>JACEEZ010003254.1:5000-17500 GCA_016584305.1 Chionoecetes opilio
AGGGGCTTAAAACCGGGGGAAAAAAAAGCCTCAATCAGGCCTTTGCTTTGGGACTGGGGAAGACGAAGAGGCAAAACCCGCTGGAGTCCACGCTCCTCCTTTTCGTCAAGGGGAAAGGGGGCCCCGGGAAAACACCCAAATCTTGAAGGGTAGAGGATTTTTGGCCCACCATCGGGCCCTGGTGCATTGCTCCAGGAGAAAGGGAATCGATTCCCCCGGGAGGGGAAACCACCGAGGAAAATGAGGGACAAGTTTGCCCAATTTCCCCGGTAGTCATCGCGAAGGTCCTCACGTCTTAAAGGGACTTGAAGAGTCCCTCGGGAAAAGCCTCATCCTTTACTCCTCTAGAAAGTTTGCCACTTCCTCCACCCTGATTCCCGTGGCCCAAGTCCTCTCGGGCGATGCTCTCCAAAGAGGTTTGGAAGCGTTTTAAGAAACAAAATGCTCGGGCGATGAGGAACACCCAAGAAAAACGGACGAACACCGCAAAGTACCACCAGCTCCAGGATTTTGGGGACGACAGGGGGAAATGCAGCAGGTTTTTTCCCCATTTTCGTTCGATGAGGACACAGGCCCCGTTTTTGCGGCCGGTGTTTGGGGCCGTGGTGTCGAAGGACATCCCCACTACCTGATCCGCGACTCCCCAAAGTTCCCGGGCCGAGACCACCGCTGCCCCCATGCTCTCTCCCGTGCCCCTGCCCAAATTTGGGGACGGGGGAGCAGGGGCGCCTCCCCAAACCCCGGGAAAAGATTTATCGGGAGGGGCGGTCCAAAAAGTTTTTTTTCGTGGTTTGGGGCCATCCGAGCTTGGGCCCTCCCCGTGGGGCCACCAGCGGAGTTCTGACCCAAAAAACCTTTTCTGATCTTTGAGGCCATGGCCGCAAGTGTTTCAAGCGTTTGGGGTCGGATGGAAAGACGGTGATGTTGGGGCTCTTCGACGTTCTGGCCTAGGCAAAAGTGCGGCTTCAGTCAGCACGTATGCGGGAACGATCGGTCCCGCTTGGTTTTGATCCAGGGGTGGCCGCCAGGGGCTGGGGGAGGGCGATGTTCTTCGGGGCCCGTTTCGCCCGCTTCACAGGACTCGCTCCTCCAAAAAGCTTTCCCCCTATTCTTTATCTGAGACAAACCCCGCTGAAGGTTGGGGGCTGGACGACGGCGAGGACTCCCAGCTCGCCACAGATGGGGGGGAAGCGGCAGGCCCCTTTTTTGTTTGCGGGCGGAGGGAAAACAAACGGGCCCTTTTTAAACGAAGAAATTGCCTCGTCTCCTGAGAAGGGAAGGGGCGGGAAACGACGCCGCCCCTCCCCCCCTCGACGTCCCGGCTCCCCTTGGGCGAGAGGAACCCCTTTTTCCTCCTGGTTTGGGCATCATGGTCCCGCGCATTCCCGTGTGCCCGTCGAAAAAGGTTGTCGAGAAAATACCTCAAAAACTTTTCTTTCGAGGATTTGGGGCCTCCGATCGCCCATAAACGACCCTTTTTTGGGGCTCGTACTCCCCAAAGGAGGGTTCTCAATCTTGGTGACAATGTTGGGCTTTTCGGATCATTGGGGTCCCCGCCTTCCCAAAAATGAGCCAAAATGGGGTCACGGCCAGCGTGACATCGCGGGGGGAGTCATTTTTTTGAACTGGAGGAAAGGTGGAGAACCCACCCCCAAAAACCTCTCTGTTGGAAAGGGGGTTTGGGGCCAATTACCCCCGTTTGGGGAACCCCGAAAAATCTTTGCTCCTAGTCCCATATCCCAAAATGAAAAAGAAAAAGGGGAATATGTTTAGAACTTAATTTTTTGACAAGTAGAATCGAATTCGGAAGTAAAAATTTTTTGTGAAAAAAAAGGGGGAGGAAAGGAGTATGTTCCAAAACACCATGGGCCAGGTCGAACGAGGGCCCAGGGGAAAACTTCGGGTCATGTTGGGGGAAATCTTCCTACGAGCCGAATTTCCCTTAAAAAAAAAATTTTAGGGTGATTTCCACTTGAATGGTAACAAATTTCCCCGGGGTTTGGGGAAAAAAAAAATTCCAACTTTTGTTTTTAAGGACCAACCCTTTAAAATGCATATATAAATGTTTTTACATATATACATATATATATAAAGGGATATATATATATATTTAAAAAATAAAGTATATATATATACTATATATAAATGTATTTTAAAATATATATATATAATTTTATATATATAAAATTTTAATATATATATATATATATAATATAATAATATAAAATAAAAGGTTAATTATTTTATATTTATATATTATATTTTATATATATATATGTTTCACGAGTTAATTTTATATTCGGGGCAAAAAACCGGACAAAGACTTTTGTCTTTGACGTACCCGTCTAAGACAAAAGTCGTTGTCCCTGTTTTGTCCGAATATGAAATGTAACTCGTGAAACATTATGAAAACCCTAACGCAGTTACATGCTCGTGGTTGGCAAGCCCGAATCCCTTAAGCTACTGTTCAGATAAGGGTTCAAAGCTTCATATCTCCCGCCGATGAGACAATGTCTAAAACAATCCAAGGGTGTTTCAAAGGTCCAATAGATTTACTGCGTTAAGGTTTCATATTATTCGATGTGGAATGCGAGGTATATTCGGCCCAGCAATGATCGCCAGGACATTTCATCTTTACACCTGAGCCATTGAAGGCCACATACATCACCACCGGCAGGAGTATGGAGAGAGCTAGTCACATGCATCCAACCACCAAGGAGATGAGAGGTGGTATGATCTCCCTTTATGAAAAAGGAGAAAATAGTGAATACATTGCACAAGTATTCGGTATCAATAAGAAGTGACAGTGACAAGGGGGATAAAGCGACATGAGGAGGAACGGACAACAGAGAACCGTCACCGTTCAGGTCGCCCTAGGGTCACAACAGAAATGCAAGACCAAGCAATAACAGCAACCATGGAAGCTCAACCATTACGCAGTGCCCATGCAGTTAGGGATGAGCTGCAGCTACTATGCAGCATACGAACAACTGCGCATCGACTTCGGGCGTCTGGATTGTTTGCTCGAACCCCAGCTATCAAACCTCTCTTGACGGCAAGATGCAAGGAGATTCGGTTAGCATTTGCAAGGGAGTATGCTGATATGGGAATGGAATTATGTTGACATCCTGGAAGATGTGTTCTTGCCATCTGTGAAGGCATTATTCACGGAGGAAGATGCATTTCATGTTTATCTGGCCCAAGATAACAGCCCAATTCACACTGACCGGGTTGTAAGGGACTGGTTGGTGGCACATCCAGAAGTGACACTTCTTGACTGGCCTCCACGATCGCCGGACCTCAACCCGATTGAACACGTGTGGGCCCATATGAGTAAAGCCCCAGTCCCACTGTGGCGATTTTTAGCTGCGAACCAATACGAACCAGCATTCGTTGTGCATCTCACACCATTGTATTGATTCTACTTACTCCTCATTAGTTCGCCGTCACTTTCGTATTAGATCGGCCACATCCGCAGGCCAATACGACTGTTTTGGAATGTTCAAAACAATCGCAGAGGTCGGCGAATTGAAGCCCATTCGTACTGCATCCCTGGAATACCGTATCAATTCGAATAACTTCTTGTTGGTTTGTATCTCATCGCATTGCTTCCGCCCCCCCCCTTTCTCATTCACCTCCACCCACCCCCGACTCCACTCCCTCTACTCCCATGACCACGTGATAAGACTCCCCCCTCGACTATCTTCCCCCTACTCCCACCACCACATGGTGACACTCCCCCCTCGACTACCTTCCCCCTACTCCCACGACCACGTGATTACACTCCCCCCGTTACTCCCTACCCACTACTCCCATCAGCACGTGGTAACACCCTACCCACACCAACACCACGCCTTCTTCGCCACCAACACCCCCACCCCGTTTCCCCAGCAACACCAACACCCCCTTTTATATTACAACCCCCCTCCCCCGTGTGTGAAGGGAGCTTTATGTGTGAATGTGTGAAGGGAGCTTTATGGGAGCGTCTGTTATGATGCGGCGAACAATATTTTGGCGCGTAGTGTATATTGTTGTATGGGGTTGTATATCATTATATTTGGTTATATGGTTAACAAATTAGGCTATATGCGAGCGGACTTCGATTGCGCAGGTGATGACAAAGTATACCGAAATATTGTTCAATACATTGTATTTATTTCCAAAACAAACATATCACTGCATATTCAGTTAAAAAATGCAATTCTGTCTTGAGGTAGAACCAATACGGACCCTATTTTTCTATCAAAAGATCGCAATCATTCGCAAGCGATGTCATTCTTAGTTATTCGTATTTATTCCCCAAATTATTCGCCACTGTGGGACTGGGGCTTAACAGTGGAATGGATACAACGGACGGGATCGGATGGAGTTACTCGGCGACGTAAAAGTGTTATGGGAGAACCTTCGAGCACAACCCAACGTTCCCCAACAACTTGTCGAGTCAATGCCACGAAGGCTACGAAAGGTTATCGAAGTAGACGGGGGCTCTACAAAATATTAATGCTGTCTTGTGATGTTTTGTCTGTTTCTGGTATGTGGTGTGATTATCGTGGTAGTATGATAATTATGTTAGTTTGGTGGTAGTGTCATGTGGGTGGTAAGGGTGTGATAGTGGCGTGCCATGGTTGTAATAAATATTACGTGTATAAGACTATAAGTGGGGATATGTGTCTCTTGTTGCAATAAAGGACTGCTTTACTTGTGAACTCATTTCTCCAATACGTATCCTATGATTTAGACATCCCTAGTGATGTGTATCATATGTGTGCTTCAGTCATTGCTTCAAAAAGTTAATCTAATGTATGAGTATCAATAAGTGGTTCGAAAAGAGACTTGAGTATACCAGAGAACGCCACCGAAAAAAATAACGAAGCTACAAGAGGCCGCGAGACCTACACGTGGTAGTTCCTGTTACTTAACACTACCTACAGCCACCTTTCATCCCCATCCATGAAATTGTCGAACCTTCTTTTAAAGCTCCCTATTGATTCCGCACTATAACTCTGTCTACTGAATCCATTTAAATCATTTACCACCCTATTTGTGAACCAGTTTCTCCCTATTTCTTATTTAAATCCACTTTTTAACAGTTTGAATCCGTTATTCTTGTTCTACCCTGCTTACTAGCCGTAAGAACTTTTCCTACATTTCCTTTTTGTATCCCTTTAACCACTTAAAAACTTTTAATCAGATTGGCCCTTACTCTACGCCTCTCGAGTGAGTGTAAATTTAATAGCTTCAATCTCTTCTCATAACTATATTTACGCATCCCCTGTATCATTTTGGTCAACATTCTCTACCCTGATTCTAACAAGGCAATATCTATCCTGTAACACGGAGACCAAAACTGAACCACATAGTCTAGATGAGGTCTGACTAGAGCCAAATAAAGGTTTATTATAGTGGTTCTGAACCTTTTCAGAGGCGCCGAACCCTAACGAAAACGTCCGCACCCAAGCTGAGCCCTCAAATATGGGAGGGAAAAAAAATATAGAAAAATTGCTTCAAAATTCAATAGTATATTTGGATAATAATAACAAATTCCATTTTAATCTATACAAAAAATGAAAGAAAAATTGCGTCAAAATTCAAAAGCATATTTGGATAATAATATGAAAGAAGGAAGGAAGGACTCTGAAGCAGTGACATATATAGGTCCTTAAAAAGAAAGGGGAATGCGGGGGTGAATCCAGGATTGCTATAAAGGGGGGGAAGGGTTGGAGCTAAGTGAGCCTCAACACCTGAGGGAGTTTACAATAATAGCAAAATTGCAATGTGTTTCGGAGGGCCTCAGCCGAACCCCTGAGACTGGCTCACCGAACTCAGAATCAACCACTGCTTTATAATTACCTCAGCACTTCTACTTTTAACACTCCTGGCAATGAATCCTAAAACAATTACTCGTGAGGATACGAACTAATATGACGTATGAGCTGTGGTGAGATCGAAGCACTTATGGCAGTGCTACCAACCGTTCGTATGACATACGGCAGAGAGCACCGAAAGATTAGCCCTTTACCAGATGTCTTAACCAAAATTCAGGACACGACTTTTGTCTTAGACTGTACATATTGCGATGTTGAAATAAAATTGATATTTTTTACTTAATTTATTCTTAGTTTTGAAGACACCTTCAATATCATTATTTTTATTATTTATTATATAGGAAGGAGTTTGACCATCGTGATGGTCAACTCCTTCCCGTCCAACCGCTTCAAGACTGTTCGATTTGGCGGACCTGACAAGTTGTCACCCATGGCCGTTTTCGTGTGTTCGTCAATGCTATCATTAAAGAGGGCGAGAGGCACGAGGTGTTCAGAGAAATACCACAAATGGCGACAGAGCGCCTTGATCGCCGCCTCCTTGACAGTAAGTAGAGGGTACTTATGAAGGAAAACAAGGAAGTATCAGTCGTTAAGTGGGGCTTTCTCCGGCAAGGAAGCCTCGTGCTAATAGTGTGCATAAACAAGTGAGATAACGAGACAAATCTGTGTCAAGGCTTCCTTTTCCTTTGCTGTCCTCTTTGTCTGGTCTTTAAACAGGAATATCTTCAGCGAGTATATAGCCTTAGTCATCCACCGTGCTTTGTGAATTGCACCGGGTGTACGGAAGCTAGGCTGTCTATCTGATGAACCCCCAAGGAATATGTGACACAGTTGAAGGAGCTCTTTATAGTATTATCGAGTCGTCTTGCTCTTGACTGCATCAGCATAGAATAAAGTCAACCCTTGTCGCCAACTTTTAGGCTTACCAACGAATATATCGTCACTGGCAGGCTGGAAGCGAGCCATATTGATTAAAGGCCATCTTTTCTTGAAGTGTTTGAATAGTCTCATCTCAAGACCACCAGTAGGTCCCAAAGTGATGATGAATAGTATTTGAAAGTATCACTTCAAACATGCGATGACGGCACGCAATCCAGACAAGCTCTCTATCAAGGATCTTTTCTAGATTTTTTTTTTTTTTTTTTACGTCACAAGGAACTGGCCAAGGGCACAACAAAAATGGGTATAACAAAGCCCGCTTAGTTGCTAGTCCCTATAAAGAAGACAGTAAGAGAATAAAAATAAAAAAGAGGGGTGAGCCAATTTAGTTCGGGAGGTGTCTTGTTACTCTTCTTTTGAAAAGATTTAAGTCATAGGAAAGTGGAAAAATAGAAACTGGAAGAGAGTTCCAGAGTTTACAAGTGAAAGGGATGAAAGAGTAAAGATACTGATTAACTCTTGCATTAGGAAGATGGACAGAATAGGGATGAGAATGAGTAGAAAGTCTTGTGCTGCGAGGCCACGGGAGAGGGGGAGGCATGCAGTTAGCAAGTTCAGAAGAGCAGTGAGCATGAAAATAACGGTAGAAGAGAGCAAGAGAAGCAACATTGCGGCGGTGATTTAAAGATTGAAGACAGTCAGTCAGAGGAGGGAGTTGATGAGACGAAAAGCTTTTGACTCAACCCTGTTTAGGAGAGCTGTATGAGTGGATCCCCCAAATATGTGAGACATACTCCATACATTATTATTTTTTTTTTTTTTTTCTTTTTTACATTTGTGCCTATAGCACCTGTAGGCAGTGGTGACCCAGGGCTCGGATGGTAGGCTCTGGAGGTTCACTTGAGGGCTGTGATGGTTGGTCCTCGCCCGTGGTGGCGCAGGCAGGATTATTATAGTGACGCCTGTGATTAGAGGCTCATGCCGCCCCCTGTGTCCTCCGATGCACTCGCAATCGAAGGTAGAGTTGATATGCAGGGCATGTGGGTGTTCTTAGACCACTCGACGGTGCAGAAAGGTTTTGGTTTTCTTCGGGGATCGACCTCGGGTCACCGAGAGCGCCAGTCGGAGACGCTAACCACACCGCTACCGCCCCCCAAAGGCGGATAAGGCCCCTGTAAAGAGCAAGCAATTGGGAGGGAGAAAAAAAAAGGACGCAGACGCCACAGGACACCTAACTTCTTAGAAGCTGTTTTAGCAAGAGATGAGATGTGAGATTTCCAGTTCAGATTTTTAGTAAAGGATAGTCCTAGAATGTTCATTGTAGAAGAAGGAGACAATTGAGTGTCATTGAAGAAGAGGGGATAGTTATCTGGTAGGTTTTGTTGAGTAGATAGGTTAAAGATGGGTGCAGGCACCTATCTTTAACCCGGTTTTGGATGCTGTTGTGTCAAAGACTATTCCGTAAACCATGAACTTTAGGTTCCAGTCATCCAGTGCATGAAGACAGGCAATGCTTTGCTCCTTTCCAGTGCCACGGCCAATCTTGGGTACAGCAAGTAGTTGCTCCGTCTTGCCACCAGTGACCAATATTGTAACACGATCCACAAGCTCATTGCTGCCTGCTATATCTGGAAGCAATTTACTGTCCCAATGAAGAAGCAGTGGATTGTCTGGTGAAAATGCATGTTTTTCAATAGTTGCCAACTCCTTCCGTGCAACCATCCGAGATTGCCTAATCGCGTTCCGAGATAGTGACACATCAGATAGGTAATGCCCAGATGCTTTTGACACAGAACCAATAACGAACATTGCACTGCGGTCAGTTAGTTTCACTCGGTCGAGGGATGCTACCACTTCGTTGGTTACAATTCTATTCTTCTGCATCCTAGGTTGAGATTTTCTTGAAATTCGTGGAGGATGAAAGTCGTCTTCTGATGAGGCACATTAACTACTACTACTCTCATCCCCACATGAATCAGATCTTACAACCATGCCAGCCTTGTGGGCATACATTGTACTTGCATGCTTCTCCTTTCGAGCAATTTCCTGCTTAATCCTTTTGCGCTTGCGTCACTCCATGTACGTTAAGGCCATGTCAATTCCAGACATGCTTGCACTAGATGGATCCTGCTGTTGCATGTGGAAGAACTGCTGGTTCTCCTTGTTCTTCATGATGCTTAGGGCATATTTTCGTGAGATATCAAAGAGCTCTTCGAAGTCTGCTTTAAACAGCTCCTCCTTGACTCGGCATCCATCTTTTAGCGTCAATCGGTGAGCCTTCACTGAACAGTACTGGGCATAAGGTTTACAGAGTATTCGTATATCTGAATGAACCCGTTGGGTCGGAATACGGGCCTTATCCCAGATAACAACTGTCACATCTATTGTGGCCTTAGCGCTTTCACTAACCGTGAGTCCATTTTCTTGATGGTGAAACATGAATTTTCGGAGAACTTTTCCATTTATAACTCGCCCAAAGCCCACGATATCCTTCTTAGCCTTACCTAGGAGCCAAAGGTCTGGTGAGCTCCTCGTTGTTGCCATTATGTATACCAATAGTTGTAAACAATGAAAAATATTTTGTTAATTGTAATAAATATAGCATAATAAAGCAGAAAACATAATTGAATTGTAATGCGTAAGTTGTTGGGATCTCTAAACATGCTCATATCTCTCCATTTTTTTGCATGTAGGGTCTTATAGTCATATATAACCAAACCAGTCTTGTGGAGCAGCATAATATTTGAAAAAATTATAGCCCTATGTATATGGGCCACCCTAATATATATATATATATATATATATATATATATATATATATATATATATATATATATATGAGAAAATAAGGAAGCTACAAGAGGCCGCGAAGCCTACACGTTGTAGTTCCTGTCACCTAACACTACCTACATCCACCTTTCATCCCCATCCATGAACCTATCCAGCCCTTCTTTAAAGCTACCCAATGACTCCACACTAACTTACTGTCTACTGAGTCCATTCCAATCATTTGCCACCCTATTTGTGAACCAATTTTACCCTATTTTCTTTCTAAATCTACGCCCTTCCAGCTTGAGTCCGTTACTTCTTGCTCTACCCTGGTTAATAGCCGTAAGAATTTTTCCTACCTCTCCATTATTAAATCCCTTTATCCACTTAAAAACTTCTATCAGATCGCCCTTTACTCTGCGACTCTCGAGTGAGTGTAACTTTAATAACTTCAATCTACTCTCATAAATAGGGTTTTTTTTTTTTTTTTTTTTTTTTTTTTACATCACAAAGGACTGGCCAAGGGCACAAAAAAAATGGGTAACACAAAGCCCGCTTAGTTGCCAGTCCCTATAAAGAAGACAGTGAGAGAATAATATAAAAAAGAGGGGTGAGCCAATTTAGTTCGGGAGGTGTCTTGTTACTCTTCTTTTGAAAAGATTTAAGTCATAGGAAAGTGGAAAAATAGAAACAAGAAGAGAGTTCCAGAGTTTACCAGTGAAAGGGATGAAAGAGTAAAGATGCTGATTAACTCTTGCATTAGGAAGATGGACAGAATAGGGATGAGAATGAGTAGAAAGTTTTGTGCAGCGAGGCCACGGGAGGGGGGGAGGCATGCAGTTAACAAGTTCAGAAGAGCAGTGAGCATGAAAATAACGGTAGAAGAGAGCAAGAGAAGCAACATTGCGTCGGTGATTTAAAGATTGAAGACAGTCAGTCTGAGAAGGGGAGTTGATGAGACGAAAAGCTGTTGACTCAACCCTGTTTAGGAGAACTGTATGAGTGGATCCTCCCCAAACATGTGAGACATACTCCATACATGGGCGGATAAGGCCCCTGTAAAGAGCAAGCAATTGGGAGGGAGAAAAAAAAGGACGCAGACGCCACAGGACACCTAACTTCTTAGAAACTGTTTTAGCAAGAGATGAGATGTGAGATTTCCAGTTCAGATTTTTAGTAAAGGATAGTCCTAGAATGTTCATTGTAGAAGAAGGAGACAGATGAGTGTCATTGAAGAAGAGGGGATAGTTATCTGGTAGGTTTTGTCGAGTAGATAGGTGAAGAAATCGGGTTTTTGAGGCATTGAACAAAACAAGGTTTGCTTTACCCGAATCAGAAATTATAGAAAGATCAGAAGTTAGGCGCTCGGTGGCATCTCTCCGTAAATCACTTAGTTCCTGTTGAGTTGGACGTCTAATAAACGACGTTGAAAAATGCAGGGTAGAATCATCAGCGTAGGAGTGGATAGGGCTTTGAGCTAGATATAGAAGATCATTAATGAATAATAGAAAGAGAGTGGGTGATAGGACAGAACCCTGGGGAACACCACTATTGATAGATTTAGGAGAAGAACAATTTCCGTCTACAGTAGCTGCAATAGAACGGTTTGAAAGGAAACTTAATATGAAGTTACAGAGAGAATGATAGAAACCGAATGAGGGTAGTTTGGAAATTAAAGAGTTGTGCCAGACTCTATCAAAAGCTTTTGATATGTCAAGGGCAACAGCAAGAGTTTCACCGAAACCCCTAAAGGAGGATGACCAAGATTCAGTTAGGAAAGCTAGAAGATCGCCAGTAGATCGCCCTTTACGGAAACCGTACTGACGGTCAGATAGAAGATTGTGAGCAGATAGATGCTTAAGAATCTTCTTATTAAGTATAGATTCAAAAACTTTAGGAAGGCAGGAAGTCAAAGCTATAGGACGGTAGTTTGAAGGATTAGAACGGTCACCCTTCTTAGGAACAGGTTGGATGTGAGCAAACTTCAAGCAAGAAGGAAAGGTGGAAGTAGATAGACAAAGACGGGAAAGTTTGACCAGGCAAGGTGCAAGCACAGGAGCACAGTTTTTGAGAACAATAGGAGGGACTCCGTCAGGACCGTAAGCCTTCCGAGGATCTAGGCCAGAAAGGGCAAAGAAGATATCATTACGAAGGATCTTAATGACAGGCATAATATAATCAGAGGGTGGAGGAGAAGGAGGAACAAGCCCTTCATCAACCAGAGTGGAATTTTTAGCAAAGGTTTGAGCGAACAGTTCAGCTTTATAAATAGATGAGACAGCTGTGGAGCCATCTGGGTGAAGCATAGGAGGGAAAGATGAAGAAGAAAAATTGAAAGAAATGTTATTTTCCAGATGCCAGAAGTCACGAGAGGAATTTGATTCAGAAAGATTTTGACATTTTCTATGAATGAAAGAGTTTTTGGTAACATGAAGTAAAGATTTGGCATGATTACGGGCAGAAATATAAAGGGCATGAGTTTCAGGAGATGGATGCTTACGGTACCGTTTGTGAGCCACCTCTCTATCTCGGACAGCATGAGAACAAGCAGAGTTAAACCAAGGTTGACGGGCTTTAGGATTAGAGAAAGTGCGTGGAATGTACGCCTCCATGCCAGAGACTATGACCTCAGTTATGCGCTCTGCACAAAGAGATGGGTCTTTGACATGGAAGCATTAATCATTCCATGGAAAATCAGAGTAGTACTGCTTTAGGTCTTCCCACTTAGCTGAGTTGAAGTGCCAGAAGCACATCCGCTTAGGTGGGTCCCGAGGCGACACCGGAGCGATAGGACAGGATACAGAAATAAGATTGTGATCGGAGGAACCCAACGGAGATAATAGTTTCACAGAGTAAGCAGAAGGTCTAGTAGTTAGGAAAAGATCAAGAATGTTGGGCGTGTCTCCAAGGCGGTCAAGAATACGGGTAGATTACGCATCCCTTGAATCATTTTGGTCTTCCTTCGCTGCACTGATTCTAGCAAGGCTATATCCATACTGTAATATGAAGACCAAAACTGATCTGCAT
>JACEEZ010003254.1:20000-32500 GCA_016584305.1 Chionoecetes opilio
AAGCTCCTGCGGAGGGCTATTGGTGGCCCCCACCACCTGTGTTTGGTGGGCCGAAGGCCCACCAAACACAGACTCTCCAGATAGCCCCTTCTAACTTTCCTGAAATCATGGATGTAGAAATGTATGTATTAACGCCAACCCATTCACATCACCCCCAACCCATTCACTCACCCATTACCCATCACCCCCTACCCATTCACTCACCCATTACCCATCACCCCCCACCCATTCACTCACTCATTACCCATCACCATACACCCATTCACTCACCCATTACCCATCACCCCCCATCTATTCCCTCACCCATCACCCATCACCCCCCACCCATTCACTCACCCATCACCCCACACCCATTACCCATCACCCCACCCATTCACTCACCCATTACCCATCACCCTACATCAAGGCTTCCTCAATTCCAATGATCTGAAACTCGAGAAATGCCAGTGGTCGCTGGCAGTTTTAACTCAAAGGTTGGTCTACTGTGTTTTGGCTCCGCGACTAATATTTTTCATAAATTAATATCGCGATAAACATTGATGCACCGCATCTGAATACCAAAAAATATAGTTCTTCTGTTGTTCTACTAATTATATGGAAGACATGCATTACGATGGAACGTTCTATAATAGCAATTTAATGCAAATTACTCGCCTCGAGTAGCAAAGCTTAATATATTTTTTACATGTATATTGTGGCATGTAAAATTTGGGTGATGTTCACACTGTTTTCTAAGACAGTACTGCTGCGTCTGGCAAACGCTTGTCAAAATACAATAAGCAATGCCTTGGAAAAACGAAGAATAAAGAATGCCGAAATCGGCTTGTTGCTGCGACAATGTAGGTTATAATTGTGGAGGCGACACGCCGCGGCGGGGAGTGGTGGCGGGGAGATTGTGGCGGGGAGATTGAATCAAAACATTGCCACTTCACGCGTCGACTCATTGCACTTCCAGGCTTTCTATCTGATTGATACACAATAATAACAGGAAAATATGACTGCCTAGGTATAGATAACTTCTAAACATACGTTATTGACTATATAATATCATAGAGTAACATTTACCTCGCCTCCTCAACTATAACCTACTTGGTTATTTGGTTAAATACATGTTTTACAGACTCAGGCTTCTATACAATATACATATAGAAGAAAATCGTCCTTAAAATTATACTTTTGTGTTTTAAGTGCAGTGGAATAAGCCCATATTTTTCTTTCAAGTTGACCAGCTTTTCACCAAATTGTGAGTTAAAACTGCCAGCGACCCCTGGCATTTCGGAGTTGCAGTTCTCTCTAATTCTCGCAACCCACTTTTTTTTCACAATTATTGCTAATAGGCTGCTAAAAAAAAAAAAAAAGTGATCGGATCATCTCATAAATGCTTAAATTCCTGTCAACTGAGTTCCAAAATGTGGTATATATGATTCCGCACCGACTATATCACACACATAATACCTAAAAAAACAAAAAACAGAACATACACAAACACTTTCCTTATATTATTATAAATATATATACGTATGTATATATATATATATATATATATATATATAAATATATATTATAATATATATATATATATATTATATATATATATTATATATAGTATGTATATATATATATATATATATATATATTATATATATATATATATATATATAATTATATATATAGTATATATACGTATGTATATATTATATATATATATATATATATATATATATATATATATATATGTATATATACGTATGATATATAATATAATATATTATAATCATTATATATGTATATATACGTATTATATATATATAATATATATATATATATATTACTATATATATATATATATATATATATATATATATATATATATATATATATATATATATATATATATATATATATTATATATATATATATATATATATATATATTATATATATATATATATATTATATTATATATATATATATATATATACTATCATATCATAGTGGTCCATGCCAACCACACCAGGTGCTTCTCCAGTGCACGTTCAATCCTGATACACGTCCTTGAACCATCCCCGTGTTGGCCGCTGTCGTGTCGAATGCCATTCCAATGATGTTACCCTCCAAGCTGCTTTCCCGCACCAGCTTCAAGACGGTTTCCGCAACAACTTGTCCTGTCCCGTCTGCAGACACAGGAACACCCAGAAGTTCCTCCGTATCCTCCCCGGACAGCAAGACGGCCACCCTCTCCTCCAATGACCTTCCGTCCGCTAGACTGGGCAACAACATGCCGTCCCAATGCAGGACCAAAGGGACTTCAGGCTTGAAGGAAAGAGACATGGCAATCTCTTCGCGGTTCTTGACTGGCCCGGTGGATCGACGAACGGGACACAGTGATATGTTCGATGTCGTGGCCGAGGCTCATTGCAGCAGCGGCGTAGGAGGATGTCGCAGCACGGATGGAAAGATTGTCGCGCTCCCAAGCAAGGGTTAGCTCCTTGGTGAGCTTATTCTCCTAAGGAGGTTGACGGCGTGGACATTTAGCTGGTGTCGGAACTTTGAAGTCGTCGTCCTCGGTTTCTTCGTTGGACGATGAGGATGTAGTAGAAGACTCCAAATCCAAAGCCACGTCACGATCAAGAGTGGATGACGAAGCAGCCGCGTCCTTCTTCTTCATCTCCTCCATCTTTTGTCTCTTACGTCGCTTCTCCTCAGTCGCTCGCTTCAGCTTCTCGTCCACGCCAGCCATCAAGCAGCCCTGCCGGTCCTCCCTCTGGGCCTCTAAGAATGCCTTGTCTTCCTCGGGGATCTTCGCTTCCATTGCCTTGGAATGCGCGATGTCGAACATGTCTTCGAGGCGGTCTCTGAAGATGCATCTCTTCATTTCTTCCGTCTCTGTCTTCCGTGATTTGGATTTCGCCAAGGCGCCAAGGCGCCAAGGCGCCAAGGCGCCAAGTACTCCTCGTACAGTTTGAGGATCTTCTTCTTCACCCACGACACATCCGTCGTCGGAATGTTCGCACGTCGCCACACTTCCAAGACCTTCTCAGCGGTAGAAGCTGCTGCAGCAAAAAGAACCTCCCTGGATCTTGTGGTGGAACAAAAACACTTGGAGAACCTCGTCTCTCGACGGAAGACGATTCCCCGGGAATGACGATGTTGGGGACTTCTCCAGTAGCCATACCACGTCCGTAGATCGTCTTTCACACGCCATCACGTCAGACCTGGGAACACAAAAGAGACCAGAATACAGTTTTTTTTATTTTACATCGATAAATACATACATAGGCATTAGCTACATTATTTATAGTGATGGAAATACAAGGGATACGGCAAGCACACACTTAAAACGACTAAGTTCACACACTAAGATATTTGTAATATAGATGTAGTGAGAAACAAACCGACACAAAGGACACCACACGCGACAACGACACACGCGACAACAACCTCACTCTCGACGCCGAAAGAAAACTGAACGAAATGCGCGACCAGTAAAAGACGAGAGAGGAAGCTGAAAGTTTTCCTGTTAGAATTTGTCACGACAGGGAACAAGGGCAACATGTGCTGGAGTGTGTTTGATACACGTCGGTTTCTTGGGACACCCTAATGTGTATATATATATATATATATATATATATATTATATATATATATATATATATAATATATATAATATATATATATATATATAATATTATATATATATATACTATATATATTATATACATATACTATATATACATATATATATATATATATTATATATATGTATATGTATATATACATATATATATACATATATATATATATACATATATATATATACATATATATATATATATATATATGTATATATATGTATATATATATATATATATATATATATATATATATATATATATATATATATATATATATATATATATATATAATATATATATATTACGCCGCAGGGCACTTACCTTTCTTATTACACCAAAGGACGCCTCATGTAGACACTTTCTCCTAACGGAGTTTCGGCAGAAAAACCAGAAGCGAGTAGCTTTCTCACCGCTGATGGCAACTTTATTATTCGCCCGGAGGAAGGGACACTGAGCACACTGTATACATTGTCTAAATTTAATGGCGGAGGTCACAATACACAGTACTGATGGGGGTGGAGAAGGACTCACATGTTCACACTATCTATAATGGTTTTCTAACACACACTGGAGGCTTACGTGAATGGCACTCAACACACGGGTACTGGCTTTATGCGAGGCGCTGACTTAACGAGGCACTCACATTCTCCTGAAAGCGCGGCGGAGACACAAAGGGCGGCGCTGGCTCGCCCGCCTCGCCGCTCTCCTCAAGACCACCTTCCGCCTCGTGCCTCTCAGCCCTCTTTCCGCTCTCTCTGTCTCTCTCGCAACACCGCCCTCCCCCTCGGCTCCATGGCAACGGCCTCAAGGGCACACGCTACCTCGTGCACACAGACAGACGGACATTGCACGCCCCACATACACACAGACAGATGGACATTGCTCGCTGCTCATACACACAGACATACGGACATTGCTCGCCCCACATACACACAGACAGACGGACATTGTTCACTGCTCATACTCACAGACATACGGACACTGCTTACACCCACACCACACAGACATACGGACACTTCTCTGTGGGTGTAACATTATCCTACTCTTCTCAGAACAGCGTCCCGCTGTTTCCTTTATCCTAAATCCTTTATCCTAAATAATTTATCCTAAAAAGTACATAAAAGAAAAAAATAGGGAAACCATAGTTGAAACACACAAAATTAATACAATAAAAAATCCTCATATGAGGCAACTCACCTCATCATTAAACACACCCCTACACCAAATATCACCACCCAAAGCTGTACAGCTGCAATTAAGTCCCTTCATCGCCACCACCAGCCGCCACACAGTGTTGGAAGGTCGCACCAGGCCGCCCTCCTCTTCGCACGCGAGACACACAAGCAGGAACTCCAGCTGCACCCTCAATCAGGCGCCACAAACAACAGGGGACGTCCTCTACCCTGGGCTCGCCTCAGAGGTTACCACGGCCCAGGAGTCACTCTCAACTGGCCCCGCAGTTCTCCTCTCTGCTCCACTGCTCGTCTCCACGGCAAAGGGCGCCACAAGTCACAGGGGACGTCCTCTACCCTGGGCTCGCCTCAGAGGTAACCACGGCCCAGGAATCACTCTCCACTGGCCCTGCAGTTCTCCTCTCTGTTCCACTGCTCGTCTCCGCGGCAAAGGGCGCCACAACTTCCCGACCGACCATGCCTTCCACTGCAAAGCGCCGGTGACGGTGACAGGACTCAACAGCAACACGCTGTGGCTGCCTCTGCCTGGTAGAGGGCACGATGCATCCCTCCACCGTCGTAACAAGCCGTTACTGCTACCTGCCACAGCTTCGGCGGGGGCCACACACTGCGCTCGCCATCCTCCTGAAGGCGCAGCAGAGGCAAGTATGGGGACGTCTTCTTCATCCTGGCTCTCCGAGGCCTCCACTGCTTGATGCGCGGCTTTCCCCGCTCACCACGCCGGCGGCTCTTCTTCCGGTGACCCATGCCGAAGCGAAGTGAGCGGGTTTCTTGGTCTTCCTCAGTGGGCGCTTGATCCGCACCCGTCTTGGCAGCAGGCTACCGCTAAGGCCCTTCCTCACACGTTGCTCCGGGGTGAGATGAGAGCCGCTCCTCGCTGCCAGACTGGTTAAGTGCACAGGCAGGGAGCCCTCTATGGCTGCTGTCTCGCTCTTCTGCCGCTCCTCCTCCTGTAGCACGCCCTCAACCGGCCTCAGATGCTCCGTTGACTCCACCATCCAGCTGAAACCTTCATCCTGCAACTCAGCCTACAGGGCACTTTTGTCTCGGGTTTCGGGGCCAGACGCACTCTCTCCACGGCCACTACCTCTGCAGGAGCGTCACCTGGGAACAAGGGCAGCTCTTCCTCGCCTACCCTTAACAGCTTCTTCCCCAGATCGACACACGCCTTTGCCTGCGTCAGGTAGTCCAGGCCGAGGAGACAAGAGTCCTCCATCGCGGCGACATAAACAGGCAGCGTCACTTCACTGCTCCCTACGCTGATTTCCACGCTCACTGGCCCTTTCAAAGATGTACAGTGCCCCGTCACGCCACATAGTCGCTGGGTGGCTTCAGGCAGGTAACGTCCTTCCACCAGTTCCTGACGCACGAACGTCCTAACTGCACCTGTATCTATAGTATCCTGCCTCGCGTCAGCCTGTACCTCGACCAAGCCTCTGCTCAGTGTGTCTCTCACTTCATTTAATCTTTTTTTTCATTTCGCTTACATTTTCATTTTTGCTAACCATTTCTTTCATCAGTCTTTCATTTTCACTTCTATTTTGGCTCATCATTTCTTTCATCATGGCCATGATCCTGTTCGTGTCCACTCTCTCGCTATCCGCCATTAGAAGCGTGCCACACTTTCTTCCTCAGTGACGTCACAAGACATCAACTCGTTTTCCCCTTCCTCCTTGCCCGCCATCTTGACCGCGTGTTACACAGCTACCGGCCACAGATTTTTCTACAATCAACCCTAAACTACTGACACCAATGTTACGCAGGGCACTCACCTTTCTTATCACACCACAGGGCGCCTCACGTAGACGCTTTCTCATGACGGAGGTGCGGCAGAAAAACCTGAAGCGAGTAGCTTTCTCACCGTTGATGGCACCTTTATCATTCACTCGGAGGAAGGGACACTGAGCACACTGTATACACTGTCTAGATTTAATGGCGGAGGTCACAATACACAGTACTGATGGGGGTGGAGAGGGACTCACATGTTCACACTAGCAAAAATGGTTGTCTAACACACACTGGCTTACGTGAGTGGCACACAACACACGGGTACTGGCTTAATGCGAGGCGCTGACTTAATGAAGCACTCACATTCTCCTGAAGGTGCGGCGCAGACACAAAGGGCGGCGCTGGCTCGCCCGCTTCGCCGCTCTCCCAAGACCACCTTTCGCCTCGTGCCTCTCAGTCCTCTTCCCGCTCTCTCTGTCCCTCTCGCACCACCGCCCTCCCCCTCGGCTCCATGGCAACGGCCCCAAGGCCGCACGCTACCCCGTACACACAGACAGACGGACATTGCTCGCCCCAGATACACACAGACAGACGGACATTGCTCACTGCTCATACACACAGACATACGGACATTGCTCGCCCCTTATACACACAGACAGACGAACATTGCTCACTGCTCATACACACAGACATACGGACACTGCTTACACCCACACCACACAGACATACGGACACGTCTCTGCGGGTGTAATATATATATATTAATATATATATATATTACGTATATTATATATTATATATATATATATATATATATATATATATATTATATATATACGTAGGTATATAGTATTATATATATATATATATATATATATATATATATATATATATATATATATATATATATATATATATATATATATATATATATATATATATATTAGTGATAGATCGAGTGGTCGGCTTTTCACAACCGTGGTTGCGGTTGTGTTTGCGCATTTTCTAGAACCGCGTTGCGGTTGCGGTTGCGGTTATCATATACTAGGAAAAATGCGTAATTATTAACTTGAATATTACGTTACAGTGCCATTTAGCCACACCTGGTACATAATATATACTGAATACCTTATTTTGAACACGTTTTTGAACCAAGTTCTGCAACACACAAATAGCGGTAAATTATATGTACTATCATCAATGAAGTATATTCTAAACCATAGATAACAGTAGAACTGGATGTGACACTCCTCACGAAGCGCGTTGGAAGCTGCAGTACTGGTTCCATGGCCAACTGACGCCAGGCGCTTAGTGTTTGGCAGCATTATTGGGTGTGTTTCAAATATTACGCCATGCTTCACTGAACGTCGTAACATATACGTCCAACAGTACTACTTTGGTAAGACTTAGGAACTATAATAATATGCTTGCACAACTGTATTCGTTAATTTTCAAGAAGTACAATGTCTAACTGGTAACGCTGTACGAGTTGCTGTTCGTCGCTGACAACGCTGTGAAGTGTAAACACTCATACTTCGGGAAATAAGTGTGACCGACTCGTGTTATTTTGGCCTAAAAAGAATATTTACAAGTAAGTTACCTACAAAATAATGATATATGTCATCAATCGATAGTTGTAGATGAATGTGATATAGAATTTAATGACATATTTAGTTAAAAAATAAGTGAAATTAGGGTATGTAAGCACACATCTCCACGGCCGGTGAACTCTCGTCTTATTTTGGCGTAAATAGGATGTTTACAAGTAAGTTACCTAGAAAATAATGATAGGTATGATCAAGAGATAATTGTAGACGAATGTGATATAGAAGCCAATGACATATTTAGTGAAAAAATAAGTGAAATTACAAAATTACTGTTGGAAACGATTTCAAGTCACTTTGGCCTATAGTTTCTCCAGCCCTCCGCCACTCCGGCCGGTAAAATTCTAGTGTTTGCCCATACTCTCCCACTTCCCCCAAATAAGTTTGGGGAACTGTGGGAATGCGGGTTTTCGGGTGGGGAACAAAGTATGCGTCGGAAACACGTAATTAAAGAGTTGTGTATGGAGGTAGAATTTCCTAGATCTAGGGTAATTTCCTTATATCTAGAGAAATTTGTCTAACCAAAATTAACCTAATCTAGCGGGGTGCTTGACCCACCGATAACTTAATCTAACCTAAGCTAACCTAACCAAATCTAACCTAACCTAACCTAACAAAATCTAACCTATCCTAACCCAACCAAATCTAACCTAACCTAACCTAACCAAATCTAACCTAACCTACCCAAATATAACCTACCGTAACCTAAACAAATCTAACCTAACCAAACTGCGCTTGAACTGTGACGACAGTGAGAGGTCTCTCAAGTTCCTGATTGAATTCGGTAACTCCATGCGTAGCTGGCAGGAAAGTGAAGGCTCGGTCTCTGCCAAAATCATCAAGGACACGTGCCCGGCTGTGTACAACACCTCACGAGGGCTGGTGGGCCTGGTCAGGCACCTGCTCGACAACCATAATGCTATCCTGGAGTGTGTGTTGTTGGGTAAGGTCCAGTCAGATAGGATCGAGTCTCACTTTGGCCACTTGAGAAAGCTGACAGGTGGTAATTACTGGGCCAGCGTCCGGCAATTCATGGAGAATGAGGCGGTGATCAGGACCAGGAGTCTGATCTGGTGGTCCGGATACAGTGTCGGTGATCTATCCGGTAAGATGACTGCTTGTCGGCAGGAGCGCGAGGTCGAGAACGTGCAGGTGGCAGAGGAGTTGGTGGAGGTGGTGGGCCAAACAGAGCGTGAGGAGCTGGAAGACTCTACGAAAGCTGCCTTGTGTCACATTGCCGGGTACCTGGCTCATTCATCAACTAGAGGCAACAAGTGTGGTGCCTGTGCTGACCTGCTGGTCGACAGAGAGGCTGCACCGCTGGATGTCAGTTTCGAAGAGAACCCTGGTGAGCAGGTGAAGGCCATCTACAGGTCGTTCACCGAGCTGTTGGATCGCGGTAAGCTCCTGGTCCCGTCCTCCACTACCATTGACATCACGCTGGACATCTGCCACATCTGGAGAGGTCTGGTAAAGGAGAAGACCACTCGACGCAAGCTCCTGGAGTGTTCCTTGCCCAGGAGGGTGTTCGTGGAGGTGGTGAACGCCCACACAAGCGAGAATGGCCAGCTGACTGGGGCCTCCTGTTGTAAAGGGCACGGCTTGGACAAGCTCATCCGACAAATGGCTGGTGCTCTCTTCAATCTGTTTCCTGGCAACATGGTGCGTGACATCAACAGCGATGTCCAAGCCAAGCGCAAAACTGGTGTTTCCACAGAGCGTGTGACTAGGTCGCAAAGTGACGATAAGTGGCGCAAGCTGACAGGTGTGAAAAAGAACTGACATTCTTGTGTTGTACAATGATGCTAGATCACATGTTGAATAAAGTTTACTATTTACTGCAAGTATGTTAGCTGCATTTTGTTTTTGTGTTGATTGGTATGACTAAATGCTTTGGCGGATTCATATAACACTTCTAGACATTGAAGTAGAGACTGTTAGCTTTTATCACCATTAGGTTCATTGATTTCATTCAATTATGAGCCGAGATGACTAGGATAGAACGCAAAGGGCCGTTTTCCGGTTATGGAGCCATTACTGCACAACGGTGAATTTAAGTGTCACATCCATTTCTACTGTTATCTATGTCTAAACTTATGTAATATATAAACTACGAGTTTAAAGGCGCTTTCTGCGGGGCAGCAAGATAAATTTTCTCTTGCAAGCGGCCACTTTCCTCTTGCTATACCCACGCAGAAAACTATCACGGTCGCTTGCTCCATGAGAAGGCGACGCGGCGGCTGAGATGAAGGCAAAACCAAGATAAAATGACGATTTGACGCTCTAGATATTTTCACACTGGGACGTATACTATACCGACATAGTAAGAAAAGTGTGCAGATTCAGGAAGCGTGCTTAAAAATTTAATGTGATCATAACCATAAGTAGCCGAGTAATAAAGAGTTGAAGCCAAATATATGGGAGAAAATGTGTATACACTGTTATACTTAACCCTTCTTTTCGTATACTTGTACTTACATTACAGTTATATATTTTTACTAATGCGAAGCAAAATTTCTTAAGGAAGACGATAGTGGTTTCAGTTTTTCTTAATATCCATTGGTATTGTCAGCAAATCGGGTAAGAGTGAGGTGTGTGAGGTTTTTGATTTTGGATCAAGTCACACATTCTAGTCTTAAATTGCAGCTGTTTTTTTGTTTTGTTTTTACATCAAAATGGACTGGCCAAGGACACAACAAAAAGAGGTAACACAAAGCCGCTTAGTTGCCAGTCCCTATAGAGAAGACAGAAAACGAATTAAAAAAAAAGGGTGGGTGGGCCAATTTAGTTCGGGAGGTGTCTTGTCACTCTTCTCTTGAAAAAATTTAAGTCATAGGAGGGTGGAAAAATAGAAACAGGAAGAGAGTTCCAGAATTTACCTGTGAAAGGGATGAACGAATAAAGATACTGATTAACTCTTGCATTAGGAAGATGGACAGAATAGGGATGAGAATAAGTAGAAAGTCTTGTGCAGCGAGACCGCGGAAAGGGGGGGGGCATGAAGTTAGCAAGTTCAGAAGAGCAGTGAGCATGAAAATAACGATAGAAGAGAGCAAGAGAAGCAGCATTGCGGCGGTGATTTAAAGATTAAAGACAGTCAGTCAGAGGAGGGGAGTTGGGACGAAAAGCTTTTGACTCAACCCTGTTTAGGAGAACTGTATGAGTGGATCCCCCCAAACATGTGAGACATACTCCATACATGGGCACATGAGGCCCCTGTACAGAGAAAGCAGCTGGGAACGAGAAAAAATAGGACGCAGACGCCACAGTACACCTAACTTCTTAGAAGCTGTCTTAGCAAGAGATGAGATTTGAGATTTCCAGTTCAGATTTTTAATAAGGGATAGTCCAAGAATGTTTATTGTAGAAGAAGGAGACAGTTGAGTGTCATTAATGAAGAGGGGATCGTTTTCTAATAGGTTTTTTCGAGTAGATAGGTGAAGAAATTGGGTTTTTGAGGCATTGAACAAAACAAGGTTTGCTTTGCCCCAATCAGAAATTATAGAAAGATCAGAAGTTAGGCGCTCGGTGGCATCTCTCCGTGAATCACTTAGTTCCTGTTGATTTGGACGTCTAATAAAGGACGTTGAATAATGCAGGGTAGAATCATCAGCGAAGGAGTGGATAGGGCTTTGAATTAGACTTAGAAGATCCTTAATGAATAATAGAATGAGAATGGGTGATACGACAGAACCCTGGGGAACACCACTATTGATAGATATAGGAGAAGAACAATGTCCGTCTACAGTGTCTGCAATATAACGGTTTGAAAGGAAACTTAAGATGAAGGTACAGAGAGAAGGATATAAACTAAATGAGGGTAGTTTAGAAATTAAAGATTTGTGCCAGACTCTATCAAAAGCTTTTGATATGTCAAAGGCAACAGCAAAAGTTTCACCGAAACCCCTAAAGGAGGATGACCAAGATTCAGTTAGGAAAGCTAGAAGATCGCCAGTAGATCGCCCTTTACGGAAACCGTACTGACGATCAGATAGAAGATTGTGAGCAGATAGAATCATAGATGCTTAAGAATCTTCTTATTTAGTATAGATTCAGCGGTTCTGCTGTAAACTATGTTCAAATGCATATAAAAAGCAATATATATATATATATATATATATATATATATATATATATATATATATATATATATATATATATATATATATATATATATATATATATATATATATATATATATATATATATATATAGCTGTGACAATTATATAATTCTTAACTACACGCCGCAACCTCCCTTATATGATTGAAACTTTTATTTTAAGATATTAAAGTACAATGTTGTTATTCTTTTATTGAAGCGGAAAGCATCGTCAGCCTAA
>JACEEZ010003254.1:37500-65268 GCA_016584305.1 Chionoecetes opilio
TAGGATCTTTATATTTGAAATGTGTTCTTAAAGTAAATGGATTAGTGAAAACAAATTTAAATTTTGAGTTAGGAAAGTGTAGCTTGAGTAGATCATTGAGTTTTTTACGAATGATATAACTAAGATGGCCATAAAATGGAAGTTTGATATAATGTGTGTCTAATATAGGTTCGGGTTGAATCGACTTAGGGTTGAACTTTTCATCTAAGAAACTAGAAATTGTTCTTTCTATCAATTTAAAGGGATAGCAATTATTTTGGAAAAAATTTGTAAGGAATTTAATTTCATTATCGGAGGCAAACCAGTTGGAAGAGAAACTATAGCATCTGTGTAGTAAGGTCTTAATAGTATTGGTTTAAAAAAGGTTAGGGATGAATGATAAATACTGAGTTCCAAGTCCTACACAACCTACCTTCACAGGACTTGAAACTCAGTATTTATCATTCATCCCTAACCTTTTCAAAACCAATACTATTAAGACCTTACTACACAGATGTTATAGTTTCTCTTCCAACTGGTTTGCCTTCGATAATGAAATTAAATTCCTAATTATTTTTTTACAAAATAATGGCTATCCCCTTAAATTGATAGAAAAACAATTTATAGTTTCTTGATTTTCATATGGATTTCATAAGGTGTGCAAACTGCAAAAGCGCCGACTCCAACCCAGCCTCCAAGTCCTTAGGATATGAAGACACAAGCTTTTCAGCAGCTGCTTTGAGCTCAGTGTTCGTTTTGTTTGAGATTTCTGATAAAAACCCAAACTTCTCTCGAAGGTCGCTTTAAGCTGCAAGGCGTTGTTGTAGGGCAGCACAGAGTTTGTCGATGATGGGCAAGAATGCAGTCACTCTAAACTTGTCTCTCCCTGTCAGCGTAACATCCTCCGCGGAGTCTAGTTCATCGTGGTGACGCGTGCGCTTCCTAATACGCTGGGTGTCGGCGTAGTATGCAGCATTACTCGTCACATCACAGGGATCACAATCATTACACGTAGCCATAGCTTTTGCTTCACAGTCATCGAACTGGGATCTCAGGTCATCAACAAATTGTTAAAGAGATTCTAGCAGTATAACAGCTGTGTTGAGGGAGAGCCCAGATTTTTGCAGCTGGATATTGCTACTCCGAAACCTTTCTAATACTGTTGCCCAAACTTCAAGAAGAATTACTGTTTCAAGTTTTTTCAAACCTCTGAGAAGACCACTTGCTTCAGCTCTTGTTTCAGCTGGCTGATTCTGATCTGAGGAAAGCTCTTCCAAAACAATGATGTTTTCTTTGTGTGCTCTACTGAGAGCAGCTACAGCATCTTCTCGTGCTGACCAACGAATGTCTGAAAGTTTTTTATCAACTTTCAATTTCTTATCTGTATTAGTCTCTAGTACCTCACGGTGTCTCCTCCAACGATAAGTAGATGCAGCAAGAAAGGTGTACATATTTTGTATCAGAGCAAACAATGACACTGCAGCAGGACAGCTTTCTGCAGCACACTTACCCACCAAGTTTAAGGAATGCGCCATACATGGTATGTCCTCAGCTTCACTGCACTCATTCTTGATTATCTGTTGGATCCCCTGATATTTACCAGACATGTTGCTGGCATTGTCATAGGACTGTCCTCGGCAGTCGATAACTGGAATGTTCTTCTCTTTAAGAAAATCAAGAACAGTTGTAGCAATATCTCTGCCAGTGTGGCTTAGCATGGGGATAAACTGCAAAAACCTTTCAACTGGACCTGTAGTAGGCAGTACATAGCGGATTGTAAAAGTAAGTTGATCATTGTGTGAAATATCAGGTGTGGAGTGAACAGAGCTTGAGAAGTACTTTGCTGTTTTTACTTCATCTGTTATTGAGGACAAAACCTTTTCTGCCATTATTCTAATAATTTCCTCAGAAATGACATGGGACAAGTAGGAAGTATGACCACTACCTTTGTTTGCGTGTTTCTTGATATGTGCTGCCAAGAAACTGTCGTATGTGCTCAGCAGCTCTACAATCCCAAGATAGTTTCCATTGTGTTCTAATCCAGTTACTTCATCTTTACCCCGAATAGCTAGGCCGCGTTCGCAAAGTAGCTTTAAAACATCTACACACCTCCTCAATACTGCTTGCCAGTACTCAGATTCACTTTCATATTGTTGTACAAGATTAGAGTCAATACGGGCACCCGTAGTCTTTCGATATATCATTTCGACCATAGTATTCCTGTGCTGATCTGACCTACTGTGAGATTCTATGGCATACCTAGCATTCTTCCAACTATTGAAGCCAGTTGTGAATGAGTTTTCCACCTTTGACATAAGCTTGCATGGAAAACAATACACTTGACCAGTTGTTTTAGAGTAACAGAGCCATTTAAGATTAATTTCTTGGCCAGATAATGAATGAGTTCGAGTGAATAATGTCTTTGCACAATGACGGGTTCTGTTTTGACGGGTTATGTCTTTCACAGCTGATTCTTTGAAGTCACCATCACAGTGTCGACATTCTGCGCTTCCCTTTTTCAACCAATAGTCACACACATTTTCAGGAATTCTTTTAGGCCATAATTCAAGATCATTTTCAACTCCTTGTTCAGTACCGGTATTCATAGCTTTGACTTCCTCTTATGTCTCCTCACTGTGTTCAGGTTCAATTGCGCTAACTACACTAGGTTCAGTACAAGTTGTGACTTCTCCAGTTGTTGCAGGCGTAATTGGTGTCTCTACTGTTGTACATTCAGTCTCAGACTTCGTATCTACCATTTCAGCAGTTACACTTGTACTTGGTTTGTTCAAGCTAGGACTAGATTCAGCGTGAGTTTGTGATTTTGCAGATTCATATACTGTTGGATATTTCAGCCATTGAGTTATTTTTGGTAGTTTTCTTACTCTTTCCTTTTCGTCTGTCTTTTCTTGTCGTTTAACAGAGCCAGCTTTATACTTCCTCCCATGATCACGATCACGACTTGTTGATTTCTCCATTGTGCATCACTGCAGCCTCACTGCCTTATCCTGATAAAGAAAAACATAAAAAACATCAATATTTATTAATTATCACTAATCAATTGTATTATTTATTGTGGAATCATACATTATATGTGAGGGCGTGGGTATACGAATACCGTGATTCTTAGTACACGTCTTACCGTTCGTTGTTCTGGATGCAGAAATATGTTTGTAGTGATGGTGAGTCCGCTCAGGAACTTGAAATTGATGTCGAATTGTTCTTCACTCACTCTCTCTATATAATGTTATATAGGGTCCAGGTATACACTTAACACGTCACTACCTTTTTAAGTAGTATATTGAAATAAGATATATACAAGGATGTACAGAGGACATTGAAATGACCAGTGTCGAGTAAAATTGGATCCTGACTCATTCTCCTGAGGTCAGTGGATCACGATCAAAACCCCGGTCATGGGGGCGTGACTTTTAGAAAAGAGGACACAGAGTAACAAATGAGATGAAAGGAAGGAGGAGTTGAAATTCCTATAGCCAATCACTAAAATATAAATGGGATGAGGAAAAGTTGTAGCCAATGACAGTTGAATGACTGAGTAGGAAGATGAGGGAAATAGGTGTGGTATAAGGATCAGCGCGTGGCGCCTTTGCGTGTCACCTTACGTTACACTAGGGAGAAGGAAAGATAAGGAACCTGACACGGACATGGAGCTGCCTTGTCGGTCGAGGTCAAAAGGATATAAGAGGAGGATGCGAATATAAGTAATTGGAACATACGAGGATACGAGGGCCGGTCAGGAGTAATGGGCCCCAGACATAACTACGTCACGGTTTGTTTACATCGGTGCATTGTGGGGATAAGTCGGGGTCGCCGCGGGTGGACCTACGAAGGGAAAACTACGGCGATGGAAGAATTTAGAGTTATTTTGCGCGAAATTGATATTCCAGGTGCTATATTACTGTGCTCTGTTCTCGCTGAGAACACTATAGAGAAGACCTGAGGTAATGGCTATGTGCAGAGGCTTCTAAACCAAGAAAACAGAGTCATAACAGAGCCTCGTCAAAAGGTAAGCAACTGGTAGGTACGTAATGTCTCCCTACCACTTGCTTACTTCTTAATGAGACTCTGCTGTGACTGTTTTCCTGGTTTAGAAGCCTTTGCACATCAACCATCACCTCAAGTCTTCTCTATATTGTCAGCGAGCACGGAAATATAGCACCTGGAATATCAATTTCGGCCAAAACAACTCGAAATTTTTTCATCGTCGTAGTCTTCTCTTTGTAGGTTGTACATATTATTATTCATGGTTATGATAGTATTAAAATACCTTATTAATTGAGTTCCTTTTGTTGTCTTTCCTCATAATAAGTAGTGGTACAGTGGTTTAAGTGTTACTTGACGAGCCAATGAATACTCTTGAGTCTATACCAACATCACCAACCTTCGCTTTGATTTATCTTATTACTCCATCGGTATCCGGTCATTTCGCCCACATGCCATTTCGCCACACCATGGAGTCATTTCGCCACACCATGGAGTCATTTCGCCACACCATGGAGTCATTTCGCCACACCATGGAGTCATTTCGCCCACACTATGGAGTCTAGGAGCTAGGAGGTTAGGTTATATTTGTTTAGTGTGTCGAGAACCCCCAACTCCCCGCTAGGAGGTTAGGTTAGATTTGTTTAGGGTAGGTTAGATTTGGGTAGTTTAGGTTAGATTTGGTAAGGTTAGGATAGGTTAGATTTGGTTAGGTTAGGTTATCGATGGGTCAAGCCCCCTTGCTAGGGTAGGTTAATTTTGGTTTGGCTAGGTTTATTTTGGTTAGGCAATTTTCTCTAGATATAAGGAAATTACCCTAGATCTAGGGAATTTTACCCCCCTACACAACTCTTTAATTACGTGTTTCCGATGCATAATTATTCCCCACCCGAAAACCCCGCATTCCCACAGGTCCCCACTTGGGGGAAGTGGGAGAGTATGGGCAAACACTAGAAATTTACCGTCATTTCGCCCAAGGTTACTGGTGGTTCATTTAATTTCTGCCAGAGGAAGATATAGTTACATGACTCCGTGACATGGATCGTGTGGGCGAATTGACTTTAGAGTGGGCGAATTGACTCTTACATGTGGGCGAAATGTTTTGTGGGCGAATTGACGTGTGGGCGAAATGACCGGTAACCACTCCATCCATAAACAAGTTGCATAACCACGGTGACATTACCCATCCTTGCCTCATTTTACCTGGTACTGTCGTCTACCGATATTTTTATCCCTACACAAATCGGGAAAACTCGCCGACGGTAATGGTTAGGTTAGATTTTGCTTTGATTTATCTTATTACTCCATCCATAAACAAGTTGCATAACCACGGTGACATTATCCATCCGTGCCAAATCTAACCTATCCTAACCTAACCAAATCTAACCTAACCTAACCAAATCTAACCTAAACTACCCAAATCTAACCTACCCTACCCTAACCTAAACAAATCTAACCTAACCTCCTAGCGGGGGGTTGGGGGGGGTTCTCGACACACTAAACAAATATAACCTAACCTCCTAGCTCCTAGACTCCATAGTGTGGGCAAAATGAAAATGACTCCATAGTGTGGGCGAAATGACTCCATAGTGTGGGCGAATTGACCTGTGGGCGAAATGACTCCATGGTGTGGCGAAATGGCATGTGGGCGAAATGACCGGATACCGATGGAGTAATAAGATAAATCAAAGCGAAGGTTGGTGATGTCGGTATAGACTCAAGAGTATTCATTGGCTCGTCAAGTAACACTTAAACCATGATGTACCACTACTTATTATGAGGAAAGACAACAAAAGGAACTCAATTAATAAGGTATTTTAATACTATCATAACCATGAATAATAATATGTACAACCTACAAAGAGAAGACTGCGACGACGAAAAAATTTCGAGTTGTTTTGGCCGAAATTGATATTCCAGGTGCTATATTTCCGTGCTCGCTGACAATATAGAGAAGACTTGAGGTGATGGTTGATGTGCAAAGGCTTCTAAACCAGGAAAACAGTCACAGCAGAGTCTCATTAAGAAGTAAGCAAGTGGTAGGGAGACATTACGTACCTACCAGTTGCTTACCTTTTGACGAGGCTCTGTTATGACTCTGTTTTCTTGGTTTAGAAGCCTCTGCACATAGCCATTACCTCAGGTCTTCTCTATAGTGTTCTCAGCGAGAACAGAGCACAGTAATATAGCACCTGGAATATCAATTTCGCGCAAAATAACTCTAAATTCTTCCATCGCCGTAGTTTTCCCTTCGTAGGTCCACCCGCGGCGACCCCGACTTATCCCCACAATGCACCGATGTAAACAAACCGTGACGTAGTTATGGGTAGGGTCCATTGGAGACAGTACATGGGACCCTCACAGGCGCGGGGCCTAGGCCCGGGCCTATTCCCCCCCCCCCCCCTAAATCCCCCACTGTCTACGGTAGGAGTAAGTATAGGTAACATGGCGGCTGGCGACATTAGTGCAGGTGGCGACTAAAGTGCTATCTACGGTAAGAGTAAGTATAGGTAATATATGGCGGCTGGCGACATTAGTGCAGGTGGCGACTAAAGTGTTATCTGCGGTAGGAGTAAGTATAGGTAATATATGGTGGCTGGCGACATTAGTGCAGGTGGCGACTAAAGTCTTGTCTACGGTAAGAGTAGGTATAGATAACATGGCGGCTGGCGACATTAGTGCAGGTGGCGACTAAAGTGTTATCTAAGTGTAGGTATAGGTATGCCCATTTTTATTTGAGTCACCCTCAAATATAAGTTTTCATTGTTTATATAATTTTCTTTATATTGAGTATTTGATGTCCTATAAAGTATTAATGGATATATAGGATACAGTGTAATATTTCTGCCCTATATTATGTATACTACAAGTACAGAAGTATACAGTAACACTATTGTCCATACACATACATAGGAGGCAGCGGGCGGAATTCTCCACCAATCAGCGAAGAGATCCCGAGCCCGCCAGCCAATCAGCGTGCAGGAACAAGAGGTCACAAGAAGAAGAAGAAGCCAGCCAATCAGCGTGCAGGATCCCAAGTGGCCACAAGAAGAAGAAGAGAAAGACAGGCAGACCACAACAAAGCGGGCCTGGCAACGCGATCTGCAGCCTTGTTTTAGCGTGACAATACGTCCCCCTGGAGCACGCCTTGGTGGCCGCGGTGAGTGAGAGTGTGTGGGGGTGTGTGAGAGTGTGTGAGGAGGGTGTGAGGAAGGGGTGAGAGGGGGAAATAGCCAGCTGGCGTGTGTGTGGGGAGGGTGTGAGGAAGGTGACAGGGGTTACAACCTGTGTGCCTTGGCTGTGGCAAAGACTACTGTATACTGTATAGTATATAGAGTATACTGTATACTGTATACTGTATAGTATATAGAGTATACTGTATACTGTATACTGTATAGTATATAGAGTAGTCTTTGGCTGTGTGAGCGGCGCCTTAAAACTAATCAATCAATCAAGTCTTTGGCTGTGGCTATCTAGCGTGTGCCCGGAGTCTCCCCTTCCCCACACACAATCTAGCCCCATCCCATAAACCTATGGGAGGGCACTGCCCCCCTCCATAGGTTTATAGCACTGCCCCCCTCACTGTGGGAGGCACTGCATTTGCATAGGGGGGGGGGGGCACGTGCCCCCCGTACCTACGCCAGGGCAGCAGAAAGCCTTGGGCCGCTGCCAGCCTCGCCGTGACGTCATGACTTAGGCTCCCCCCACGTAAATATTGTTACGAAGGGCCTTGTTCGCTGCTACTAGCGAACAAGAATAGGGTCCTTCGTCTCTACCTCTGGGGTCTCGCTGGCGGGGGTTCGACACAAGGTTCGGGTCGCCACGTCCTTTCCTCCCATTGGCCCAGAGAATTAGGGGGAACCGACGTGGTGCTGGCTTGGCTGAGTGGAAGGGAGTAGCAGAAACACAGCCACGTCGGGTGGACAGGCGCTCCCGCCCAGGATTTACCGTGACCACTGCGCCCTGCATAACCCCGTCCTGAAAAGACCCGTCTCTCTCTTCTGACGAAGGGGGACGAGAGTGGCCCTGTTGGGCACGGCGTGGCCTTGAAACTCAGTGGCGGCGACTGTGGGGTAGGGTCACGGCGCATAGGGCGGTGCCCTGTACAGTGTGTGTAGCGCGCCTACACAGTGTGTCGAGTCGACGGGTGTGTTGTAGACAGCGTGTAGTAGTACACGGAAGAACAGTGGGTCCTTCCCGACCCCTCCATTGCCCCGAGCCGTAAGTGAGTGACGAAGTGGAGGGTGGTGGATGACCCCCCCCCTTGGTTTCGTAACATTGGTGTCAGAAGTGGGATCGTGGGCTTTGGAGAGACGGCGAGGCTGTGGGGGAAGGGACTCTGTGACTGCGCATCAAGGGCGTAAGGCAAGATGGCTGACCCTGCCGCCGCAGCAATCAACCCGACCACGCTGGGGGACTTTATGAAGCTACTGGGGCAACAGTTTCAGGACCAGAACCAGCTGTTGGTTGCCCAGACGCGGCAGGCTCTGGGGCTCCCGGAGGTGGCACTCCCGGAGGCTGTGGCGCTCCCGGAGGTGGAACTCCCGAAGGCTGTGGTGCTCCCGGAGGTGGAACTCCCGGAGGCTGTGGCACTCCTGGAGGCTATGGCGCTCCCGGAGGTGGAACTCCCGGAGGCTATGGCGCTCCCGGAGGTGGAACTCCCGGAGGCTATGGCGCTCCCGGAGGTGGAACTCCCGGAGGCTGTGGCACTCCTGGAGGCTATGGCGCTCCCGGAGGTGGAACTCCCGGAGGCTATGGCGCTCCCGGAGGTGGAACTCCCGAAGGCTATGGCGCTCCCGGAGGTGGAACTCCCGGAGGCTGTGGCGCTCCCGGAGGTGGAACTCCCGGAGGCTGTGGGCACTCTGGAGGCTATGGCGCTCCCGGAGGTGGAACTCCCGGAGGCTATGGCGCTCCCGGAGGTGGAACTCCCGGAGGCTATGGCCTCCCGGAGGTGGAACTCCCGGAGGCTGTGGCGCTCCCGGAGGTGGAACTCCCGGAGGCTGTGGCACTCCTGGAGGCTATGGCGCTCCCGGAGGTGGAACACTCGGAGGTGGAACTCCCGGAGGCTGTGGCACTCCTGGAGGCTATGGCGCTCCCGGAGGTGGAACACTCGGAGGCTGTGGCGCTCCCGGAGGTGGAACTCCTGTTAATGGACTTCTTGGAGGCAGTGGAACTCCCGGAGGTAAAACTCAGGGAGGTGGTCGAGCTGTCGGAGGTGGTGGAACTCCCGGAGGTAGAACTCTCGGAGGTGGAACTCCCCTGTCGGGGTGTGATGTTGTCGTGGCGAGGTCGCCACTACTCCCGTGTGGGGGTGCAGTGTTACGAAGGGCCTTGTTCGCTGCTACTAGCGAACAAGACAAGGATCCTTCGTCTCTACCTCTGGGGTCTCGCTGGCGGGGGTTCGACACAAGGTTCGGGTCGCCACGTCCTTTCCTCCCATTGGCCCAGAGAATTAGGGGGAACCGACGTGGTGCTGGCTTGGCTGAGTGGAAGGGAGTAGCAGAAACACAGCCACGTCGGGTGGACAGGCGCTCCCGCCCAGGATTTACCGTGACCACTGCGCCCTGCATAACCCCGTCCTGAAAAGACCCGTCTCCCTCTTCTGACGAAGGGGGACGAGAGTGGCCCTGTTGGGCACGGCGTGGCCTTGAAACTCAGTGGCGGCGACTGTGGGGTAGGGTCACGGCGCATAGGCCGGCGCCCTGTACAGTGTGTGTAGCGCGCCTACACAGTGTGTCGAGTCGACGGGTGTGTTGTAGACAGCGTGTAGTAGTACACGGAAGAACAGTGGGTCCTTCCCGACCCCTCCATTGCCCCGAGCCGTAAGTGAGTGACGAAGTGGAGGGTGGTGGATGACCCCCCCCCCCCTGGTTTCGTAACAATATATTTAAAAAAAAACTTGTTCTTGGTTCAATCTTGGATCTGATTACAGTTTTAGAATTGGCATTTCATATAATGAATTTTGATATATCTACCATGATTTTTAATACGATATTTAAAAAGTCGATAAAAATTAGAACAAATATGGCGCTGGTGGTGCCCCCTATATAGTCTGTTTATTTTGATAATTCTCCCGCCAATTCCAGGTTTATGAGGATTTTCTTGTTTATTTGATTTATATCTAACATTTCCACATAGACAATGTACTTAGTGAGGCGCGTTATGAGGCTATTGACGTGAAGGCTCGCAGTCGTGATCTGGCAAGGCAACTTCGCAAAAAAAAAAAAATGTATTCATGGGTTTGAGGCAATAATTGTGTTTGATGATTAAACAAATATGTTTATAATATTTTTTAGATATGTTATCATGCTTGTTTCACGGTCCTAAGTTCGGGCTTAGCGTAACCCTTATGTATTTTTTTTATTCCATTTTTTTCCCATCTATCCCCTAAGCTTAGTTGTATTAGGTTTTATGTTTCTTGATTTATTGGAAGGTTTGTTCATTCATTTAAGCCGCTATTTACGCCGTCATGATGTCTGGGTAGCGGAAAGTACTCTTGGTGTTCACCCTGTGACGTCACCACTTGCCCCCAAGAATCTAACCTAACCTCCGCCTCATCAAATCTAACCTAACCTCCTTCAGGGGAGGGTTCCGTCCCCCTCGACCCCCCCGGTCATCTAACCTAACCTCTTAACAGCCCCCCTAGACCCCCCTCCCCGGCAACCTAACAAAATTGTACCTAACCTCTTAGCGGGGGGGGGGGGGGGGGGTCCCGACACTCCGGTCATTTATTCTGTTGGTGAGGATCGTCAGGTTCACACGTCTCTGGACTTAGAAGAAATCCAATCCATTATCCCTTGATCTAGGGAATTTTTACAACACCCTTAACTCACAAATTATGTGGTTGCGACGCATATTACATTATATTAAATACAATAAAGGCGATGTAGGAAAAGTTCTTATGGCTATTAACCAGGGTAGAACAAGAAGTAACGGATTTAAGCAGGAAAAGCGTAGATTTAAAAAGGAAATAGGGAGAAACTGGTTCACAAATAGGGTGGTGAATGATTGGAATGGACTCAGTCGTCAGGTGGTCAATGCAGAGTCTATTGGGGCCTTTAAATGGAGGCTGGATAAATTCATGGATGGGGATGAAAGGTGGATGTAGGTAGTGTTAAGTAACAGGAACTACCATGTGTAGGTCTCCCAGCCTCTTGTAGCTTCCCTATGTTCTTATGTTCTTATGTCTCTCTGCTTTACTGGCCGCAGACTTCAGGGGGGTGCAGTCAGTTCGTACATAAGTTGTTTCGTACACTAGTAAATTCGTACAGCAAAAAGTTGTTTCGTAGTCTATATGAAACCATAGTCGTTGCGTACACTCAGCTCAGAGTTGAACTTCATTACTAGAGTTACCAATCGACATCAGGTATGTACGAAAAAACTAAAAATCAGTGTACGAAACAACTAACAAAACCTGGGTACGAAACAACTTGTGTACGAAACTCCCTGTAACCCCTTCAGGTGGCGTTGTGACGATATAAAGAGTTGCCAATATAAAGGGTTGCATGGCCCCTACTGCGCATGCGCGGTGGCGTGAGAAACCAAATATATCAGGTAAATAGAAATATCGTCTAAAATCAGTTAAACAATGCTATCCTTCACCAAATGAGGCATCCCACAATAGAAGAATGCCTCATCTATTGCTGTCATCAAGATACTCGCCCAACAGTGGTGTTTACATGAGATATTTTGGTTCTTAGTGTTGCTGCCTGGCCCGCTCTCGCACCGACCACCGCCCCAAGCCAGCAATATGGCAAATTATGTCATAAATGATAAGTGTCCGTACACTATAAGGCTGTCCATGATAGAAGAAGACTTGAACAATCGCTGCATACCAGACACAAGCCCAGTGGTTAGATATATATGAACATATACGGGTGTTTTGGTGCACCTGGCACAAGCTGCAAGGGACGAGGACACCATGGCAGGTTTGTGCTCCTGTTTGTAATAATACAGTAACGTTCCCTGCTTTAACTTTGGTCGTACATTGAATAATCAGTATTGTTCAGGTGGGCTAAGTATTTGTACAAAACGACGCGTTATTATGTGTAAATCATATCATGTTCACCCATCCACGTCGGAGGCATGCGCGGGAAGGGTGACACAGAAAAAGGCATATTTAACAGTAAGAATACAACGTCTGTGTGTCATTATCGACAAGTATGTTCCTGGTTGACTACTTTATATATTGTATTAGTGCCAAGGCAATACAGAATGGATTTCCATAGTAATAAGAACAAATAAGCCAGGCATCCACGTCGGTGTAGCGATCTGACCAGCTACCCTTGGCCCGAGTAGCTACACTGCACAAATATGCACTGAAACACTGCTCCCTGGGTGAATATTTGTTTGACAATGTATACCAATTGTATAATAAATGACCTACATGAGAAAATAATATAACATGTGTTTTGGTTTCCTTATTTATCAGGGTACCACATTCATCGCCACATAGCTACATGGTAAATAAGATGTAAAGAAGCATATATACCACTGTATCTGTACCACAGTGGTCTATGGTCGAAGTTATCACTGACTAGTATAAATAAATGACCTACATGAGAAAATAATATGACTTGTGTTTTGGTGACACTATTTATCAGGGTACCACATTCATCGCCACATAGCTACATGGTAAATAAGATGTAAGGAACCATATATACCACTGTATAGTGGTCTATGATCGAAGTTATCACTGACTAGTATAAATAAATGACCTACATGAGAAAATAATATGACTTGTGTTTTGGTGACACTATTTATCAGGGTACCACATTCATCGCCACATAGCTACATGGTAAATAAGATGTAAAGAAGCATATATACCACTGTATTTGTACCACAGTGGTCTATGATCGAAGTTATCACTGACTAGTATAAATGAATGACCTACATGAGAAAATAATATGACTTGGGTTTTGGTGACACTATTTATCAGGGTACCACATTCATCGCCACAGCTACATGGTAAATAAGATGTAAAGAACCATATATACCACTGTATCTGTACCACAGTGGTCTATGATCGAAGTTATCACTGACTAGTATAAATGAATGACCTACATGAGAAAATAATATGACTTGGGTTTTGGTGACACTATTTATCAGGTACCACATTCATCGCCACAGCTACATGGTAAATAAGATTGTAAAGAACCATATATACCACTGTATCTGTACCACAGTGGTCTATGATCGAAGTTATCACTGACTAGTATAAATGAATGACCTACATGAGAAAATAATATGACTTGTGTTTTGGTGACACTATTTATCAGGGTAGGCTACCACATTCATCGCCACATAGCTACATGGTAAATAAGATGTAAAGAAGCATATATACCACTGTATATGTACCACAGTGGTCTATGATCGAAGTTATCATTGACTAGTATAAATAAATGACCTACATGAGAAAATAATATGACTTGTGTTTTGGTGACACTATTTATCAGGGTACCACATTCATCGCCACATAGCTACATGGTAAATAAGATGTAAAGAAGCATATATACCACTGTATCTGTACCACAGTGGTCTATGATCGAAGTTATCACTGACTAGTATAAATGAATGACCTACATGAGAAAATAATATGACTTGGGTTTTGGTGACACTATTTATCAGGGTACCACATTCATCGCCACATAGCTACATGGTAAATAAGATGTAAGGAACCATATATACCACTGTATAGTGGTCTATGATCGAAGTTATCACTGACTAGTATAAATGAATGACCTACATGAGAAAATAATATAACTTGTGTTTTGGTGACACTATTTATCAGGGTACCACATTCATCGCCACATAGCTACATGGTAAATAAGCTGTAAAGAACCATACATATATACCACTGTATAGTGGTCTATGATCGAAGTTATCACTGACTAGTATAGATAAATGACCTACATGAGAAAATAAATACTTGTGTTTTGGTGACACTATTTATCAGGCAACCAAATATATCGCCGTATCAACGATAAATAAAGTTGCGCTTTTCCGCGCATGCGCAGTAGGGGCCATGCAACCCTTTATATTGGCAACTCTTTATATCGTCACAGCGTCAAGCTTGACTGTTATTTATTAGTGTCAAACCCGTGATTGTGAGCCGCGTCTATGTTGGTATCTCGGCGCCCCAATAGTATTATACTAATAATAATAGTAATAATAATAATAATAATCATATTGTAATTCACTCCCCCGAAGGGCATACAAGTAAAACAACGACATATTATAGACGAGGAATGAACTTAAGTACTAAAGCAATAATTGATAATAGCTATATACCTCATAATAATAAACTAATATATAATAATATAATAATAATAATAATCATAATCATAGAATAATTTTAATATCACCCGAGGCATACAGGCAAAAAGCACAACACAAGACAGATGTTACCTGAAGTCCCTAAATAGTAATAATAGTGTTTTTGAACGACAACTTTATGCAATATAGATTTTGATGTGCCGATTATGTGTTATTGATAGGTTTTTATATATCATGCGGTGTTTTTTGGGTACTTTCAACAAGTCATTAGTACGAGGTTAAACCTTTCACGCCCAGATCTTTCCTTTGCTATATAAGATCGGGTGTTTGAGGCAGGAGGCGGGGTGGGTACAGTGTGAAAGGCAGCTCGTAGCTCTCCGTTTCCCTGACTGTGACCACTGTTTGCAGGTGGTAAGGTCACGTCCCAGCTGGCTCTCCTCTGTGTGGTGACTTGACCACTGTTGCGTGGTGAGGTCACAGTCCCCGCTTGGCTCTCTGTGTGTGACCTGTGACCACTGTTTGCACGGTGGTGAGGTCACAGTCCCGCTGTGCTCTCTATGTGGTTGACTGTGCTCCCTGTTGCAGGTGGTGAGGTCACAGTCCCATCTGGCTCCTCTGTGTGGTGACTGTGACCACTGTTGCAGGTGGTGAGGTCACACTCCCAGCTGGTGTGTCTGCTGCACACTAAGGCATGCTCGAGCCGGCTCCTAAAGCTTTCCTGCAGGACAGGCCAACCATGTGTGGCTGCCGCGAGTAGTGCTGCGCTGGAGGCAGTGCAGTAAGGTAGCAGCAGCCACCAGTGGCATTATGTAGCAGCACCACCAGTGGCAGTATGGTAGCAAGCACCACCATGGCCGGGAGCACAAGCAGCAGTCTGCTCAGCTATGGGGGGGCACAAGAGGGATGGCAAGAATCACCAGAGGCAGGCAGCTCAGGCCAAGAAGGAGAAAGGCAGTTTTTGTTGCTCACTATGTATAAATCATTCAGATGCAAGAGTCTCTTGAGAACATTTCCGACACACAGTGGCGTCAAGGATCATGATTTCTGAGTGTGGGAAAAAAATTATTTTTAGTCATCTCACCCTGAACGCAGTTGTTGATAAAATCATTATGTGTAAAGTGTGGGAAAAGATTTACTCATAAGTCTTACCTCACCACACACGAATACCCTGACACACATGTGTAAGAAATCACCAATGTCCTGAGTTGGGAAAAGATTTACTCAGAAATCTGTCCTCGGCACACACCCCCTTACACACATTGGTGTTAAGAATCACGATGTCTAGAGTGTGGGAAAAGATTTACTCCCAAGTCTGTCCTCACGCACATACCCTTGACACACGTGGTTTGAGGGAGTTCAAATGTGATGTTTGTGGCAAGTTGTTTGCAAGACAAGAGGATATTTCCATGCAAGTGTGGAAGATTCACCATGAAGCACTTGTTCAACATGAGTAACACACAGTGGGCGTCAAGGATCATGACTGTCTGGATTGGTGGGAAAGATTTACTCACGTCTGTCCTCACCAGACCACCCCTGACACAACAGTGGTGTTAAGAATCATCAATTCTGGAGTGTGGGCAAAGATTTACTGATAATTCTAGCCTCACCGCTACGCACCCTGACACACAGTGTGTTAAAAATCTGAATGTGTAGAGTGGGGATTTTTTTTGTGATAAGTCGCTACCTCACCAAAACACACCCTGACACCCAGGTGGTGTTAAGAATTGCCATGTCTGGAGTGTGGGAAAGATTTTACTCAGAAGTCATTATCTCACCCACACACGCCTTGACACCAGTGTTGTTAAGATCATCAATGTCGGGAGGTGGCAAAGATTTACTCACCAGTGTGTCCTCACCAGACACACGGAGAGGGAAGGGAGGACGCCCTGACACCAGTGTTGTTAAGAATCACCAATGTCTAGAGTGCGTCCAAAGTTACTTTACTCACAAGTCTAACCTCACCACACACCATCCTTGAGACACAGTGGTTTGATGGAGCTGAACAAATTGATGTTTGTAGAAGTTGTTTCTATACAAAAGGTTATATTACGCAAACACCTGAAAGTCCCCTTTGTGAGGTTGTGTGGTGTGTGGACAAGTGTTGTTGTAGGGCGTGTGGCAATGGTGGTGGTGTGGACCAGATTGTCCATGTGTGTGGTATGAGTGTGGCAACGGGTGTTGGGACAGTGTGTTACTGCGTGGTGGTAGATGGTGGCAATGGGTGGTGGACAGATTGTTACATGTGTGGGTGGCAGGAGGGTGGCAATGTGTGGTGTTGGTGGTGGACAGAGTGTTACATGTGGTGTTGGTAGGAGTGTGGCAATGGGTGGTTGGTGGTGGGTTGGATCAGTGTGTTACAGGCGGTGGTAGGAGTGTTGCAATGGGTGTTGGACAGTGGTGGTTACATGCGTGGTGTAGGAGTGTTGCGAATGGGTGGTGGACAGAGTTTTACATGTGTGGTGGCAGTAGTGGTGGCAAGAGGGTGGTTGTGTGGTGGACAAGTTTTTACATGTGGTGGTGGTAGGAGTGTGGCAATGGGGTGGTGGACAGAGTGTTACCTGTGTGGTGGGTAGGAGTGTGCATGGTGGTGGACAGTGTTTACATGGGTGGTGGCAGGAGTGTGGCAATGTTTGGTGGTGGTGTGGACAGAGTGTTACATTTTTGGTGGCAAGGAGTGTAGGCAATGGGTGTGGTAGTGGGTGGTCAGAGTGTTACTGTGTGGTGTCAGAGTGTGGCAATGGTTGGTGGTAAGAGTGTCACATTTGTGGTGGCAGAGTGTGGCAATGGGTGGTGTGGGACAGTGTTTACATGTTGGTGGTAGGTTGTTGCAATGTTTGGTGGGTGTGGTAGACGTGTTACATGTGTGTGTAGGAGTGTTGGCAATGGTGTGGACAGAGTTTTACAATGTGTGTTGGTAGGAGTGTGGCAATGGGGTGGTGGTGGGTGGTGGACAGAGTATCATTTTTGGTGGCAGGAGTGTGGCAATGGGTGGTGGTTGGTGGTGGACAGAGTGTTAATGTGTTTGGCTAAGGACTTGGCCTGTCATCGGTGTGTGTTTCCCGGTCAAGTTGTTATAGTGTTTGACTTTACACTTTCAAGTTTAAGAAGATGTGATGGTGATGACATGCATGATGGGGGTGGTGTTGAAATATTGTCGGCTGGCTTGACCTGTGGCATAGCAACTTTTAATATTTTTATAGTTTTTTTTTTATTGTTTATATCACAAAAAAAGTCCTAAATGCCTCCAAGCCTCGTCCGTGCGACAGACTGATGGATGAATTAAAGACAAAGTAGTGTGTTGGATCAAGTTTATTGGACTGTAAAACCACATACTGACATTGCTACCAGCATCACTTGTCCTGGTATCGCTGGCATGATTGTGTCAATGTGGTGTGTTTGTGTTGTGGTGGAGGCTGTTTGTCGGTCTGTGGTGTTAATATACTGTGGGGAGACATACTGTGGCTCTTGTGGTGAGGAGAGAGAGATAAGAGCGAGGAGAGCAGAGCCATAGGAACAGAGAGCCACTATATTAAAACTTCCATTTTATTACGGCCATCTCAGTAACACACAGTCGCAAAACCTCATGATCCTTAAGTTACACCTTTCTAACTCAAATTTTAATTATTTTTACTAAATCCGTTACCTTAAGAACCCATTTCAATATAAGGGAAGACTCTATACCTACGCTCTTATCCTACATAATTTACGAATTCAAATGTTCTAGCTGTAACGTTATATACGTCGGCGAGACAACAAGGAAGCTACCCCTTAGGCCCTTTCTGGAGCATAATGTGTTTCTGCACGTAATGGTCGACCATTTCTCACCTCGCAATCTGCATCCGTCTCACACTCACATCATTTAGATCTCCCCTTTTCTATGAAATGAATTTAGTATCCTATCCAGGCACACTACCCTAGTGACACTAAATTTCAGAATCATACACATCAACATTTGTCCCCTGATTCTTAATAACCAAGTCACTTCAACGCATTACTACTCAAATGATTATCACACTGTTTCGATTTGTCCGACGCGCGTTTCGATTCGCCACACACGAGCCGAATGTTACCCGCAAACTATTGTTCATTCAGTCCCTCCTGCCAATCAGACAGCATACACCAACAAGGTCTGTTAAGTATAAAATGTATTTTTATTTATTATTTATTTTTTCTAGATAGATATAGGATTATTTTATTGTTTAAAAAAATTCTTTAGATGTTCGCTTTTTTAGCAGTATAGTATATTAATTTTTTAAACTATTTAGCCTGATGATGGCCAAGCGTCTTTTGGTGGAAACGTTGCGCATAAACAACCCCAAGAATGACGAGTGTCTTTGTCACCCTGAAATGTCAGGATATATTATATATATATTATGATATATATATATATATATATATATATATATATATAATTATATATATATAATATATATATTATATATATATATATATATATATATATATAATATATAATATATATATATGTTTATATAATATTATATATATATCTATGGTATAGGATATATAATAATATATATTCATAATGATATATATATATATATAATATATATAGATATATATGTATATGTATATATGATATATATCGTATATATATATATGTGATATATATATATATATATTATATATATATATATATAATATAATAATATAAGCGAAGTGTGTCTTCTGTCTTTCTGTGTGTGTGTGTGTTGTGTGTGTGTGTGTGTGTGTGGTATAGGTTCCAGCCCCCCGTGGCGTCAAACACGACCTCATATGGCACATTTTTGGAATCAGGTTGACGGCATGGCAAGGTCATAAGCCCACTTATGAGATGATCCGATCAATTTTTTTTTCTTTTTTTTTTTTTGAGCAGCCTATTAGCGAGAAATTGTGAAACACAAAGTGGGTTGCGAGAATTTGGAAGCCTTGATGTAGGGTGATGTATGGGTGAGTGAATGGGTGGGTGATGGTATTTGGGTGTGGGGTGATGGTGAGTGAATGGTTGGGGGTGCATGGGTGATGGGTGAGGGAATAGGTGGTGGTTGATGGGTAATCTATAATAAATAAGCGAAAGTGTGTCTGTCGTCCTGTCTGTGTGTTGTGTGTGTGTGTGGTTGTGTGTGTGTGTGTGTGTGTTGTGTCGGTATAGTTCCCCGCCCCGTGGCGCAATCACCTCTAGTCACATTTTTGGAACCGGTTGACCAGGGAAGGTTTTAAGCCAATTATGAGATGATCAGATCCTTTTTTTTTTTTTTTTTTTAGCCTCCTATAGCGATAATTGTGAAAAAAAATTGGGTGCTAGAATTGAGGAAACCTTTGATGTAGGGTGATGGTTATGGGTGAGTAGAAGGGGTGGGTGCTGGGTAATGTGTTGATGGGTGGGTTGATGGGTAATGGGTGTGGGGTGCATTGGGTGAGTGTGCATGGGTGTGGGTGATGGGTTGGGGATGATGGGTGCTGGGTTATGGAATAGGTGGGGGGGTGATGGTCTGGTGAGTGAATGGGTGGGGGGTGATGGTAATGGGTGAGTGAATGTGCGGGGTGATGGGTAATTGGTGAGTGAATGGTTGGGGGGTTATGGGTTAATGGGTGAGTGGAATGGTGGGGTGATGTAATGGGTGGAGTGAAGGTGTGGGGGAATACATACATTTCTACATCCATGATTTCAGGAAAGTATAAGGGCTATTGGAGAGTCCATGTTTGGTGCCGAAAGGCCCACCAAACACAGTTTGGTGGGCCGAAGGCCCCTCCATCGCCATCCGCAGGAGCTAGCCGGAAAATTCCGCCCTGAGGGCGGCTTTGTCGTCTAGTATATATCTCATATCAGAAGAACAATTAATGGTCTTGAGTGTTTATAAATATGTAAGATGTTTTTTTCTTCACGAGTTCCCTGGACTGCAAATTTTTCTAATGTTTTGTTCTTTTCCCATGCAGGAACTTCTTTCTAGCTGCTGCAGTTTTCTTTGACGGTCTGTTTTATATTTCGATATATAACGAATGGTAATTGAATGGAATGGAAAATGGAAAACCACCGGAGATCTCTTGATGCTGCAGCGTTGACACATCACAAACCTTACATTACCTTGATCCTGCCCTGCTTTTTGCAGCGTTGGTGTTGTAACGGTTCAGAATATATCACGATACTTATAAGGAATTGTATATGTTTTATTTCGTGCTTTTTACTAATACATAATGTGTTGCAATTCTGGAATATACACATAATCACTAAAAGACATACTACAGAGATTGAAAAGTTTACATATTTATTATTTCCTGAAACCTAAAAAGTACCTAATGTCTAGCGTTTTTCTGGGCTGGGATCCTTGATTGCAACCAAAAAAATTTTCGTTGCTCAATTTCGATCCCTGTTCAACCATCCAGGAATATGATTGGCCGCCCCAACATTTGTTTGTTGTTGTGACCGTTTTCCAAACCGAGAAATTTCCGGTTGCAACCAAAATCGCCCCGCAGCAAAACGCCCTATGTCAACTCAATAAAGTATCCCACATTCCATGTTGAAGTGATATATTCATAAGGGGTTTCTTTTCCGTCCAATATAAAGACAAGACACAGATATAAGATCTATATGTATATATATAGATATAGATATATATATATATAATATAGAGAGAGAGAAGAGAGAGAGAGAGAGAGAGAGAGAGAGAGAGAGAGAGAGAGGAGAAGAGAGAGAGGAAGAGCGGAGAGAGAGAGTTGATATTCTTAGGTTGATACATGAAGATTTTTTCGGGTGGCAAAGACACTCGCATTCTGGGGTTTCTTTATGTGCGTGCCAAACGTTTCAGCCAATGGCACTTAGCATCATCAGCTAAATAGTTTATATAAGTTAATACAAAACTTGCTAAATGCAAACATCTACAAATTTAATCAGTAAAATAATCCTATAGTATCTAAAACAAAACACAATTTATACTTAAGCACCCTTGGGTGTGTGTGCTGTCTAGGTTGGCAGAGACTTGATGAACAATAGTTTTTACAGGTACCCCCCCCGAGGCATTTCGGTTTCCTATGGAGCGATAGGGGCACGATAGTCTAACGATCGAAGACAAGTGTGATACTCATTTGAAGTATATGTTAGATTGGTATGAAGTGACTTGATTATTAAGACAAAGAGACAGTGCTTGATTTGTATGGATTCTATAATGTAGTTCACTATGGAAGTTTGCCTTTGATAGGATTCTAAATCATTAAGGCGAGGTGATCAGATCATGTTAGTGGGAGCGTATGCAGATTGAGAAGGGAAAGAAATAAGTCGGCCAGTACTAACAGAAACACCTTTATGTTCTGCAACTTAAGGTTTAAGTTCCTTGACGTCTCGCTGATGTATCGGCCTTCAGCACAACTTTCAAATTCATAAATTTATATTGAAGATAAGAGTTTTTAGGTATAGGATCTTATATTTGAAAGAATTTTCCTTAAAGTAAATGGATCAGTGAACAATTTAAATTTTGAGTTAGGAAAGTGTAGCTTGGGTATATCAGTTGGTTTTTTTACGAATGATTTAACTAAGATGGCCATGAAAATGGAAGTTTGATATAATGGTTTGTCTAATATAGGTTCGGGTTGAATCGACTTAGGGTTTGAACTGTTCATCTAAGAAACTAGAACTTGGTCTTTCTATCATTTAAGGGATGCATTATTTTGGAAAAAATTTGTAAGGAATTTTAATTTAATTATCGGATGGCAAACCAGTTGGAAGAGAAACTATAGCATCTTGTGAGTAAGGGTCTTAATAGTATTGGTTAAAAAAAGGTTAGGGATGCATGATAAATGACTGAGTTCCAGGTCCTACCAAACCTACCTTCACAGGACTTGAAACCTCTGTCTTAATCATTCAATCCCTAACCTTTTTAAAACCAATACTATTAAGACCTTACTACACACATGTTATAGTTTCTCCTTCCAACTGGTTCCTTCCGTAATGCAATTAATCCTAATTATTTTTTTACAAAATATGGCTATCCCCTTATTGATAGAAAAACATTTATAGTGTTCTTGATTTTCATATGGTTTCATAAGTGTGTGCAAACTGCAAAAGCTCCGACTCAAAACCAGCCTCCCAAGTCCTTAGGGATATGAAGACACAACTTTCTCAGCAGCTGCTTTGAGCTCAGTGTTCGTTTTGTTTGAGATTGTCTGATAAAAACCCAACGTCTCTCGAGGTCGCTTTAAAGCGCAGGGTTGTTGTAGGGCAGCCACAGCAGAGTTTGTCGGATGATGGCAAGAATGCAGTCCATCTAAACTTGTCTCTCCTGTCAGCGTAACATCCTCCGCGGATCTAGTCATCGTGGTGACGCGTGCGCGTTTCCTAATACGCTGGGTGTTCGCGTAGTATGCAGCATGACTCGTCACATCACGGGATCACATCTTACACGTGCCATAGCTTGTGCTTCACAGTCACGAACTGGGATATCAGATCATCAACAAATTGTAAAAGAGATTCTAGAATATAACAGCTTGGTTGGAGGGAGAACCCAGATTGTTACAGCTGGATCAGTTGCTACTCTCCGAAACCTTTCTAATGACTGTTGCCCAACTTCAAGAAAAATTACTGTTTCACAAGTTTTTTCAAACCTCTGAGAAGACCACTTGCTTCAGCTCTGGTTTCAGCTGGCGATTCTGATCTGAGGAAAGCTCTTCAAAACAATGATGTTTTATTTGTGTGCTCTACTTAGAGCGCTACAGCATCTTCTCGGCTGACCAACGAGTGTCTGAAAGTTTTTTATCAACTTTCAATTTCTTATCTTTTAGTCTCTATACCTCCGGTGTCTCCTCCAACGATAAGTAGAGTCAGAATAAAGGGCAACGCAAGGGATGTACATATTGTGTCTCATCGCACACAATGACACTGCAGCAGACCGCTTTCTGCATGCACGCTTACCCCACCAAGAGTTTCCGTAATGAGCCATACATGGTATGTAAACTCAGCTTCACTAGCACTCATTCTTGATTAATAATTATACCTTGTTGGGTTCCCCTGATCTTTACCAGACATGTTGCTTGGCAGTGGGGGGGGGGGGGGAGGCATAGGACTGTCTTCATTGTGTGGCAGTCGATCAGACTGGCAATGTTCTTCTCTTTCAAGACCATCCCATAACATTTGTAGCAATATCTCTGCCGATAGTGTGCTTAGCATGGTGGTATCACCTGTCAAAAACCTTTCAACTGGACCTGTATTATGCAGTACAATCATCCAGCGGGATGTGTTTATAGTACAAGGTGATCATTGTGTGAAATATCATGTGTGGGAGTCAACCAGAGCTTGATAATACTCTTTGCTGTTTTTTAAACTTCAGATTGCTGTTTAGTGAGGTACAAAACCTTTTTCTCTTTTCTGTCCATTATTCTAATAATTTCGCATCCGAAATGACATGGGACAAGTAAGGAAGTAGGACCACTCAACCTTTGTTTGCGTTTTTCTTGATGATGTGCTTAGCCAAGAAACTTGTCCGTATTGTGACTCTAGTCAGCTCTAGAATCCCACGATAGTTTCCATTGTGTTCTAATCTAGTTACTTCATCTTTACCGACTCCCGAATAGCTAGGCAGCGTTAAGAGCAAAGTAGCTTTACAAACATCTACAACACTTCTACCCATTGCTGCGTGCCATACTTCACAATTCACTTTTCAATATGTTGTATAGAGATTAGAGTCCATACGTAGGCACAACCCCTTAGTCTTTCGATATATCATTTCGAGACCATAGTATTCCTGTGCTGATCTACCTAGACTGTGGATTCTATGGCACCTAAGGGGCATTCTTCCACTATTGAAGCCAGTTGTGCATGAGTTTTACCTCCCTTTGACATAAGCTTGCATGGAAAATCAAATACACTTGACCAGTTGTTTGAGTAACAGACATTTTAAGATTATTTCTTGGCTCAGATAATGAAGGAGTTTCGAAGTGAATATGTCTTTGCACAATGACGGGTTCTGTTGTGGAACGGGTTATGTCTTTTCACAGCTGATTCTTTGAAATGTCACCATCACAGTGTCCGACATTCTGCGCTCCCTTTTTCAACAATAGTCCTAACATCACATTTTCATGGTAATTCTTTTAGGCAGAATGCAGATCTTTTCAACTCCTTGTTCATACGCGGTATCATACTTGCTTCACTCTTATGTCTCCTCACTGTGTTTCAGGTTCATTGCGTCTAACTACACTAGGTCAGTACAAGTTTGACTTCTCAGTTGTTGCAGGCGTAAGTGGTGTCTCTACTGTTTATATTCATTCTCAGATTCGTATCTACCCTCACAGTTTACACTTGTCTTGTTTTGTTTCAAGCTAGGACTAAGATTCAGCGTGGTTCTGTGATTTTGCAGATTCATATGTGTGCCAGGGTTTTCGTGGTTGATAACGGAGTAAGGGGAACTGCTGGCCACCAGCTCAAGGCAATTAGTTCTATGTTTTACATCCCTGAGCCGCGTTTGATAGATATAAGATTTATTTTGTAGTCGGGTTGATACTTATATTTCACCGAGTGAGGACTGAAAACTCTTTTGGAGGACGTGGGAGAGTATTTCCTACACGCAGAATATCACCTGGGGTTTTTTGCAATAGACAAAGTAACTACCTAATTTGAAACATCATCCTATTTATTTACCATGAAATATATGTCTCTGTTTGAGATCGTAGATACATATATAAACTCTTATTTTGGCGGCAGGAAAGCTCCTACAAGGCCTAACATGCCTCCCGAATTACCATTCTTCGAACATACCCATCTAGTCCGTATCAACTGAGCACTATGACATATATAGTATACATGGAATGATATATATAAAGGAAAAATGTAGAGTAATGGGTTGGTATGGTATCACTGTACCATGTTGCTGGTTTCTGGAGTAGGAGTGGGATGAGAGACTCCGTTAATAACACTTATAGACAGCCAGTGCCTCCTATCGTTCATGAAAAACTAACCAACTCTACCTATATATAAAGATATATAGATAGATATAATATAACAAAGAAGGGGGGGGGGAATAGGCAGCGAGGTATCGAGGTCTTACCTGGAGAGGAGTGGATGAGAGAACTGGCGTCCTCGAGGGAAACTAGGCGAGAGTTGGGATTGAAAGGCGGTAAGAAGTGGAATGTTTCGGATCCTAGTGAACTGGTGGGCCTCTCCTGAGGATTATCAGACCTTGATGACTAATTGAACTAATGAAACAAATTACATTTATAAATGGCTGCCTATATACGTTTCTTACAGTGAGTATAGAAGAATTTAATATGTTTATTCTAATATCCGGGAAAGTGTTATTTCCTTTCGTTCAAGCCACGAACGCGTTTTTAGAGAGACGAGGTAGTGAGTCGAACTAAATTTGGTCGAATTTTAATTTAGCAATACTCGACTACACCCTCAATTTATGAACGTGATCTGTCCACTATTGTGTCTATTTTTGAAGGACTTAAGAAACTAGAGTGTTCCTTGATCTTATCGGAGGGTGAGGAGGAGGATGAAAAAGTTTTGAATCTACTAGTTAATAAGATGAACGCGAATAAAGGTCGCGCGCATTTTGACTCGTACCCGGAGTGGTCTGGGGGGGGAGGGAGTGAGGGAAAGGAGGAAGATATAGTTTAGATAGAAATAAGGCAGATAATTTCCACGAGAAACGAAAAGATTAAATTGACCTTAATATGATAGTAATACGCCATCCTATCTCTTCCGAAGACCGGGCATTACTATATACTGTTTGGCTATTTCAGCATTTAGGTTATTTTGGTATTTTCCTTACTCTTTCCTTTCGTCTGTCTGTTTCTTGTCGTTTAACAGAGACAGCTTTATACTTCCTCCCATTACTCACGATCACGACTTGTTATTTCTCCATTGTGCCTCACGCAGCCTCACTGCCTTATCCTGATAAAGAAAAACATAAAAACATCAATACTTATTATTCTGTCACATCACTTGTAATTATTTATTGTGGAATCATACTTATATGTGAGGGCGTGGGTATACGATACCGTGATTCGTCGAATACACGTCTTACCGTTCGTTGTTCTGGATGTCAGAAGTATGTTTGTAGTGAGGTGAGTCCGCTCAGGAACTTGAAATTGGATGTCGATTGTTCTTCCTCACTCTCTCTATTTTGTTATATAGGGTCCAGGTATACACTTAACACGTCACTGCTGACCTTGTTTAAGTAGTATCTTGAAATAAGATATGATACAGGGATTTACAGAGGGAAACTGAGAATGACCAGTGTCGAGTAAATTGGATCCTGATCATTCTCCTGAGGTCAGTGGATTCACGATCAAAACCCCGGTCATGGGGCGTGACTTTTTAGAAAAGAGGACCCAGAGTAACAAATGAAGATGAAAGGAAGGAGGAGTTGAATTCTACTAGCCAATCACTAAATATAAATTGGGATAGAAAATGTTGTAGCAATAACAGTTTGAATGACTGAGTAGGAAAGATGAGGGAATAGGTGTGGTATAGGATCAGCGCGATGCGCTTGCGTGTCACCTTACGTTACACTAGGGAGAAGGAAAGATAGGAACCTGACACGACATTGAGCCTGCTGTCGGGCAGAGGTCAAAAAGGATACGAGTAGGATGCGAAATATAGTAATTGAACATACGAGATACGGAGGGCCGGTCATGAGTAATGGGCCCAGACTAACTACGTCACGGTTTGTTTACATCGGTGTCATTGTGGGGAAAGTCGGGGTCGCCGCGGGTGGACCTACGAAGGGAAAACTAGGCGATGGAAGATTTCGAGTTATTTTGCGCGAAATTGATAATTCAGGTGCTATATTACTGTGCTCTGTTGCTCGCTGAGAACACTATAGAGAAGACCTGAGGTAATGGCCTATTGTGCAGATGCTTCTAACAAGAAAACCGAGTCCTAACAGAGCCTCGTCAAAGGTAAGCAACTGGTAGGGACGTATGTCTCCCTACCACTTGCTTTACTTCTTAATTAGACTCTGCTGTGACTGTTTTCCTGGTTTAGAAGCTTTGCACATCAACCATCACCTCAAGTCTTCTCTATATTGTCAGCGAGCACGGAAATAATAGGCAACCTGGAATATCAATTTCGGCGGCCAAAGACAAACTCGAATTTTTTCATCGTCGAGTCTTCTCTTTGTAGGGTTGTACTATTATTATTCATGGGTATGATAGTATTAAATCCCTTATTAATGAGTTCCTTTGTTGTCTTTCCTCATAATAAGTAGTGGTACATCATGGTTTAGTGTTACTTGACGACCAATGAATACTCTTAGTCTATACAAACATCACCAACCTTTCGCTTGATTTATCTTATTACTCCATCGGTAGCCGTCATTTCGCGCCATATGCCATTTCGCCCACCATGGAGTCTTTCAGCCATCCCACCATGGAGTCATTCGGCCACACCATGGAGTCCATTTCGCCCACACTATGAGTCTAGGTAGCTAGGAGGTTAGGTTATATTTGGTTAGTTTGTCGAGCCCCCACTCCGCTAAGGAGTTAGGTTAGAGTTGTTTAGGGAGTTTAGATTTGGTATTTTAGGTT
>JACEEZ010003255.1:7500-105000 GCA_016584305.1 Chionoecetes opilio
AATATGCACGTGTTCCTTGTCTCAGGTTTACACAGTCGTTAAATATGCACGTGTTCCTTGTCTCAGGTTTACACAGTCGTTAAATATGCACGTGTTCCTTGTCTCAGGTTTACACAGTCGTTAAATATGCACGTGTTCCTTGTCTCAGATTTACACAGTTGGTAAATATGCACGTGTTCCTTGTCTCAGATTTACACAGTCGGTAAATATGCACGTGTTCCTTGTCTCAGGTTTACACAGTCGTTAAATATGCACGTGTTCCTTGTCTCAGGTTTACACAGTCGTTAAATATGCACGTGTTCCTTGTCAGATTTACACAGTCGGTAAATATGCACGTGTTCCTTGTCTCAGGTTTACACAGTCGTTAAATATGCACGTGTTCCTTGTCTCAGGTTTACACAGTAGGTAAATATGCACCGAATGCTTGTTTCAGAGTTACACAGTTGTTAAATATGCACCGATTCCTTGTTTTAATTAATATGCGCGTTTCCTTGTCTCAGGTTTACGAGTGTGAAGGCGTTCCGGGATGCCGTGAGTGAGACGGCAGACTTGGCGGGGCAGCACGAGGTGATCTCCGAGAACCTGACCACCGTGGTGCTGGCGGAGATTGCAGCCCTCGTCAAGGAGATGAAGGAAGACAGGAAAAAGGTGGGCTTGCGAGACGGACAGACAGACAGAAAAATAAACAGACACAGAAAAGTAGATAGATAGGCAGAGAACAGAGACAGACACACAGAGACATAAAGATAAATAGACACAGAAAAGTAGATAGATAGGCAGAGACAGACAGACACAGACACATAAAGATAGATAGACACAGAAAAGTAGACAGATAGGCAGAGACAGACAGACACAGACGCATAAAGATAAATAGACACAGAAAAGTAGACAGATAGGCAGAGACAGAGACAGACACAGACACATAAAGATAAATAGACACAGAAAAGTAGATAGATAGACAGACACAGACAGACACAGACACATAAAGATAAATAGACACAGAAAAGTAGATAGATAGGCAGAGACAGACAGACACAGAGACATAAAGATAAATAGACACAGAGAAGTAGACAGACAGGCAGAGACAGACAGACACAGAGACAAAGATAAATAGACACAGAAAAGTAGATAGACAGACAGAGACAGACAGACACAGACACATAAAGATAAATAGACACAGAAAAGTAGATAGGACAGCAGAACAGACAGACACAGAGACATAAAGATAAATACGACACAGAAAAGTAGATAGAAGGCAGAGACAGACAGACACAGACACATAAAGATAAATAGACACAGAAAAGTAGACAGATAGGCAGAGACAGACAGACACAGAGACATAAAGATAAATAGACACAGAAAAGTAGATAGACAGGCAGAGACAGACAGACACAGACACATAAAAACAAACAGACACGCAGAAAAGTAGACAGACAGGCAGAGACAGACAGACACAGAGACAAAAACAAACAGACACAGAAAAGTAGACAGACAGGCAGAGACAGACAGACACAGACACATAAAGATAAATAGACACAGAAAAGTAGACAGATAGGCAGAGACAGACAGACACAGAGACATAAAGATAAATAGACACAGAAAAGTAGATAGACAGGCAGAGACAGACAGACACAGACACATAAAAACAAACAGACACGCAGAAAAGTAGACAGACAGGCAGAGACAGACAGACACAGAGACAAAAACAAACAGACACAGAAAAGTAGATAGACAGGCAGAGACAGACAGACACAGAGACATAAAGATAAACAGACACAGAAAAGTAGATAGACAGACAGAGACAGACAGACACAGAGACATAAAGATAAACAGACACAGAAAAGTAGATAGACAGGCAGAGACAGACAGACACAGAGACATAAAGATAAACAGACACAGAAAAGTAGACAGACAGACAGAGACAGACAGACACAGACACATAAAGATAAACAGACACAGAAAAGTAGATAGACAGGCAGAGACAGACAGACACAGACACATAAAAATAAATAGACACAGAGAAAAGTAGATAGATAGGCAGAGACAGACAGACACAGAGACAGAAAAACAAACAGACAGAAAAGTAGACAGACAGGCAGAGACAGACAGACACAGACACATAAAGATAAATAGACACAGAAAAGTAGACAGATAGGCAGAGACAGACAGACACAGAGACATAAAGATAATAGACACAGAAAAGTAGACAGATAGGCAGAGACAGACAGACACAACTTTTTACGTTCCCCAGTTTTGGAAGGCTCCTGCTTTCTTCATTATAGTGTCTGGCAGCTAGCGGGTTTTTTTTTTTTTTTTTTTTTTTTTTTTTTTTTTTTTTTTTTTTTTTTTTTTTTTTTTTTTTCTTCTTCTTCTTCTTATAGGTTTTACAGTCAGGAGCTTCAGCTGGACTACTGAGAACTATCTTTGACTTTAGGAATGTGTCGATTATTCCTAGGTTAACATACACATACATGGTTACTATTCTAAATTCTCTCTTTCTCTGATTCACTAATTCACGACTAAATGAATGTTACTTGTACACGTGTTACTATTCTAATATTACATTTTATTTTTCACTACTACTAATATATATATAGACATAGTTGAACTGAAGCATCATAGGGCTTACAGGGTTACAGGTTTTCCTTCAGTTCAGTTCAGTTGTGGGTCGGGAGTCAGGCCCTTTTTCAACGGCACTCCCTGACGTGTTTCTTCTTGCTGTCTGGGTCTTAAATTAGTTGTCTTCTCTTATTCTATCTTATTAGTTTCTTTCTTTTTCTTTCTTCTTATTTTCTCTGGTCATCCAAAAACTGTTGATTGTTCTTTTTGCTTCTTCCACATTCCCGTCTCCCAACAAATACTCCCCCACTATAGCCTCTTCCTCCTCTAGGTAAGGTTGTTGTAGCCTCTTCCTCCTCTAGGTAAGGTTGTTGTAGCCTCTTCCTCCTCTAGGTAAGGTTGTTGTAGCCTCTTCCTCCTCTAGGTAAGGTTGTTGTAGCCTCTTCCTCCTCTAGGTAAGGTTGTTGTAGCCTCTTCCTCCTCTAGGTAAGGTTGTTGTAGCCTCTTCCTCCTCTAGGTAAGGTTGTTGTAGCCTCTTCCTCCTCTAGGTAAGGTTGTTGTAGCCTCTTCCTCCTCTAGGTAAGGTTGTTGTAGCCTCTTCCTCCTCTAGGTAAGGTTGTTGTAGCCTCTTCCTCCTCTAGGTAAGGTTGTTGTAGCCTCTTCCTCCTCTAGGTAAGGTTGTTGTAGCCTCTTCCTCCTCTAGGTAAGGTTGTTGTAGCCTCTTCCTCCTCTAAGTAAGGTTGTTGTAGCCTCTTCCTCCTCTAGGTAAGGTTGTTGTAGCCTCACACTTTTCTTTCTTTCATTACTGTAGGCTGGGCACCATAACAGAAAATGTTTTAAGTCCTCCTTTTCTGCCCCACATAAATCACAAGTTATTTCTTCTCCCCAAAACCTCCTTCTGTCGTTTAGTTGTAGGTTGTCTGTCCTGCACTTAAACAGTAGTTCTGAAGCTTGGTTATTGCTGTATATTTCTTCTTGGCCTCCCTTCTCTTTTCTCCCGCCTTCTATTCTTTCTTTTCTTATTTCCTTCTTTTTTTCTCTCTCTTTTTGGTTAGTCTCTCATGATGTAAACAAAATAAAATAGATGAATGCAATAATATGACATGGAACATTGCACTAGTTAGCTTAATTGACTTGTTGTTTTACATGCGTTACATTAGTATTTGATTTGATTGATAATTATTGAAGCTTAGTGCGTGAGGTGATGGTGGTGATGGTGAGGTTGCGGATGTTGATGTGACAGGCATTGCAAGGAGGAGGAGGAGGAGGAGGAGGAGGAGGAGGAGGAGGAGGAGAGGAGGAGGAGGAGGAGGAGGAGGAGGAGGAGGAGGAGGAGGAGGAGGAGGAGAAAGCAGAGGAAGAAGAGAAGAGGAAGAGGAGGAGGAGAGGAGGAGAGAGGAGGAGGAGGAGGAGGAGGAGGAGAGAAGAGAGGAAAGGGAAGAAGAAGAGGAAGAGGAGGAGAAGAAAGAAGAAGAAGAGAGAAGGAAGAAGGAGCAGGAGATGGAGGAGGAGGAGGAGGAGGAGGAGGAGGGAGGAGGAAGGAAAAGGGGAAGAGGAAGGGGGAAGAGGAAGAGGAAGAGGAAGAGAGAAGGAGAGAGAGAAGGAGGAAGAGGAGTAGGGGAGAAGGAAGAAAGAAGAAGAAGGAAGAAGAAGAAGAAGAGAGAGAGAAGAAGAGAAGAAGAAGAAGAGAAGAGAAGAAGAAGAAGAAGAAGAAGGAGGAGGAGGAGGAGGAGAGGAGGAGGAAAGGAGGAGGAGGAGGAGGCAAGGTAAGTAACAGGTGGAGAGACCAGTGCATATGTAAGAGGAGAAAGGAGGAAGTGTAGAGATGCTATTTGTTTATTAAGACATTGAGAACAGAAAAGTTGTGTTGATCAGTAATGAACTCTCTTGACGCAATGAGTATGTATAGGTTACAGAGGAAACAAACATGATTGTATCTACCACTGCAGCTGAGGGAGAGGTAACTAACTTTGTCACACACACACACACACACACACACACACACACACACACACACACACACACACACACACACACACACACACACACACACACACACACACACACACACACACACACACACACACACACGGAGATATAGCTATGGAGACGGGGCCATACGAGTGTAGCTCAGGCCCTGTAATAAACTAGATATCACACTAACGACACACACAGACACACACACACACACACACACACACACACACACACACACACACACACACACACACACACACACACACACACACACACGGCAGCAGCAGCAGCATACAAGGGGGCATAAACCTTGCATTGGCTTGTCATGCAAAAACTGGTTCGATCGCAGCATTTTGTGTGGGTTCAGATGCCTCTTTATTTCACCCCAACATGATGCAATGGGTCTGTTTCAGCACCTCGCGGACGGGGGACGCGTACAACAGCAGCTGAGCCAGTCTTTGCAGCAGCTGGAGAAGGCAAAGAAAAACTATGAGAAGGCGTTCAGAGAGGCTGAGAAGGTGAGCTTGTGGAGTCCATTTGCTGACCTGTTGAGCAACTTGTAACTTGTTGGGTAAAAGTATGTACAGCTGTGTTAAAAGTATCAGTGTATGTGTGTGTGTGAGAGAGAGAGAGAGAGAGAGATACAATAAACACCCATTCAAAACACGGACATTTATTCGGCAAAAAACTAATAAACAAGCAAAATATCCTTGAGAGAGAGAGAGAGAGAGAGAGAGAGAGAGAGAGAGAGAGAGAGAGAGAGAGAGAGAGAGAGAGAGAGAGAGAGAGAGAGAGAGATACAATAAACACCCATTCAAAACACGGACATTTATTCGGCAAAAAACTAATAAACAAGCAAAATATCCTGAGAGAGAGAGAGAGAGAGAGAGGAGGAGAGAGAGAGAGAGAGTAGAGAGAGAGAGAGAGAGAGAGAGAGAGAGAGAATAAACACCATTCAAAACAGTGACATTTATTCGGCAAAAAACTAATAAACAAGCAAAATATCCTTGAGAGAGAGAGAGAGAGAGAAGAGAGATGAGAGAGGAGAGAGGAGGAGGAGAGGAGAGAGAGAGAGAGAGAGAGAGAGAGAGAGAGAGAGAGAGAGAGGAGAGAGGAGAGAGAATAAACACCCATTCAAAACTGACATTTATTCGGCCAAAAGCTAATAAACAAGCAAAATATCCTTAGAGAGAGAGAGAGAGAGAGAGAGAGAGAGAGAGAGAGAGAGAGAGAGAGAGAGAGAGAGAGAGAGAGAGAGAGAGAGAGAGAGAGAGAGTACATATCATGATAGGCTAGGATATAAGGCATAGCTTTCAGACAGATATCCTTGGGACAGAGGACATCTTTAGTTTATGAACGTTTATTGCTATAATGCATCTATCTGCTAAGCCACCTGTAACTGTGATTTATAACTGTTTAAAAGATTAAAAAAAAAACATGCGTGAAAAAAGCACGAAAAAAAGCATATCTCTATAAAATTAAAATTAAAGTATATCTCTAAAAGAAAAAAAATGCTTATCTCTATCAAAGAAAAAAATGCTTATCGCTATAAAATCAAAATAAAAGTATATCGCTATAAAATAAAAATAAAAGTATATATCTCTCTTACAAAAAAAGGGAGAGAGAGATTGTAAACAAATTAGAAAGTTAACATACTATCACATACACACACCATCTCCCTCTCCTTCCCTCTCATAAACCATCCTTGTCACCACCTGTTTACAATAATAATAAAAATAATAACAATAATAATAATAATAATAATAGTAATACAGGTTGAAGTTCCCAAACTCGGCAACCTCGGGACCAGCGCCGAGCCGAGTAATGGAATTTTCCGACTTTTAGAACGTAGATATATTAAGGGGAAAAAAATGGTTTGGGAGCCATAATACCAATAACAGACCTGTAGAAGTACACAAAATAACAGTGTACACAACTCTACAGTCACAACACCACTGAACAATAACAACAAACAAATCGGCGGGAGAAACCAAGCGGCCTAGTGTGGTGGCACCCAGCGGCCGACCCGGCAACTACTCGCCGGGTTTTGGGTGTTCTGCCGTGTTTTGGAAAATCCGGAACCATAGCCGAGTTTTGGGTGTTGCCGAGTCTTGGGATGCCGAGTTTGGGAACTTCAACCTGTAATAACTTTATCCTCACCCAAAGGCATACAGGAATAAAACAACAACAACAACAACAACACAATACTTGAGCCGTGTTTTTGTCGTCCAAGCCACCGTCTTGGATTACGAAGACCACTCCAATAACACTTGCTGAAATGTGTGTTATACTGCTTTGTGATATGTTTGCAATGTTTTGGACTGATTATTATTTCGGCCCCTACCAAGCTTGTTGTGTTGTTGTCGCAGAAACCAATCCGTTTTCAATTGCGAGAAAAAGCGGTCTTCGTACCAAGACGACGCTTGGACGACACAAACACGGCTATAGGCCTAGACATGAGGGAATGAACTTACTAAAGCCTACTAAAGCAAATAAAGATAATATATATTTACGACCTCCTCTCCACACCATCTTTGTCACCACCTGTTTACCACCTGTTCGTCTCCTCCACCTCTCCACACCATCTTTGTCACCACCTGTTTACCACCTGTTCGTCTCCTCCACCTCTCCACACCATCTTTGTCACCACCTGTTTACCACCTGTTCATCTCCTCCACCTCTCCACACCATCTTTGCACACCTGTTAACCACCTGTATGCTGACCTACCTCCACACTCTTGTCACACGTTACGACTGGTTCGTCCCACCTATCCACGACATCTTGCACACTGTTACCACTGTTCGTCTCCACGCTCTCACCCAGGCGCAGAGAACTACCTAAGGCGAAGCGAATCACTGTCCACGGCGGAGTGGAGCAGCAAAGAACCAGCATCAAAATCAGCGTGCGAGGATTAAAACGAACCCAACCTGTGACCCAGAAAACGTAATCATACAGGTGTGTTGACCTAACCCTTGTGACCCGACGTCATTCATTGTAATTTGTGTCTAGACGATTTTTAGTAACTGTTTTATAGATATGACCTGTTTAGTATCCTTGTCCATTAACTAATTTGGTATATTTAGTGACTTTTCTTAATTTTATGGCTCGGTAACATACAATTTTTTATAGCAAAGGAGAAGATCTGGGTGTGAAGGGGTTGATCATTATTGTAGTGGACAGGTTTAGTAAAATTAGTTAGTAAATTATTGTTAGTAAGTTATTAGGTATTACATTTTTTTGTTTTTTGAGTCTAGATCGTCTATTTTTACTTCCGTCCGTCACTTAGTGGTCGCATACAAGGCTACTATACTACTATACTACTATACTCAGAGCTCCTGTCTCCATATCTACATTTATCAAGCTTTTCCTTAAATTGATACACAGTTTTTGCCATTATCACATCCTTCCAGTCATTCCAGGCATCTGTACTTCTATGAGGAAAACTATACTTCTTTGTGTAATTCAAATCATTCTTTTCTTAAGTTTTCCTAGTGTGTGTGTGTGTGTATGTCTGTCTTTCCTTAAATTGATACACAGTTTTAGCCATTATCACATCCGCTTCCAGTCATATCCAAGCATCTATACATCTAAAAAAAAAAAAATGTACTTCTTTGTGTAATTCAAACCATTCTCTTCTTAAATTTTCCTAGTGTGTGTGTGTGTGTGTGTCTGTTTTCCCTTAAATTGATACACAGTTTTAGCCATTATCACATCCTCTTCCAGTCAAATCCAGGCATCTGTACTTCTATGAGGAAAACTATACTTCTTTGTGTAAAACAATTTCGTAGTGTGTGTGTGATGTATGTCTGTTTTCCTTAAATTGATACACAGTTTTAGCCATTATCACATCCTCTTCCAGTCCATTCCAGGCATCTGTACTTCTATGAGGAAAACTATACTTCTTTGTGTAATTGTGTGTGTGTGTGTATGTCTGTCTTTCCTTAAATTGATACACAGTTTTTGCCATTATCACATCCTCTGACAGTCCATTCCAGGCATCTATACATCTAAAAAAAAAAAATATACTTCTTTGTGTAATTGTGTGTGTGTATGTCTGTCTTTCCTTAAATTGATACACACTTTTAGCCATTATCACATCCTCTTCCCGTAAAATCCAAGCATCTATACATCTAAAAAAAAAAAAATATACTTCTTTGTGTAATTCAAACCATTCTCTTCTTAAATTTTCCTAGTGTGTGTGTGTGTGTGTGTCTGTCTTTCCTTAAATTTATACACACTTTTAGCCATTATCACATCCTCTGACAGTCACATCCAAGCATCTATACATTCTAAGAAAAAAATATACTCTTGTAACTACATTTTGTTTTAAAATTTCTAGTGTGTGTGTGTGTATGTCTGTCTTTCCTTAAATTGATACACAGTTTTTGCCATTATCACTTCCTCTGACAGTCAATCCAGGCATCTATACATCTAAAAAAAAAAAAATATACTTCTTTGTGTAATTCAAACCATTCTTGTCTTAAATTTTCCTAGTGTGTGTGTGTGTATGTCTGTCTTTCATTAAATTGATACACACTTTTTGCCATCATCACATCCTCTTCCAGTCAAATCCAAGCATCTATACATCTAAAAAAAAAAAAATATACTTCTTTATGTAACTCAATAACTCAAACATTATTTTTTTCTTCATTTTGACGTGTGTGTGTGTGTGTGTGTGTGTGGTTTTTTTTTCCCAACCAATCAACTACAGGTTAGTATTTACGTTAACCTCTTGAGACCCAAAACGTAATTGTAATTTGGCTACCATTAGACAGTTTTTAGTGAATACGTATAAGCAATAATAATAATAATAATAATAATAATAATAATAATAATAATAATAATAAGCAGTTTCCTTAAATTCATACACATTTTATGCCACCATTATCACATTTTTGTCATTATTTACACGAACTACCACGTGTAGGTCTCACGGCCTCTTGTAGCTTCCTTATTTTCTTATGTTCTTATGTTCGTATCACTTCCTCAACCATCAAATCCAGGCATCTATACTTCTATGAGGAAAACTATACTTCTTTGTGTAATTCAAACATGATTTTTTTCTAAATTTTTCCTTGTGTGTGTATTTGTATTTATTATTATTATTATTATTATTATTATTATTATTATTATTTTTTTTTTTGCATTTTTTTATTATTAATATTGTTCTACATTGGAGCCTAACATGATACAGCTAAGTATTAATTATCCGACCTTGGGGGGACCGAAGGTAGGTCGGATAATTGGAATAGTCGGATGTTCGGATATCACAGTAACCATAAACGTAAGGACAAAATGGTATAGAACATAAAAGATGCAGCTCTTGAAGGCCGATCCAGTGGTAGACGCGAAAGTAAAATTCATGCATAAATAAAGCCACAAATCAATGTTTTCTATAAACAAAACAAAAACGAAGTAAAATAAATGGCCAAAACAAGACACAATGTGGTGGTGAAAAAAGTCGGTTGTTTGGACAAGTCGGATGTTTGGAGGTCGGATGTTGGGAATTTGGCTGTTATGTACGTGTGTCCATCCTTGCTAACCTAACCTAACCTAACCTAACCTAACCTAACCATGCCTTGCCTTGCCTTGCCTCAGGGGGATCACTACAACACAGTCATGCCCGGCATCTTTCAAGGCCTCCAGGACTTGGATGAGAAAAGGATCAACAACTTCAAGAACCTCCTCATGCAGAGCGTGGACATCGAGCGTGAGGTGTTCCCCATCATCAACAAGTGCCTCGACGGGATAGTGTCGGCTACAGACTCCATAGACGAGAAGTTTGTAAGTTGTTCGTAAAGTTAGTTAGTAAAATATTGTAAGTAAGTTATTAGTTAGTAAATGATTTTTTTTTTATTTATTTATTTATTTATTTATTTATTTATTGATTTTTTTTTTTTTTTTTTTTTTTTTTTTTTTTTTTTTTTTTTTTTTTTTTTTTTTTTTTCCCTCTGGCCAGTCCATCGTGATGTTAAAAAAAAAATCTGTGCCTTCACCTATTATTTTTTTCTTCTGTAAGTTGTAAGTTGTTTGCCCTCAGTTGTTCTTACCCTTAACAAATAGGGTAAGAAATCGGAAGGGTATTTTAGCATTGGATTCAATTACCCACTTTTTATTTATCACTTTTTTTAATATTTACTCCATAGATGAGAAGTTTGTAAGTTTGCCCTCAGATGTTACCTTTGCCCTCAGATGTTACCTTTGCCCTCAGATGTTACCTTTGCCCTCAGATGTTACCTTTGCCCTCAGATGTTACCTTTGCCCTCAGATGTTACCCTTGACAAATAGGGCAAGGAAATGAAAGGGTGTGGAAGGGAATAGCAATGAATTCAATCACTGACATTTTATTTATCACTCATTTTAATCATTTAGCAATATGACTAAGTTATATTTCAAGTGTATTATTATATTTCTGTTTAACGTCAGATTTCCCTATTAAATTTTATGAGATTAGACGGTCGATGATACGCTTCCAATTCTACTGTCGGTGTTCATCATTCAAATTTACGGCATTAGTCTAACGCTACGGATGCTCTTCTTGAATGGCATACACTATCCTTACACCACAATGTAACCTTGAAGCATCCACCTTTCATTGCATCATACATTATAACAGAGAAACAGTATTCGTGAGATCTAAAGAAAGTAAGATATGCATTTTTACATACAGAAAGATATGCATTTTTACAGGAACTACCTCGTGTAGGTCTCACAGCCTCTTGTAGCTTCCTTATTTATGTTCTTTATGTTCTTATGCATTATTTTTGTAGAGTAGTGAGTAGTAGAAAGATGAGTGACAGTAGTAGTAGAGTAATAGAGTAGTAAGTAGATGAGTAACTTGCCAATTCTCACCAACCACCAGGATTCACAAGTCGTCATAGAACGGTACAAATCAGGCTTTACACCTCCGGGCGACATTCCCTTTGACGACCTCAGCACCCCCAGGCAGAACGGCGGAGACTCCACGCCCACCCCCCACCCCCCCATCAGGCAGGACACCATCAAGGGAACCATATCCGCCTCAAAGCTCAAGAAACGAGGCGGCATTTTCGGGATCTTCGCCTCAAATAAGGTGGGCTGGCGAGAGCAAGTTGTGCCTCTCAATGTTTATATTGTATTGTTTTTGACTAAGCAGATTCATGATAGAGTTTAGTTCATATTGTATCAGATTTTGTGTCTGCATTATATAGGGACTGACAAATAAGCGGGTTTTTTGTGACCTGGGGTTTTTTTGCCCTTTGTGATGTAAAAAAAAAAAGATTGTGTCTTTACCTATTCTGTTTTTTTTCTTTTTTTTTCTCTCTCTCGCTCTCTCTCTCTCTCTCTCTCTCTCTCTCTCTCTCTCTCTCTCTCTCTCTCTCTCTCTCTCTCTCTCTCTCTCTTCTCTCTCTCTCTCTCTCTCTCTCTCTCTCTCTCTCTCTCTCTCTCTCTCTCTCTCTCTCTCTCTCTCTCTCTCTCTCTCTCTCTCTCTCTCTCTCTCTCTCTCTCTCTCTCTCCTCTCTCTCTCTCTCTCTCCTCTCTCTCTCTCTCTCTCTCTCTCTCTCTCTCTCTCTCTCTCTCTCTCTCTCTCTCTCTCTCTCTCTCTCTCTCTCTCTCTCTCTCATTATGTTAACTTAACTACCTAAAACATAATGGGTAAGAAAGTTTTTTTCCCCTTATAGATTTATGTAGTCACAATGTTATAGTCATTATTACCGATCTGCTAATGAAATATTGGTTTTTACTAAGAATTTAAACCAAAACATCGATGATCAGATGCTGTAGGTATCACTGAAGTGTTTCTCATACATGGTTTTGAAAGATTGAACACTTTTTTTTTTTATTCTGAGCCGAGGAACTTTACACAACAAAAAACACTTCTTCTTCTTTTTTATTAGATGCGATTTTAGCTTTGCCGTCAATTTTCTGAACTCTTAAATCACACCTTTACATTTACCTGTGTTATCTCATACAGGTGGAAAGGCCCTTGACATAATATACCACCTGTGCCATCTCATACAGGTGGAAAGGCCCTTGACATAATATACTGTCAATACACAATGCAGGACCGTCAACAACACTATAGAGTCGCCACTGCACTAATGTCGCCAGGCACCATATATTACAAATTTAAGCATCACTCCAGACTTGTATGTGCCATGTAGACATGTACGTAATATAAACTACTGTACATGCTCTTCATTGGCACACAAAATTCCGTAGTGATGCAGAAATTTGTAAGATATGGCACCGACTGGCGACATTAGTGCAGTGGCGACTAGTGTGTGTTGACGATGGGTATTCCTCATAAGTCATAAGCTGCAATGTTACATCCACCTGTCATTTTTCTGGTATATACTTGCTCTTCCACCAGTATGAGTTATTTCATCACATATTACCTCAGTTATGTCAGTGATTATGTAGTGAAGAAACTATCTGTTCAGGAATAGTGCTTTTTTACCTTCTCATTTGTATACTTCTGTGAATGTCCTTAATATATCTACCATAGATAACAGTGAAGTCGCCAGTTCTACGTTTCTTTGTTATTTACAGACGTGTGGTGGCGTTAATACTTACATTTGTACATCCATGATTTCAGAAGTTAGAAGGGCTCTGGAGACTCTGTGTCATTTGTGTCTTATTCTGTGTCATATTAGGGCTATAAAGAACAATTGCAAAAATAAACCGAGTGGCAACCTGCTATAACTATACGTAAGTCGCGCTAGTATTTTAACCAACAGTTGAGTCGCCACTCTGGAATTCAGGAAATCAGAGGTAAGTAAAAAAAGTCTATATATATATAATTAGCTGCGGAAGATGTTGGATACATAAAATTACTCTGCCAACGTGAAAGCAAATCTATTCAGTTGAAAGATCTGGCAAGTCTGTGTCCTGCCGCTGAAGATGATCAGCTGCTGTCTGTGTCCGCGCGAAGAAAAACGTGAGAAGCAAATGCGCACGTTTATTTGCAGATACAAAGCATAAACAACGCTGATCAGGGTTAGATTATACAGTTATGATATAAACTACTGTGTAACATCTTCAGTGACACATAAAAATCAGTAGTGATGCTATAATTCATAATATTTGGTGGCTGGCGACATCACTGTAGGTGGCGACTTCACTGTTATCTACGGTAGCTAATCTAATATTTAACACCTCTGATACACGTGTTCTCTACAGCTTAATATTAGGCAGTGTTTTTGTAGCAGTGAATTTGGAATATTTATTTAGTAATATGGCTTTAGTTTTGGTTTTGAACAGGAATGAATTTTTTATGAAACTTTCTACTCACATTTGCCAGGAATATTTATTTGTAACAGAACTACTGAACATTTAGGCTGAATACTTGAATACTTAATTAACATAAATTTACCTTAACATTAACAGTGTCATTGTGTCTTTTACAACATAACTACAGTCGCCGTACGTTAAGCTGTCGAAAATTGGGTCCCTTCACTCTTCCGAAGGCACGGGATTGGCTGAGGTGTTGGGTGTTGGGTGAGAATGCCTTACTCAAAGTTCCACCTAACAAACAACGCCACACCAACAACACCAACCCCAGCCCCAACACCCAACACAAAGCCCCAACACCCAAACAACCCCAACCACAAAGCCCCAACACCCAAACCCAACCCAACACAAGCCCAACACCAACCAAAGCCCCAACACCCAACACACCCAACACCCACACAAAGCCCCAACCCAACACCACACCCAACCAAAGCCCCAACACCCAACACAGCCCAACACCAACACCCAACACCAACACAAACCCAACACCCAACACAAAGCCCCAACACCCAACACCCAACACAAAGCCCCAACACCCAACACCCAACACAAAGCCCCAACACCCAACACAAAGCCCCAACACCCAACACCCAACACCCAACACAAAGCCCCAACACCCAACACAAAGCCCCAACACCCAACACCCAACACAAAGCCCCAACACCCAACACAAAGCCCCAACACCCAACACCTCAGCCAATCCCATGCATTCGGAACGGGGTAGTGAAGCCCTATTCTCGCCACCTTAACTGCGGGGAGTTTCTATGCACAAGCCACCACCACAACATAGCTGACTTTACCTCTCCTCACCCTCTCTTTCACTCTGCCTCGGCTCACCACCCAGTATCCTTCCTGTGGCTTCTTGATACATCATAACCATACACCCAAGAAGGTACCGCCGTCGTAGTCACTCAAAACACAAACTCTTAGCCCCTTCACGCCCAGATCTTTCCTTCGCTAAATATAATCGTCTGTTGTGAGCCATAAAACTACGAAAAAGTAACTAAATAAACCAAATTAGCTCATGGAAAAGGATATCAAACAGGTCGTGTGTCTATAATATTGCTTATGTTCATTAAAATCGTCAAATAGTAGTGATATTACAATGAAAATTACGTTCTGGGCCTCAAGGGGTTAACGTAGCCTAAAATACATTGACACGGGATTGGTTATGAGTCCCTTGGTATGAGTAGAGTACTATGTTAAATCAAGCCTTGCGGTGCCCCTATGTACTATGTATTTCCAGCATCCTAAACACAGAATCAGAAGTCTTGTTGCTACTCGGAATGTTGATTTGTTTCTGCTCTCTTGCAGATCGAGGACATTATTAGTCTATTTAAGCTCCACAAGATTCTGGTATTACGTACATTCACGATCAAGTCCAATAGCTTGATTTTCATAGATACTTAAAAACACGCGTTTGGTTGTGAACACTCATGCTTATTACTACTATTATTATTTCAGTTATTTATTTATTGATCTATATTATTTTTTGCATGGTGATGTCATGGCGCCTTAGTCTCATCATTGCATCATGTAGTTTGCTGATGATTTTTTTGGGGTAGGTTGTGTGTGCGTGCGTGTGTGTGTGCTTTGCGGCCACATGGAGGGGTTGGGTTTATCATCAGCTTGCGAATGTTGCATCAGACATATCAATAATTCACTTCTTTCCCTCTTCCCCCATCAGTTGCCACCATTAGTCTCTCCTGCAAACAACGGTAAACATGTAAATACCTCGTAGCAGCTTGTTTTGTGCCCACCACCCACACGTCACCACCCACACGTCTCCACCCCCCCATCGTCCCCTTACACTCCCCATGACACAAAAGGGAAAGTCTCAATCAGTCTTAGTCAGTATTCACCCTTATTGTCTGTTTTGGTCCATGCACAGCCCTCCAACTCCCCTATAACATGCGTGTTTCTTATAGCGGTCTGACACATTTCCCCCCTTTTTGGCATTAAAGCAATCAATCCTCTTCTAGCGTGTCTCCATAATGGCAAAGAGGTGGTAGGATGAACCAAGTAAAGTGATACGTATCTAAATGTTAATTGGAAGTGTCGGACGTACTTATTTAGACACTTACTCTTCTGTGTTGGGTAAACGAGAGAAGAAGTACGTTATCTCAAGTCCTATTGTTTCCTCTTCCCAACAAAACACTGCCCTTTCCCTTCCAGCAAAAGTGATCTAAATGTTAATTGGAAGTGTCGGACGTACTTATATAGACACTTAGCCTTCTGTGTTGGGTAAACGAGAGAAGAAATAGTACGTTATCTCAAGCCCTACAGTTTCCCCTACCCTTGAGCTGTCTGTTCCTATAGTCGCCGCATGTTAAGTTGGCGAAAATGGGGCTTCACTTTCCCCTTCCGAACGCACGGGATTGACTGAGGTGTTGGGTGTTGGGTGAGAATGCCTTACTCTAAGTTCCGCCCTAAAGCCCCAACACCCAACACCTCAGCAATCCCGTGCGTTCGGAAGGGGGGAGTGAAGTGGCCCCATTATCGCCAACTTAACATGCGGGGAGTATAGTCTGCTACCCTCCACTCGACACCTTGCATAGCCCATCACTGAAGGACCCCACCTGCCATTTTAGAACATCTTAAAACCAATTGTTCACACGCATAACTCAGTGACAGTAGCACGTTGTTTTACTTCAATCAGAAAATGCAATTCCAGCGAAAATACAAAAAATACGAACTACGGAGACGCCACCACTCTTAAGAATATATTTGTGCGATAGTTTCGAATAGGATCTCTTCATTATCTTGATCTTTCTGACTCCTATGTCATTCTTTACTTCATCAGACAGTAAAGACTTGAATAACCCGCAATGTAGAGTCTACGTGTGATGTCAAATAATATCACACCTGTAAAAGCTCTGAAAGGTTTATGGTAGCTTTAATGCTTTAAGTGTTTTAACTCATGTTGCTATATGTATGATAATAAAAAATAATGATAGTAATGATAGTAATAAGTCATTGTAATTAATTATGTCATGTTAATGTCAGTAAGGTACCAAGGAGAGGAAGGATCAAGGGTCTCATCATTAAGATAACTCTCAATGCATAGTTTAATAGATTTGATTTGATAGTTCAGTAAAGTAACAAATTGTGATAGGAAATACAGTGAAAAATAACAGTCAAGAAATACTTAGATACTTAAAATACTAAAGCTATACAATATGACATTAAGAAGACTATTCAATAAGAGTTTGTAGATTTCACCTTAGAAAATATCAGAATAATAGTTTCTTACAAGAAGGATAAAGCCAGAATTTCTTAAGTCTAATCACATAATGGGCAGTTGTTTTGTACACTATTGGTCTTATAAACATTGGAAGTGTGTCATAACGCTTCATATGTTTCCCATGTATGTGTTCAGAGTCTATACTTGTAGGATTAAGGTAGATGTATACAAGCTTATGTGAGAAGTGGGAACCCTTTGAGCTTCAGAAAATCACACAGGTTCCATAATAGCTCTATAAAGACAAGCAAGTTAGTCTGTTCTTCTTTCTCTCCAACTTAGTCTTGATATTACATAAGAAGAACATAAGAAAATAAGGAGCTTTAACACCTTCACGCCCAGATCTTTCCTTTGCCGTAAAAAATATATTGTTTTCGAGGCATAAAATTCCGAAAAGTAACTGAATATACCAAATTAGTTAGTCGACAGGGATACTCAACAGGTCATATCTATAAATTATTACTTATAGTCACTCAAAATCATCTAATGGTAGCCAAATTACAATGGAAATTACATTCTGGGTCTCAAGGGGTTAAGAGGCCGCGAGACCTACACGTGGTAGTTCCTGATATTAACCATTGTTCTCCTCTGTGTGTGCTGCTCTTGGTTGGGGTGGTTGCCTGGTTGGTTGCCTGGGTTGCCTGGGTGGTCTGACTCGCTGGGTGCTGCCTCGGCATTCATGGTGTGTAAGTATGAGGGGGTGCCGTTACGAGGGGCCATGTACCCGAGTGCTTAGCTTGCCACCAGCCGACACTGCTTGATTGATCTGCGAGTCCTTTGTGAGAGTCTGTGTTCAGCTGAAGCTTCAACTAATTGCTTGATTTCTAAAGGCATCTACTTTTTTTCTGTGCAAGTTTACGGACTGGAACGGTATTGACGATTTTGTGTTGTGATAGTTATTTTTGTCTTTGTGATGCTTTAGAAATAGGTTAGTTATAGTCTATTTTTTATATTAGGGTCAAAATGCAGTCAGGAAGCCACGCCCTCTGCCTCCCCTTCTATTCTACGGGGCAGCTGATTGGTGCATTCCTCGTATCATCACTACCAATCACAATATCTTCACTACTTAACAGCGGGTGACCACTGGACAGAGCAATCTTCACTACAGAGGGTGACAAAATATAAAATCCCTTTGTAGTGAAGTTTGCTCAGTCCAGTGGTCACGCCGCTGTTAAGTAGTGAAGATATTGTGATTGGTAGTGATGATACGAGGAATGCACCAATCAGCTGCCCCGTAGAATAGAAGGGGAGTGCAGGGGGCGTGGCTTCCTTACTGCATTTTGACCTTAATAAATAAAATAGTCTATAGTTAGTTAGTTAGTCTAGTTAGGTGATTCTTAGATATATAGCAAAGTTGTAGAAGCAAGGCATATGATGATGCATTAAAAGTGAATTAAGTTACATATTTGATTCATAGATTATTTTCGGTGTAAATTTATGTAAAAGATTAAATTTTTAGTTGACGGGTTTGATTTGTGTTTATTTAGATGCACTTTGTAGGCAATGAGGAAGTGACAATTGGAAGAACTTTGTAGGGAAGAAAGCGATGATGGTTTGTGTGGTGTTTATGTGGTGACTAGATGATGAATAGAGGTTATCAACAGTTAGCGGAAATTCAAGAGTGATGAATGCAATGGGAAATTATGAGGATAGAGAAATTCTTAGTCTGATTACAACTGTGTTTGGCAATTCTCTGTCTGGTTGTGTCTGTGTGAGGTGATGATTGCCTGACCACCGTGTCATCTCATCCACCTGACTCTCCACCTGATTACGGAAGTGTTGCACTCACATCCGCACCTTTGTGTAACCACTGGACACTGGCGCAGGTCATTATTGTGATAACTACTGGACACGGGCTCAGGTTAGGTCATGATTGTGACCTCGGGACATGGGCTTGAGTGGTGCTTTGTGACCCTTGATGAGCAGAGGCTTCACGGGGGTCTGGCGGGCTCCTTCCTTCACTAGACCAGAGCCTGAAATACATTGCTTTGCTGTCTATTACATTCATGTTTGAAGATCAGCTGTTGCATACATACATAGATTAATCTTTTTCCAGGGTGCTGTCAGGGTAAATGTTAGGCACAAACAAGACTTGGCCGTACCATTTATAGTCCAACATGACGTCCTTTCACAGCCTTGGGTTAACATTTATAAGTATTGTGTCCTCCTAACACCCGTCATGACTCACACAGAGACACTGAGTCATCACTAACAACCTGCCGTGATACGTTCGACCATCTAGTAGTGCATACAATATATTTTAACCCAGATTTACCGAGATCATCACCCTTTCCCTATCCCTGTAGAAGTGTGCATTAAGACATTAAGAACAAGAGCACTTTGTCTTCCTTGGCTTGAGAAGTGACCCAAGCTGTAGGGGGAGAGCGGGGCAGGTTGCATCGAGGGTAGGTTGCATCGTTGCCTCTGTAACTCGCATGTTATCACACGTACATCGTCTAAATACTACTACTACTACTACTACTATTACTATAAACTACTACTACTACTACAACTACAACAATAATAATAATAATAAAAAAGTCAATGCGAGTTAGAGGCAATGATGCAACCTACCCTCGATGCAACCTGCCCCGCTCTCTCCCCTACCAGCGACACGAACACCAGCAAGCACCGTCCGTTCTGACACCGTGTGAATTAACTTTTGACAACTAATCATCTGTCATGCGAAAAGAATCATCTTGTTGCATGATTCCTCACCGGTATTATGAACCTTGATGTATCTTAGATGTAGAGGAGAATGCATTAGTGATCTGCTATGACATGGAAGACCCACAACCTTTAGCCTTCTGTGTGCCGTCCTAGTGTCTTGATACATATACAGAATTATGGGGGGAATACGTTTTGTAGTCATGATGTGTTTCCTCGGCATGGGAGATATTTGATAGATACGAGTCATGAAAACCTTGCTATTGTAAGAATCACACTACTCAGATCAATCACTATTTTATGTTAGATTTAAAGTCCTCATTTCATGGAAAGATATCAGAAAAAAGTCATTTATAATTAATTATAAAAAAATATTAAGTTCTTGGATATCAATGGCCATTTGTTGGGGAATTATTTACTGGTTATTTACAGTTATTGCAGTAAAATTGACGCATGTTTTGTTTTTGGCAGAACAATTTTTCGTTCTCTGAAAAGGAGGATTTCAGCGACCTGCCGCCCAACCAGCGGAAGAAGCGGATCCAGCAGCGGATCGATGACGTCACCACCAAGCTCCACCAGGAAACAGCCGCCAGGTATTACCGAGGAGGCTGGCAGGGGGGCTTTTTTTATTTTTTATTTATTTGTTTTATTTTTTATTATTATTATTATTATTATTATTTTTATTTTTTTTACGTTAATTATATGATTTTAGAGGGTTTTTTTTATTATTTTATTTTATTATTATTTTATTTTTTATTGAAGTTATTTAATTATCTTATAATGATAGGATGTGATAGGCTTCTGATAGGGTTGATAGGATAGTCTCTGTATGATTCATTATGTGATTCTATGCATAGATAAAAGATAATATGTGTTCATTTGACCTCACATATCATGCTTAATAACTACCACACATAACTGAATAAACACTGAACACTAAATATAACACAGTGAATATAACTAAATACCTTATATAACATGCTTAATTATTGTCTAGGGATGGGCTGCAAGGGGTTAAAGATAATATATGTTAATTTTACGTCACCTAACATGCTTAATTTTTGTCTAGGGATGGGCTGCAAGGGATTAAAGATAATATGTGTTAATTTTACGTCACCTAACATGCTTAAGTCTTGTCTAGGGATGGGCTGCTGAAGATGAAGGAGGTATATGAAGGCAACCCATCACTAGGAGACCCCATGAGCATAACAGGGCAGCTCAGCGACTCATGCCAAAGGATCGAGAAGTTACGGAATGATCTGCAGCGTTACCAGGCCATGCTTGACGATGTGGACGGGGAGGGGCAGGGGGGCGGGGGGGCTGCGTCGGGCGGCCCCTCCACGCCCAACGCCTCCCTGGCCCGCCACCACAGCAGCCTGATGTCGCCGCACCACCACCACAACGGAGGCGCATCACCACGCTCCTCCGTCACCTCCCACCGCACCTCCCTCAGCGACGAGTCCCTCTCCCGGTCAGCCTCCGATTCCTCCGTCTGCACCAACCCTCCTTCCTCCAACAACACCACTACCACAACCACCACCACCACCACCTCCACAGCCACCAACTCCCATCATCGTGTCTCTGCTCTGGCCACCTCCACCTCCACCACCACCACCTCCTCCACTACCACCAACTCATGTGGGGAGGGTGGCAGGCCCGCCCTTCCTGACCCCCTGCCCTCTCAGGGGTCAGTCTTGCACTCATCTTCCCAGCTGTCAGATGCTTGCTAAGGCCTCATAATCTTGCTAAGGCCTCATAATCTTGCTAAGGCCTCATAATCTTGCTAAGGCCTCATAATCTTGCTAAGACCTCATCATCTTGCTAAGGCCTCATCATCTTGCCAAGGCCTCATAATCTTGCTAAGGCCTCATGATCTTGCTAAGGCCTCATATCTTGCTAAGCTCATATCTTGCTAAGCTCTATCTTGCTAACCAATCTTGCTAAGGCCTCATAATCTTGCTAAGGCCTCATCATCTTGCTAAGGCTTCATAATCTTGCCAAGGCCTCATAATCTTGCTAAGGCCTCATCATCTTGCTAAGGCCTCATAATCTTGCCAAGGCCTCATAATCTTGCTAAGGCCTCATAATCTTGCTAAGGCCTCATAATCTTGCCAAGGCCTCATAATCTTGCTAAGGCCTCATCATCTTGCTAAGGCCTCATAATCTTGCCAAGGCCTCATAATCTTGCTAAGGCCTCATAATCTTGCTAAGGCCTCATAATCTTGCTAAGGCCTCATAATCTTGCTAAGGCCTCATAATCTTGCTAAGGCCTCATAATCTTGCTAAGGCCTCATAATCTTGCTAGGCCTCAAATCTGCTAAGCCTCATAATCTTGCTAAGGCCTCATAATCTTGCTAAGGCCTCATAATCTTGCTAAGGCCTCATAATCTTGCTAAGGCCTCATCATCTTGCTAAGGCCTCATAATCTTGCTAAGGCCTCATAATCTTGCTAAGGCCTCATAATCTTGCTAAGGCCTCATAATCTTGCTAAGGCCTCATAATCTTGCTAAAGCCTCATAATCTTGCTAAGGCCTCATAATCTTGCTAAAGCCTCATAATCTTGCTAAGGCCTCATAATCTTGCTAAGGCCTCATAATCTTGCTAAGGCCTCATAATCTTGCTAAAGCCTCATAATCTTGCCAAGGCCTCATAATCTTGCTAAGGGCTCATAATCTTGCTAAGGGCTCATAATCTTGCCAAGGCCTCATAATCTTGGCTCACACATTAGAACACTGTGAACAATATTTCTACTTTGATATTAAATAGTAATAACAAATAATTAATAACAAATAGTAGATAATAAATAATAGCAATAACAGGAACTACCTCGTGTAGGTCTCGCGGCCTCTTGTAGCTTCCTTATTTTCTTATGTTCTCATGCTCTATATCTCTAGCGGTTTGACGTCATGGCACGATGCATTGTAAGACACTGAGAGCACAATATCAATAAGCTTAAAATTTTCTATATGCTACATTAATTAATCTATATTTAGCAGATTTATGAGTTCCTGTTAACTGTGCTACATGATTTTTTTGGCCTCAATATCAACGAATAGACTAATTCCGCCTCGAGACAAGATTGATCTAGGCAAGCATCTGGCGGCTGGTTTTATGTGGTATACGGTGATCTAATTCTGTTTGGTATTCGGTTTTGGGTACTTTTTTTATCTCCTTGCAGATTATACCTTAGCAAATTATATCAATGCCTGACAGTAGCTTAATTATGTGTGTGTGTGTGGGGTGTGTGTGGGTGTCTGCCGTATGACTGACTGTTTCTATATGGATTAATTAACAAGGTGAAGCATGTCTTATGTTTATTGATGGTGATTCACTCTACAGTCAACCTACCTCCACTATAGCCCTGCATGGAGTGTCTGTCAGTCATAACTTAGGAGAGCTTTAGCCCCTTCACGCCCAGATCTTTCCTTTCCTATAAGAAATTGTATGTTGTCGAGCCATAAAATTACGAAAAGTAACTGAATATACCAAATTAGTTAGTCGACAAGGATACTAAACAGGTCATAGCTATAAAATGTTGCTTATAGTCACTCAAAATTGTCTAATGGTACCCAAATTATATGGAAATTATGTTCTGGGCCTCAAGGGGTTAAAGGGATACAAACTTCAGCATGCAATAGTTAGTTGTTGGGTGATGTCTTATAGTGTTAGGCATTGCAAGCTCTGTCATGTCTGTAGCTCTTGCAAATAATCCTAGCTTTTAAGACGCAGTTTTGATTACTGGTTTCATGTTGACAATCTCTATCTTATTTCATTTTCTTACTTATTTTCTTCTTCTAAGTTAACATCTCTTCTCTAAGAATGTGGAAATAAGTGATCTGAGAGGCTATTCATTGTATATATATTATTGCTTCTGGTTGATGTTAAAACCATTTTCAAAACCATTTCACCATTCACTCTCATTTCATTGCCTCGAACACTTCCAGTTCCTGTATTTTCATAGACCCTTGATGAAGTGGTATCTTTTCCCTTGTTTTCCTACATACATAGGCTGGAGAGAAATCCTTATGTACATAGTATTGACCTTTTACAACACATCAACTATCTGTCATTAAAAGATTATATTCATTTACACACACACACACACCCACACACACCCACACACACCCACACACACACACCCACACACACACCACACACACACACACACACCCACACCCACACCACACACACACACACACCCACACACACACACACACACACACACTTTTTAAAATAAGCTATTAAGGTAAACTGTAATACGAGCAGTGCCGAGGCAGTAGTTTGTCGTGAGAGCTTTGCAATGGTTTAGGTTTTCAGTTTTAGTTTTTTTAAGTTACAGTAAAACCTCTCGTATTCGGACCCTCATTATTCGGACTTTGACATTATTCGGACCTTCTCTTTTTTTTTTTCTTTTTTTTTTTTCTAGGGGTCGAAATGTCCTAGCTATATATACGCCTAGAACTTTTTTTTTTTTTTTTTTTTTTTTTTTTTTTTTTTTTTTTTTTTTTTTTTTTTTTTTTTTTTTTTTTAGGGGTCGAAATTTCCTAGCTACATAAATACATTAAACCTAGATTTTTTTTTTTTTTTTTTTTTTTTTTTACATACCCCCCCATATATAATCCCCCCATTATTCGGATCCTTGCATTACTCGGACCACTCCTTGGCCCAATTAGTCCGAATATGAGAAGTTTTACTGTACTTCTGTTTGATTTTTACACGTCTGATAGCAGCCTTTCAAGCACCAGATGCATTATTTTACGCTAGCCTTGCACCTCGGCTGTCTTAGTTTAGTTTAGATTAGGGCAACAACGCAGTCAATTTTGTGATACCCTTGTTAAAATTCTTTGAGATTGTCCCCAGAGCTCTTCCACTAATGCATGTTGTTAGGTTTGTCAGCGCCACAATTACCCACATTAATATCATGCTTAACCCCTTGAGGCCCAGAACATAATTTGGGTACCATCAGACAAATTTTAGTGACTATAAGAAATATTTTACAGATATGACCTGTTTAGTATCCTACCTACTAACTGATTTGGTATATCAAGTTACTTTTCGTTATTTTATGGCTAACAACAGATAATTTTATACTGCAAAGGAAAGATCTGGGCGTGAAGGGGTTACTATCATGCTTAAGATATCATGGGTCTCATGCTCGTATTCGTAGTCACATACCATGATTGCTCGTGGTAATTGCTATGATTTTGTTCCATTTCTACTCAGTTAAAATTATTCACTTGATCTTGTAGCTGCCATGGAAAGTACTAGAGCAATCCTACAGTACTCCTATTGCAATCACAACAGAGCTGGCATGACATATTGATTTAATTAGAACAAGACAAAAAGTGAACAATGACCACGAGCAATCATGGTATGTGACTACGAATACGGGCATCAGTCTTATGCCTACCAATATCCAATCATTCATAATTATAAGAACATAACAAAATAAGGAAGCTACAAGAGGCCTATACCTACACGTGGTAGTTCCTTCATTATCAGCATTAATATCAAGCATAAGATTTAAATGGTCTCAGTCTTAACCCCTTCACACCCAGATCTTTCCTTTACTATATAAAATTGTATGTTTTCGAGCCATAAAATAACAAAAAGCAAATGAGTATACCAAGTTAGTTAGTGGACAAGGGTACTACACAGGTCATAGCTATTAACCCCTTCACTGCGGCTGGTACAAATACGGTCTCTCAGCTACCTAAGGGTTCACTGCGGCTGGTACATATAGGGTTTCTGTATTTAAACTCCGCGCTCAATGATGTTGTGGGTAAATATTCGCTGTGATAGGCTTGTATGGCAACAGTGTCAAGTGTTGCGATATAATAGAACCTCTTTTTCTGCTTGAGTGAGTTAGTGTGACTAATAATGTCAAGCGGTACAGTACGACGTGTTGAAGCTGCCGCTCCTCCACTTCAATGGCGAGGCTAAATAGTCAAGATAGTCAACATATTCTTGATGGATATAAAACAGAAGCATGAATGAATGAATGCATGAATGAATGAAGCATTTATGTATAAAAATATGCTGTAATATGTTGAGTAGTAAGTGGTTTCATTGTGCGTCTGGCAGCACGGTCACGGCCCTGTTGCTGCACTCTGACGCAACTCCTCACTTAGCTGGTAGCCTCCACCAAGACGGAACATAGATTTCGTTATGGAATGAGCATCCTATTCATTTAGGCACTTTAAGTATGATAAGTAACTATTTTATATTTTAATTAAACCTGCCGCACAAGGGGGGTAGGCCTATGAATTTGATATCAGCAGTGAAGGCGTTAAATATTGCTTATAGTCACTAAAAATCGTTTAATGGCACCCAAATTACAATGGAAATTATGTTCTGGGTCACAAGGGGTTAATATCATGCTTAAGAGTTCATGGGTCTCATTCTTAAGCCCCGGTCTGGCCTTGGTGCCCGGCCTGTATTCACTAACGAGCTTTCCCCGCTAATCCAGCTCGTCTCATAGCCCGGAGAGCGGCATCGGCCTGAGCCACAACTCCCTGCCCGGTTCCGACACCTACGACCAGCCAGACACGGGCGAGGACGAGAACGGGGAATTCTACGACGCCGAGCCGCTACCCATCATCGGCACATGTCGGGCTCTCTACGTCTTTGAAGGTGGGTTGTTTTTCATGTTATTATTATTATTACTAGTTCTGATATATTTTTTTTTATTTTTTTTTATAACGCAACCTATGTAGGCATTTTTTTCTTTTTGAGGACTCGGTTTTTGGCTATGGCGTTTATGTTTGATGGTTGGTGTTGGGTATTAGTTTCACTGTTAAGAAAAAACAAGTTCCTCTCACTGTCCAACATGTCCTAATATCCTGCCCCCATCTCACTGCTGCCCGTTCCAGTTCCTTCCCTCATTTGTCCTCCCTTTCCCGACCTCCCTGTCTTGCGGACATTCTCCCGGAATCCCCCTCCTTCTCCCTGGACAATGTAACCTCCTTCCTCCAACAAATCCACATCCTACATCTGATCTAACCATCCTGCTGTAACATTCCGTTCTTTCCCCTTCCCTTATCGTTTCACTATTATTCTTTAACCCTGACCCTTTATATGCTTTGCCATAGTGCCATATGACCTCTGATGTCTGGCACATTCACTTTTTTAGGCATTAAATCAATCAATCATGTTAAGAAATAGCCCGTCAGGGTGGCAAGGTTGGTAGAGACGTGAGCTTGCAATGTGTAGCGTCCCTGCGCATTCGGTCAGCGGTTCGAGTCCGCCTAGTTCGTGCTGACGTGGTGGCGCTTTGTATAGTCAATAACCTTGTAGTTGGTACTTGCAAAGTGTCTAGATAGGATGAAAATCTTATCTTATCTTATGTTAAGAAATAGGAGTGTTCCCAACCATTATCTTATCACCATTATCAGTATCTCATGTCACTCCTGTCATAGTTCAACATCCATATTGCATGGTCGATGTATGTACGTTTTCATGGATTCATTTCTTATCGTTGCGCCTACAGTAGTGTTTCCTCCCGTCCCTGCAGGCACGAGCGAAGGCAGCATGAACATGACGGAGGGCGAGGAGCTGAATGTGATAGAGCTGGACCAGGGCGACGGGTGGACCAGGGTCAGGCGGATAGCCGGGACGGAGTTTGAGGAGGGATTCGTACCCACGTCCTACATAGAAATGACGCTCTACAACAACTGTTAAACATTCCTGCTGCTTAGGAGTACTCTTGATAGCACTAATAGCAGGCTGTCAGGCATTTTGCTAGAGTGTGTGAGTGTAAAATTTTATATGGGATGGTTGGTCACGGTGAGAGGTTTTGCAGGGCCGAGAAATAAGCTGTCATAATAGTAACGGATAGTTTTCATAATAATCATCTTTCTTGGAAGTGGAGCTTGGGTGTAGTGCCGAGTGTTGTGCATTGTGGCGCTGGATGCTCATGCGTTACTCATGTGCGCTCAGGCCACCCCAAGCAAGATGGAACACCCTCATAGTGCTCAATACGACAGGATCCCTCCATCGCTGTATTCAGGAAGACATCATCGTGTGTAGTAACAGTCCTCTTGCCTCTCAACCTCAAGCCACAGACAGATGCATGCAGGGAGGATGACTATTTTCAAAAGATTTTATGAATGTTTTAGATTGATTTTAGTTTTCAAAGGTATGGCCGCCAAGGAGAGTATGCACCAATAATTATTATCTTATATTTGAGGCCTACTGTAGGAGGGAAGTATGTTTTATTCAACAGTGTGAGAGTCATCGCTTGAGGCACGGAGGTGGAGGGTGATGGGGCGACAGTGTCATGCTGTCACCGGCCTCTGTCAGCATTGTGCCATGGCAGTGACAGAAATACAACTTCATGAATGTGTGTCGTGCAAAAAATTATGATGTTTTTGGCAGTTAGTTCTGGCACTGCATTATCCTTCCTCACTCTTCTCCCTCGTCTTTGATGCCTTGTTGTGGTGTGTGTGTCGGTCATGGCATGCCAGGAGTGGTGGCTGCAGGGTGAGGGATGAACCCACGTCTGCAGCCAGGCCTCCAGCACGGCACAGGCCTACCAGCCAGGCCTCCAGCACGGCACGGGCCTATCAGCCAGGCCTCCACCACGGCACGGGCCTATCTACTAGACTTGTATATTTTTTACCTGAATAATATTTACGCTTATTGGCAATACAGGAAGGACCTACCAAGGTGTGCTGGTGTCATGGTCGGCCAGACACATTACACTGCAGTCATGGATTTCCATTGATGATATGTAAAGCTTGAGCAGTCTGATGTAGGGTTCAGTGCAGAAAAATGCATGTCATTTGATGAATCATCAAAGTTTGCCAGTTTTCAGGTATTGCATTTAATGGAAAGAAATTCAGCATATTTTTATTCTATAAGGAAAATTATGCCTTATGCTGTTGCAAATTATTTTCCTTAAAACTTCCTGTTGACAGTGCTGATTTGAATTACATCTTTTATTTTGTGTGTGTGTGTGTGTGTGGGGGCATATGTGTCTGTGTGCATGCATGCGTGCGTGTGTTTCTTTTGTCTGTGTGCATGTATATATGCATTAGACAACACAAAGTAACATACACAGGCATGTGTGAGTGTGTAATATATTGAACAATATAATCTTCATTTTCTGTTTACTATATGAATAATTTGTATAATGATGCATTTTATGTCTGGCTGTGCATTTGTGAACCAGTTTTTTTATTGAGAGAGAGAGAGAGAGAGAGAGAGAGAGAGAGAGAGAGAGAGAGAGAGAGAGAGAGAGAGAGAAAGAGAAAGAGAAAGAGAAAGAGAAAGAGAGAGAGAGAGAGAGCATCCTTTCCTCTGCCCATAATCTTCTTTGAATTATGAATGTCTGACCAAATGTCACAAAGTTTTATTATGATTTATGGTAGAGCTGTATAGTGTTTTTACCGCATTGCCTGGGCCTCTGTGCTCAGGCAGCTGCTGGCTTGTGAATAGCAGGGCTGGATCATTGTGCACTTCTGTGAAGTGTGATACTATTGAAGGGGTAATATCTCTTACCTGTATGTAGGAAAGCTGATAATGTTCTTTGGGGTTTCTTTTCTATAATTTGACAGTGTGGTGTGATAGGAAGCAGCAACACACTGACCCTCATGTCAAAAACCAGACTAGTTTTTGATCGGGTAGATTTGTCTTAGTAACGGACAATTATCAAGCAGGAAAAACTGTGATTTAATGGTACTATGAAAATACTACAGATATATCAACGACAATAACGAATGACAAGCACTTATATAAGGAAAAAAAAAAAAAATTGTGAGGTATTTGCTCATTAATATATATAGTTCATCTTTGAATTATAAGATAGTCCACAGACAATAATTTGCTGTTCCTAATAGTATGCTTTGGATTAGTGCATGACAGCGTAACAGTCGCTTATGTTGCCATGTAATGCTAATTGCCTAAAGTTTAAAAGGGATTAAAGCTACGATTGCTCACCCACCTCTTCAAGACTATTAGTACATGATGTTAGTACTATTTTGTTAAGTACACATCAGCCCTCTTCGTGGTGTTGATGCCTTGCTAATTTCATCACAGTAGTCTCCTGTTGTCTTGGTGGTGATGAGGCAGTGTTGCTAATGCCGCCGTGCTTCAAGGAGCAGTATCAGCGACATTTATCAACATTTATAGCCAATCCATATTATGATTTTGTCTCCTTGTTCATAGTAAACACATACCTGTACACAACATCAACTCTTCCATCTCATTGTAGCCACATAAAGTAGAATATGTTTCAGCGCATAATTATGTTGTCATGTTTTATGGGTGGAATCGACCTTGCAAGAGGATAGTTCTGTTCGCGCAGCACAAGATGTGGCTAGAGACATGGATGGGTAGACGGCACGGGAACGCCACTTGCAGGGTGAGGCGGAGGGGGAGTGGATGTGCTGCTCCCCCCCCTCCCCGGCCCCTGAGGCTCTCTGATACACCCGAACAAGAGACACACACATCGCTTTCCAGCCATTGAGAAACATGGACGGAAATATCCCCATACTCTTATTGGTAAGCGGTTTAAGTGCAGATTCTATATAATTACTCGTGTACATTTTAGTTGTATTTTGTACATATTTTTGTATCATAGTATGTTTTTATAGCAGTTATTAAGGAGATGCTTTTTTCTTCTCTATGCTTATCAGGGAATCATGAGACTCTAGCAGATGATGATAACAATGCTTGGCCTCCTATGTCAGCTTTGTAGTTAATCCCTGGTAAATGATGTATTAATATTATTATATCAATAATAAAAATGCAATGTCCGTTGACAGGCTTTTCATCCCACAGGTGAACTAAGTCATGTGAGGCTTAATAGGGTCAGGCCAGGCCAGCGGGGTTCCCACTAGACCACAAGGCACAACACACAGGCAGGATAGGACATGTTAGTACTTATGAGATTCTTTATCGTAGCTAGAACATAAATCTTCATTGACAGCAATAGGGAGTGTCCACTTGATTGTTTTTGCCAACATAAGTATGTTTTCAGTCACACATGAGTCACCTATAATTCCAGATCACAGTAACTCTCCACATCAACCAGCACCTCAAATGTTACTCGTTGAGTTGTGAGGATGATGCAACACACAGTGGTGACACATAATTCATATATTTAATGATGTGGGTAATATGCACCACCATCTTGGAGACACAAAGCCCGTCAGGCGCATCACACAATTGCTCCATTCTTACCCAATATTTCATCACACTCTTTTGTGTAGATAGAAAGTAGTTGTAGAAGTATTCTTTTGTATATCACAACATGCATTGATGATGATGGTGATAATGATAATTATCATTTCATTAAAAGAAATGCTGCCAAAAGGCTGAAAATATTCATACATAGATATTGGGGAGGCTTAGATATCAAGTATAGATATATACAAGTACACATATAGAAACAATGAATTGAAAGTAAATATAGATATAACTTTTTTTTTGGGGGGGGGAGATATAGGGACAGTGTAAATTATAGTTGGATATCACAGGGCATCTATATTATTTTAGCGGCATTTGAAGTGGTTGTAAGGAACTTTTTACTATTAGGAACTTATTCTACTATTATTATTAGGATAAATATTTGTAACGGTGAGTATGGGGCTCTGTTTGTTTGTGCATGTATATATTATATAACAGTGAGAAACAGGGACAAGAATGGCAACTGTGGCTCCTTGATACCATGGACAACAATATTAACATTCAAGAATTGTGATTAAAACACCACAATTCTGTTGGGTGTGAGAGGTGCTCGGGTGCATTGTGAGGCAGAGCATTCATTCCTGTTTACCTGGTGTTCATGTGTGTTTCCAGCCCCTGATTCCCTACTGTGCCCTGTGTGCGTCCCTTACTGTGCCCTTAAACTGCTGTCTTCTTCCCTTGAACTGTATCTTAAACTGTAAACTTAAACTTGCCCTTAAACTCTATCGACGAGATCCACCAGCGTGTGCCCACCATTCATGACTACCCATAACATGCCCAAACACATCCACTACCCGATCACCCATACCTTAACTACCGATGCCATACCCCATGCACACTGTAGCTAGTATTGTGCAATGGTCAATTAAGGATAGCTCATGACGTGTAATGAGAAACGGCAGACACTCGGCAGCATTCAGTGAGTCCATTACTAGCATGTTCGTGGACAGGAACTACCACGTGTAGGTCTCACGGCCTCCTATAGCTTCCTTATTTTCTGATGTTCGTATGTTCGTATGTGAATGACGGAGTGTTTGCCTGCAATGGGTAGGCAGCCGCTAGTAACGTAACAGAGCCCTCACGACACGTCACGACATATCACCTTGTCTGTGTGACGTAAATCGAGTACAGCGTCACCATTACATGTGTGATAAATGCTCGCGTTGAAAAAAAATACGTATCAGAACTCCATATCAGGCGCCTAGAATTATTGAAACGGCACAAGCGCCACTTTAAAAAAACTAAGAAAAACGCGCTTAAAGTTTAATCTAAGAAAATCAAGATATGAAACGGCACAAGCGCCACTTTTTATCAATGAAAAAAATGCACCTCAAGTGTTTTCAAAGTAAATAAAATAAAGTAAATAAAGTAAAATTTTCTTAGATTAAACTTTAAGCGCATTTTTTCAATTTTTTTAAAGTGGCGCTTGTGCCGTTTCAATTCTAGGCGCCTGATATACAAAATAATACCGATGTGTTGAGTTGGAAAACGGGGGCAGGTTAACGTTTGGAGCTTGACAAGATAAATTCATAGTTATTGGGATGGTTTGGAGGTAGTGGGGATCGAGGAGGTCATGATGGTGGAAAGATTTGCATTTAAAGTTGTGGTTGTTTATGGCGTGATGCAGGAGCAGGCACGGAGGGGACAGAATCTTTGGGTCTAAAGGAAAAGAATAGGCTTGAGGGACAGAATCTTTGGAACTATAGATCAGAGAAATTGCCGTGATGCAGGAGCAGGCGTGAAGGAGACAGAATCTTTGGGTCTAAAGGAAAAGAATAGGCTTGAGGGACAGAATCTTTGGAAACTATAGGTCAGAGAAGATTGCCTGTGATGCAGGAGCAGGCGTGAAGGAGACAGAATCTTTGGGTCTAAAGGAAAAAAAATAGGCGTGAGGGACAGAATCTTTGGAACTATAGATCAGAGAAATTGCCGTGATGCAGGAGCAGGCGTGAAGGGGACAGAATCTTTGGGTCTAAAGGAAAAAGAATAGGCTTGAGGGACAGAATCTTTGAAACTATAGGTCGGAGAAGATTGCTGTGATGCAGGAGCAGGCGTGAAGGAGACAGAATCTTTGGGTCTAAAGGAAAAGGAACAGGCTTGAGGGACAGAATCTTTGGAACTATAGATCAGAGAAGATGGCCCCGGGCAGCATCCAGTACTGTTCCTCGAAGCTCTGCGGCGCGAGGGGGGCAGAGTCGCCCGTCCGCCTGAAGGTCTGGACTTGCCCCAGGACCGGGTGGAAGTTGAGGATCTGCAAGTGCGTCGGTTCCTCCGCTGCCGACCGCTTCTTTGAGGTGTTCTCCGCCTTGACCTGCTGGACGTCGGCATGGCGTGACGCGGCTTCTGTCATGTCGTGAGATAATACATTTAGACATGGAAAGACTGAGCAAGACTAACCGTATAAAGCAAAAGAATAAGTATACGTATAAGAAAAGTAACTATATAAAACAAAAGACTGTAATTATACGTATAAGAAAAGACTAACCGTATAAAACAAAAGACTGTATACGTATAAGAAAAGACTACCCGACGCAGCTTCTGTCATGCCGTGAGATAATACATTGGTGAAGACTGTGAATAAGACATAATGGAAATGAATAAGGACAATAACATGGAGACTGGAATAAGCAATAACATGAGACTGTGGAATAAGGACATACATGAAACTTGGATAAGGCATAACATGAGATGTGAATAAGGACAATAACATGGAGAGACTGTGGAATAAGGACAATAACATGGAAGACTGAATAGGACAATATGAAGACTGTGGAATAAGGACAATAACATGGAAAGACTGGAATAAGGACAATAACATGGAAAGACTGGAATAAGGACATAACATGAAGACTGTGATAGGACATAACATGGAAAGACTGGAATAAGGACAATAACATGGAAAGACTGTGGAATAAGGACAATAACATGGAAAGACTGGAATAAGGACAATAACATGGAAAGACTGGAATAAGGACAATAACATGGAAAGACTGGAATAAGGACAATAACATGGAAAGACTGTGGAATAAGGACAATAACATGGAGAGACTGTGGAATAAGGACAATAACATGGAGAGACTGTGGAATAAGGACAATAACATGGAAAGACTGTGATAAGGACAATAACATGGAAAGACTGGAATAAGGACAATAACATGGAAAGACTGGAATAAGGACAATAACATGGAAAGACTGGAATAAGGACAATAACATGGAAAGACTGGAATAAGGACAATAACATGGAAAGACTGGAATAAGGACAATAACATGGAAAGACTGGAATAAGGACAATAACATGGAAAGACTGGAATAAGGACAATAACATGGAAAGACTGTGGAATAAGGACAATAACATGGAAAGACTGGAATAAGGACAATAACATGGAAAGACTGGAATAAGGACAATAACATGGAAAGACTGGAATAAGGACAATAACATGGAAAGACTGGAATAAGGACAATAACATGGAAAGACTGGAATAAGGACAATAACATGGAAAGACTGGAATAAGGACAATAACATGGAAAGACTGTGAAATAAGGACAATAACATGGAAAGACTGTGGAATAAGGACAATAACATGGAAAGACTGTGGAATAAGGACAATAACATGGAAAGACTGTGCATACTGATTAATATAATTCTGTACCAACCATATGTCTTGCCCTTGAATCTAAAAATCAGACTACAGCTAAGTATTAATTATCCGACCTTGGGGGGACCGAAGGTAGGTCGGATAATTGGAATAGTCGGATGTTCGGATATCACAGTAACTATAAACGTAAGGACAAAATGGTATAGAACATAAAAGATGCAGCTCTTGAAGGCCGATCCAGTGGTATATGCGAAAGTAAAATTCATGCATAAATAAAGCCACAAATCAATGTTTTCTAATAACTAAAAAAAAACGAAGTAAAATAAATGGCCAAAACAAGACACAATGTGGTGGTGAAAAAAGTCGGTTGTTTGGACAAGTCGGATGTTTGGAGGTCGGATGTTGGGAATTTGGCTGTATGTAACCACTACTACTACTACTACTACTACTACTACTACTACTACTAACCACTACTACTACTACTACTACTACTACTACTACTACTACTACTACTACCACTACCACTACCACTACCACTACTACTACTACTACTACTACTACTACTACTACTACTACTACTACTACTACTACTACTGTTATGGTTACTGTTTATGACTGCATTACAACTCATGATCACTTTTATCTTCTCAAGCAATGACGCTACAGTACTTAAGAAATTTATAAGTGTACGTGGTTATAGATTTTCCTTTGAATATTTGTTGTTGTCTAGTACTGTCTTGCAACTTGTTTTTTCTAATATGATAGAGTAGATCATAACAAGAGCAGAGTAGGTCATAACAAGAGCGAGGGAAGCAACGTAATGGTTAGACGAGACGAGTGGGCGCTATGAATGAGTCACGTGGGAAAACACTAGAGCGGTGTGATGGATTTTTATGGATTATGTTGAGCTGCCTTGAGCGTTCACTGGTAGCCAATGACGTAGACGTGATATTATTGCCACTATGATATTGCCAGTGCTGTTTCTAGCCTTTTGGGGGCCCTATGCGAAATACTGTTTGGGGGCCATATGCGAAATGCTGTTTGGGGGCCCTATGCGAAATGCTGTTTGGGGGCCCTATGTGAAATGCTGTTTGGGGGCCCTATGCGAAATGCTGTTTGGGGGCCCTATGCGAAATGCTGTTTGGGGGCCCTATCTGAAATGCTGTTTGGGGGCCCTATGTGAAATGCTGTTTGGGGGCCCTATGCAAAATGCTGTTTGGGGGCCCTATGTGAAATGCTGTTTGGGGGCCCTATGCGAAATGCTATTTGGGGGCCCTATGCGAAATGCTGTTTGGGAGCCCTATGCGAAATGCTGTTTGGGGGCCCTATGCGTAATGCTGTTTGGGGGCCCTATGCAAAATGCTGTTTGGGGGCCCTATGTGAAATGCTGTTTGGGGGCCCTATGCGAAATGCTGTTTGGGGGCCCTATGCGAAATGCTGTTTGGGAGCCCTATGCGAAATGCTGTTTGGGGGCCCTATGCGAAATGCTGTTTGGGGGCCCTATGCGAAATGCTGTTTGGGAGCCCTATGCGAAATGCTGTTTGGGGGCCCTATGCGAAATGCTGTTTGGGGGCCCTATGCGTAATGCTGTTTGGGGGCTCTATGTGAAATGCTGTTTGGGGGCCCTATGCAAAATGCTGCTTGGGGGCCCTATGTGAAATGCTGTTTGGGGACCCTATGCGAAATGCTGTTTGAGGGCCCTATGCGAAATGCTGTTTGGGGGCCCTATGCGAAATGCTGTTTGGGGGCCCTATGCGAAATGCTGTTTGGGGGCCCTATGCGAAATGCTGTTTGGGGGCCCTATGCGAAATGCTGTTTGGGGGCCCTATGCGAAATGCTGTTTGGGGGCCCTATGCGAAATGCTGTTTGGGGGCCCTATGCGAAATGCTGTTTGGGGGCCCTATGCGAAATGCTGTTTGGGGGCCCTATGCGAAATACTGTTTGGGGGCCCTATTTTGTAAATTTAAACTGGTGGGGGGATTCCAAGACCTCTAAGGTGGTCCGCGGGTACACCTTTAATATTTAAATGCATCAATCTGGTGCACTTTAAGAGGATAAGAGACTAGATTGTAAAAAAAAGCAAATAGTGGCAGCTTGGGGGCAGGCAGGCAGCTATATAGTTCGCATATAGTAAGAAGAAGAAGAAGAAAAAGAGGGAAAAAAGTAATAAACGGCCCTGGATATTGCTCACTACTACTACTACTACAGCCAAATTCCCAACATCCGACCTCCAAACATCCGACTTGTCCAAACAACCAACTTTTTTCACCACCACATTGTGTCTTGTTTTGGCCATTTATTTTACTTAGTTTTTTTTAGTTTATAGAAAACATTGATTTGTGGCTTTATTTATGCATGAATTTTACTTTCGCGTCTACCACTGGATCGGCCTTCAAGAATTGCATCTTTTATGTTCTATACCATTTTGTCCTTACGTTTATGGTTACTGTGATATCCGAACATCCGACTATTCCAATTATCCGACCTACCTTCGGTCCCTCCAAGGTCGGATAATTAATACTTAGCTGTACTACTATAATTGTCACTCACTACAATCACTACTACTACCACGGCTGCTATCAACATAACTACTACTTCTTTTGCCACTACTACTACTACTGTTACTGCTACCACCACCACCAATATGTGTGCTACTGCTGCAATGACTAATAATGAAACGGCTGAAATTGATTTGGAAGTAATAATGAAACTTCTGAAATTGATTCGGAAGTCACCATGAAGTTAAATATTGATACAGAAGTAGCAAGAGAACCAAACTCTGCCACACCATGTAAGTACAAGTAATAATAAAAATGATAATAATACTACTACTAGTAATAATAATAATTTCATTTTCACCCGAAGGCAAACAGGAATTTTTTTTTAAAAAGTCCAACCTTGAGTGGAGTTATGTAGTTTGGTGCGTTACTAAGCTACTACTAGGGTACTATTGTTGCTTTCGTTACTACTACTACTACCACCATAACTACTACTATTGTTGCTTTCGTTACTACTACTACTCCCACCATAACTACTACTACTATTGTTGCTTTCGTTACTACTACTACTCCCACCATAACTACTACTATTGTTGCTTTCGTTACTACTACTACTACTACCACCATAACTACTACTACTATTGTCGCTTTTGTTACTACTACTACTACCACCATAACTACTACTATTGTCGCTTTCGTTACTACTACTACTACCACCATAACTACTACTATTGTCGCTTTCGTTACTACTACTACTACTACCACCATAACTACTACTATTGTTGCTTTTGTTACTACTACTACTACCACCATAACTACTACTACTATTGTCGCTTTCGTTACTACTACTACTACCACCATAACTACTACTACTATTATCGCTTTTGTTACTACTACTACTACCACCATAACTACTACTACTATTATCGCTTTTGTTACTACTACTACTACCACCATAACTACTACTATTGTTGCTTTCGTTACTACTACTACTACCACCATAACTACTACTACTATTGTTGCTTTCGTTACTACTACTACTACCACCATAACTACTACTACTATTGTCGCTTTTATTACTACTACTACTACCACCATAACTACTACTACTATTGTCGCTTTTGTTACTACTACTACTACTACTACTACCATAACTACTACTATTGTTGCTTTCGTTACTACTACTACTACCACCATAACTACTACTATTGTCGCTTTTGTTACTACTACGACTACCACCATAACTACTACTACTATTGTTGCTTTCGTTACTACTACTACTCCCACCATAACTACTACGACTTCTTGTACTTGCGGTATTGCTACTATTATACATTCAACATTTTCATTAAATTAGTGGTATGTGGAATGTCGTGATATTCTACATGCATAACGGGCAATGAATTCCTGTTTTGTCCAAGTTAGGGAATAAATCATTTATATTTATGTGTAAGATTGGCTTGTTATGAACACTTTCACACGCACGAAGGTCCAGGCCACTCTTAAGGATTTTTCCCCCCCCAATATTTTCTGATTTTGGCCATGGCCTTGGGATATCTTTTGTCTATCATGGGACTTTAGGGGATTATTCAAGTATTTCTCCAGTAGTTTATCTCAAGGTACTACTACTATTGTTGCTTTTGTTATTACTACTACTACTACCACCATAACTACTACAACTTCCCAATTTAACCATAACTACTACGACTTCTCAATTTAACCATAACTACTACAACTTCCCAATTTAACCATAACTACTACGATTTCCCAATTTAACCATAACTACGACGACTTCCCAATTTAACCATAACTACTACGACTTCCCAATTTAACCATAACTACTACAACTTCCCAATTTAACCATAACTACTACGACTTCCCAATTTAACCATAACTACTACAACTTCCCAATTTAACCATAACTACTACGACTTCCCAATTTAACCATAACTACTACAACTTCCCAATTTAACCATAACTACTACGACTTCCCAATTTAACCATAACTACTAGGACTTCCCAATTTAACCATAACTACTACGACTTCCCAATTTAACCATAACTACTACGACTTCCCAATTTAACCATAACTACTACGACTTCCCAATTTAACCATAACTACTACGACTTCCCAATTTAACCATAACTACTACTTCCCAATTTAACCATAACTACTACGACTTCCCAATTTAACCATAACTACTACAACTTCCCAATTTAACCATAACTACTACAACTTCCCAATTTAACCATAACTACTACAACTTCCCAATTTAACCATAACTACTACAACTTCCCAATTTAACCATAACTACTACAACTTCCCAATTTAACCATAACTACTACAATTCCCAATTTAACCATAACTACTACAACTTCCCAAATTAACATAACATAACACTACTACAACTTCCCAAAATTTAACCATAACTACTACGACTTCCCAATTTAACCATAACTACTACGACTTCCCAATTTAACCATAACTACTACGACTTCCCAATTTAACCATAACTACTACAACTTCCCAATTTAACCATAACTACTACGACTTCCCAATTTAACCATAACTACTACGACTTCCCAATTTAACCATAACTACTACGACTTCCCAATTTAACCATAACTACTACGACTTCCCAATTTAACCATAACTACTACGACTTCCCAATTTAACCATAACTACTACGATTTCCCAATTTAACCATAACTACTACAACTTCCCAATTTAACCATAACTACTACAACTTCCCAATTTAACCATAACTACTACAACTTCCCAATTTAACCATAACTACTACGACTTCCCAATTTAACCATAACTTCTACGACTATCCATGTGTACTGTATTTAATGTTCAGTTTCATTTATGCTTTTTAATGACCTTGGGATATTTTTGTCAATCTTGGGATTTTTGAGGGGACAGTCTTGGGATTTTTGAGGGGACAGTCTTGGGATTTCTGAGCATTTGGAGTGGTCACCCTGCAAAGGTCCCTGCGTCACGGGGCACAACACACCGGCCTCACCAACACCTCCCCACCCGTCAATACTCCGGTTATTGATGGGCGGTAAGTGATGGTTGCTGTCACCTCCAGGAAGCAGGTAAATAATAAGCATAAATGGAGGCACCAGTAAATGATGTACGCCAATAATACAAGAAGCGTATCATCGACCGTCTAACCTCATAAGACAGTTGGGAAAATCTGACGTTAAATAGAAAGATGATGATGATAGCACGGGTGGTGGTGGTGGTGGGACAGTGACAAAGAACATAAGAAAATAAGGAAGCTACAAGAGGCCGTGAGACCTACACGTGGTAGTTTCTGCTACTTAACACTACCTACATCCACCTTTCATCCCCATCCATGAATTTATCTAGCCTCCCTTTAAAGCTCTCTAATGACTCTGCACTAACTACCTGTCTACTGAGTCCATTCCAATCATTTACTACCCTATTTGTGAACCAGTTTTTCCCTATTTCTTTTTTAATTCACAAAGGGTGATTGGCATACACATGATTTGCGGATGTGTGATATAAACAAAAAAATTGGCAGGTTATGAATTTGCATACACCTGATGTTGTTAGCATAATGATGGTGGTGGTTGTAGTATCATTATTATTATTACTAGTAAAGTTACTCATTGATATAGTGAGTATTTATCTTTTTTTCCTGATATTCTTTGGAATGACGAACACTTAGCTGGACAGACGAACATTCGGTAAATTTTAGTAAAAACTCTGCGGTGACGCTTTGCCGCGTTTAACTAACTCCGTATACTTTTATGCAATTATTTATTATTATTATCATTATCATCATTACTAGTGTTATTATTATTATCATTATCATCATTACTAGTGTTATTATTATTATCATTATCATCATTACTAGTGTTATTATTATTATCATTAACATCATTACTAGTGTTATTATTATTATCATTTCTATTATTATTTTGATTGTCACCACTAATATAATTATCATCAAAATTACCATTATTGTCATTATGATATTATTATTACTCCAAAAGTTACCAGTAATAAGTATTATGCCTAGAAAGACAATCGGAATGGCATTGTACACATAGCCCGTATTTAAAACTCTCTCTCTCTCTCTCTCTCTCTCTCTCTCTCTCTCTCTCTCTCTCTCTCTCTCTCTCTCTCTCTCTCTCTCTCTCTCTCTCTCTCTCTCTCTCTCTCTCTCTTCTCTCTTCTCTAATCTCTCTCTCTCTCTCTCTCTCTCTCTCTCTCTCTCTCTCTCTCTCTCTCTCTCTCTCTCTCTCTCTCTCTCTCTCTCTCTCTCTCTCTCTCTCGCTGATTATGATTGAAATTTGGAAAGAAAAGGCGGAGCAGCCAAAAAAAAGCGACAGTACGATTACTATTAGGATCATTAATAGCCGTAGTAATTGATGGTAGCTGGTGTAGTTGACTCACCAGGCGGGGTCACCACCATGGTCCTGGTGGTGACGGGGCGATTGTGAGACGTGGTGAGGAAGTCCTGGTGAAAAGAAACGGTTGAGCATGAGTGATTTGTGACAGTATACTTAGTAAAGATTTCCAATAATTCACCAGGCAAAATAATGATATAATTACCAATCCTCTGGCGTATTATGGAGGAGAAGTAAAGTAATACCGAAGTGATGAGTTGGAAAAGGGTTGTTGAAGTTTGTTGAAGTAGCCTACCGAGTTTGTTGAAGTTGAAGTACCGAGTTTGATTGGATAAATTCATGGTTATGGTGATAGTTAGGAGGTCGTGATGGTGATAAAAGATTTGCGATAAAAGTGATGATATAAATAGTGTTGAGAATGCGTCATGTTAACAAAATGAACAACGCCCACATAAATGCCATGACAAATATATATCCTTAACTTTACCAGTGAAGTTCAGGTAATTGAGACACACTTAGCACTATCATGTCACTGGATTGAGATGACGCGCATGATAGAGGAGAGCGGGGCAGGTTGCATCGAGGGTAGGTTGCATCATTGCCTCTAACTCGCATTAACTTTTTTTATTAATATTATTGTTGTAGTTGTAGTAGTAGTAGTTTATTGTAGTAGTAGTATTTTATTGTAGTAGTAGTAGTAGTAGTAGTAGTAGTAGTAGTAGTTTATTGTAGTAGTAGTAGTAGTAGTAGTAGTATTAAGACGATGTACGTGTGATAACATGCGAGTTAGAGGCAATGATGCAACCTGCCCCGCTCTCCCCTACCTAAAATAAAGAGAATAAAAATAAATATGGATATGTAGCCTATAATATATATTTTTTTAATTCTTTATTTTTTATTTTATGTTTCTATCCCTTGTTTTTTGTTGTTGTTGTTTTTTCTTCTGTCAAACTGTAATAAATGTAAAAAAAAAAAAAAAAAAAACAACAACAACCCGTGGGAGGCGCCAAATCGTGACTCTAATAATAACATGCGTGCTCGTGTATTCCAAGTCGATGGCCATCTACACTATGCATGCTCCAACACTTCTAAAGCGTGGCACGACATGTAATCTCTCATTTTCATCAATCAATCATAGCCTCAGCACACAGATAGATAGGCCTACCTTCAACGCCACATCTTGAAATAATTACAGTGAACCAAAAAATGAGTTTATCTATAGTGTTATAATTAAGGAGTGAGTAAATATTCTCCTCAACGCCTCGAGAAACGAACCCAAGACCACGAGATTCAAGTTTAAATCACACTATCATTATGCTTAATCCAACACTTCTAAAGCTTGACACGGCATGTAATCTCTCCTTCCTCTGAGCAGGATTTGTGGTAATTCACGTCGAAAATGTTGACCAATTTTGTAGAATAACTTAAATTTCTTCCTATTTTCCTAATCATGTTGAAATAATTACAGTGGACCAAAAAAAAACTTATCTAGTGTAATCAAGGAGAGTAAAATTAATATTCTCCTCAACGCCTCGAGAAACGAACCCGAGACCACGAAATTCAGGCTTAAATCACATGTGTAGACCTTCACTTCATCGTATTTTCCTTTCAGACAACAAATTCCACCATGAACTCAACAATACATTTAATTCCTGGATATCGTATTTGCGGCATTCCCTGTCAATACGAGACACTCACCTGAGCCATGACGGTAACCATAACACGATAATCAATCAATGCTGCACCACCACCACACTGTCACTCCCGCGTCCACCCATCGTTGCTCCGAGCACTGCCGCACCACACTGACAGCCTATCCACTTGGCACTCCCTTGGCACTCCCGTCTTGCCTTGCGCTCCAGTGCCTGTTGTTGCGTGGAGGGGGAAGGAGGGGGAGGCTTAGAGAGGAGGGAAGGGTGGGTAGGGGGCTTTAGAGAGGAGGGAAGGGTGGGTAGGGGGCCTTTAGGGGAGGGAAGGGTGGGTAGGGGGCCTTAGGGAGGAGGGAAGGGTGGGTAGGGGCCTTTAGGGTGGAAGGGAGGGTGGGTAGGGGGCCTTTAGGGTGGAAGGGAGGGTGGGTAGGGGGCCTTAGGGAGGAGGGGATGGTATACGTGGTGGGTGGGGCTTTAGGGAGGGGAGGGTGGGTTATGGGTGGGGGTTTAGGGTGTCCCGAGTGATAATTAAGTGTTCAAAGGAGTATGAGAATATAAGAAATGGGTAAAACGTGCTATAGTGTACTTGTAGTCGCATGTATGTGTGTATGTATGTATGTATGTATGTAGTATGTAGTCTATGTATGTGTGTATGTAAATCACCCCAGGCTCTTGACCGCTATCTGTTGTAATTAATCTCCCGGAAACAGTTTGGAATTCAGACCGATCTTGGGTAAAGCAATTGGACCGCACGCACCAAACACCCCATTCTCTTGATCAAGGGGGACTAACTGCCCACGTTTGTAAGTAGTGAGTCGCGATCGCCATTTGTAATTACCCTCCCGAAAAGAGGTTAGAGTTCGTAATGACCGATCTTTGGGTAATGCTGGGACCTCGCACACCACACACACCCACCCCCTTGCTCAGAAACCGCCCACATTTGTCAGTGAAAAATCCCCGGGAGCGAGCGGGGATCGAACGCGCGACCACAGAACGGTCAGACATGCACTTAAACCCCAAGACCATGCAGGCGGTGTGTGTGTGTGTGTGTGTGTGTGCTTGCTTGCTTGTTCGCCCGCAGTTTGTATCGACGACGTGCATAATAAAAAGGCAATGAAATCTAGAAAGAGGTGACGACACAATTGTGCGACGAGAGAGAGAGAGAGAGAGAGAGAGAGAGAGAGAGAGAGAGAGAGAGAGAGAGAGAGAAATAATATACAGACACATAAACAGAGACAAAGTTCTTATAGCTGCACGCGATGTGAGAGATAACAAGACATACATGATGATATAATTATACCTATGGCCATATATACACCTTGCTTCTTTTTGCTCCGTATTACTTAATTTGATTTCATATTATAAGCTGCGTGACCGGTGAAGGCTTTGTGCTGCTGAAGACAATCGATAGCCATGAACGGTAATTATTTTAGGCGAATTTATTGCTTAGTAGAAATATGACTCGATCGCTTAAAGCCCCCTGGAGGCATGTATGAATTAATTGTGGGGAGAGAGAGAGAGAGAGAGAGAGAGAGAGAGAGAGAGAGAGAGAGAGAGAGAGAGAGAGAGAGAGAGAGAGAGAGAGAGAGAGAGAGAGAGAGAGTTTCTAATGATATAGTTGGTTTTTGGAGACAATTTGGTGTACGAAAAATAGATGATATGACTGTATGCTTGTAAGTAGATTTTTTTCCTTTTTATTTTGTTTTCTCTACAGTTCCGCCTTTCTCCTTTGATGTAATGTACATAAATATAATTACAGTAGTCAATTCAATTCAGGTCATGTGTGTTAGTATTACAGGAACTATAGGCCTATCCCGTCCTACAGTATAACCTCCCCCATCAGTGGTGTATCGAGAGGGGGGAGGGGGGCATGCGGCTGTAGTGGTATTTCGTCTACATGGTGGTTGGTGGTAAACTCAGGTTGGTTGTGATGTTTATTGCTGGACAGAGTTGTATGTGGTGCAAACTATACTGTGTTTGTTTATTGATATAACATTCTATACTTGCTGTAAATCGTGCTCTACATATTCTAGTCTACTATGCAAGTTACATACGAAATAATGGAAACATAACTGAACTACTACTACTACTACCCTTGCCCCACCCACCACGCCACACACCGTGTACTACCAACCCCTTTTATGCTGTGTCCCGATGACGCCCCAAAACTCTTCTTGACAAACATATTCATTTCAATATGAACACAAAAATGAAACAAAATAATTCATGCCTGAAGGTCGCCTCGACCATCGCCGTGCAGGGCGACAGCGGCCCCGTGGACGCCATCACACTGTGCTACGGGAGGCGCCCGTGCTGGTACTCGTGCGGGTGCTGGGGGCGCGGGAGGCGGGTGATCGCCTCCTTCACCTTCCCCCGCGAGGACTGGCAGTGTGCTCACGACGGCTTCGAGCTGAACACCTCCGCCCAGGCGGCCGTGATGAAGATGGGACGCTTGAGCAAGAAAGACGGGAACACCCTCGTCAGGGTGCGCTGCCTGGCCGGTGGCACCCCCGTCTTGACCTCTGACATGACCCTCGGGGACCTTCTCCGGGGGCTGAAGACCACAACGGTGGGGGACACAGCGGTCCTCAACTTCAGCCTCGAGGGAGGAAAGCTCCAGTCCACTGCAGGACAGGAACAGACTTTCGCGGCACTGTTCTGTAATGGGCAGCGGATTGGTGTTGACAACGGTCAACACCTTCCAAGCAGTGAGGACAAGGAGGAGTCCAGCCTGACACAGGAGGATGAAGGGCACCACACCGGCTGTGACGCGGCGCCCCCGGGCAGCCCCCAGCACGGTGAGGGAGACTCCTCCAGCGGTGACTGTCAGCCAGAGGTACCATCTGTCCGCCCCGAGTATTTTCTCGATGTGGAGATCGAGCATGAGATCGGGGACGGGTATCCTCCCGGCGTCAGGCAGGAGGACGTCGGGTTCATCACATGCGTCGACTACCTGCACAACCTGACACTGCGATACGGGCGTTGTATCGAGGCGGCGAAGGATCCCCGCTACAGCGTGCGCGGCTACTTCAAGTGGGTGGAACGCTGCTACGGCTACTGCGGCCAAGTGCAGAACCCCAGCCAGGAGGACGACGACAGTGATGCCGAGGACGACTACTACTCGGCCCTCGAAGAGGGAACCGATTCCGAGGAAGACTACTACTCGGCCCTCGAACCCGAAACCGATTCCGAGGACGACCACTACTCGGCCCTCGAGGACGAATATTCCCCTCCGATCGAAGAGGAAGAGTGGTATGCCGATGACGAATATTCCCCTCAGATCGATGAGGAGGAACGCGATGAAGAATATTACCCTCAGATCGATGAGGAAGAGTGGTTTGCCGATGACGAATATTCCCCTCAGATCGATGAGGAGGAATGCGATGAAGATATTCCCCTCAGATCGATGAGGAGGAACGCGATGAAGAATATTCCCCTCAGATCGATGAGGAGGAACGCGATGAAGAATATTCCCCTCAGATCGATGAAGAGGGACGCGATGAAGAATATTCCCCTCAGATCGATGAGGAGGAACGCGATGAAGAATTTTCCCCTCAGATCGATGAGGAGGGAACGCGATGAAGAATATTCCCCTCAGATCGATGAGGAGGGTACGCGATGAAGAATATTCCCCTCAGATCGATGAGGAGGAATGTATAGAGCATGAAGAATATTCCCCTCAGATCGATGAGGAGGAATGTAATAGCGATGAAGAATATTCCCCTCAGATCGATGAGGAAGAGTGGTATAGCCATGACGAATATTCCCCTCAGATCGATGAGGAGGAACGTATTAGCCAGCGTGAGTCTCCTCCTTCAACCGACGACGACGACGAGGAGCAGTCGAACTTTTGGGACCACGTGTTGGACTGTGTCAGCGTGGTGACTTGTGCGGTGCTCGTGTACCAAGCGTGGCTGGAATACTCGAGCTTCTACCACTATAACTGAGGCCAAGGAACCAACCACAGTTTACATGACAACCAACAAAAGAACGCGCGAATTTTTGTACTAAATGAATCTCGAATGCTGCCCCGTTGAGAGGCTAATAAATAAATCTGGCAAAATTTATCGAAATTAAATGTTTTGGAGTTTACATTAGAGTGTTTTAATGATTAACTATAATGATTGAGTAGAGAAAAATATTAAGTTTCAAGCAAGGAAAACTTATCTTACATTTTGAATCATCTTATTATCAGGTCTATTTAAAACAGACCTTTGTTTGGCATGAATGATCGAAAAATACAATAATAGGCTACTACTACTACTACTATACCTATTATACCAATAGGTAAAAACACCTCTAACTTAACGTTTGTTTGTTGTTACGCTATTAATGTTTCCTCTAGTACTAATAATTTCATTGGCAAATTTTTTTTTTTTTTTTACCTAACCTAAGCAAACCTATACTATAAGATCCAGGTATTTTCACATAATTTATTAAAGTATCTCTTAGGAGATTATTAGGGGTATATTACTGTACCCCTATTAAGGGTATATAATATCCTATCCCTCTAATTGTATATACTCTTAATAGGTACTATTCAATAGGGTATTAACATCAGATATATTTCACCCTATTTTTCCTTACAAAATCATTTTACTCCGTAACTATTAGGCCTAGACATAGACCACTGTATACCTGGACTGCACACGAGACAATGTTTTGAATTGCGGGGCTGCATAGGGGCCTGCGGGGCGCCCGACAAAGAGATATAGTGGTCTATGGACTATCATATAGACTGGTTTATCAGTATATATGGTATACTGTAATCTTCGTAAATGTTTGTTCTATAATATTATCAAATAAAAAACGGTAAAACACGCTAAAGAAATGCCATTACGAGACTATGAAGAAATATGCATGAACTTAATATTCACTTAACTCTTCGCCATTTAAAACTTTGCGAGTCAACTTTTATCATGAAGGGTATCAATAGAAGCGCAATTTTATTAGCTTTCCATTGATGTATTTCGTTATCTGATAAATTAATTAGAACCATGCATAAATTAGCGTTAAATAAATAAATAAAATCATCAATCGGGTAATTTTCCCGATTGATGATGTTATTTATTTACTTATATATTTCGTTTTCTGATATATGAATTAGTACCATGTATAAATTAGCGTTGACTAAACAAATAACCTCATCAATCGGGAAAATTACCCGATTGATGATTTATTATATATATATATAATATATATATATATATATATATATATATATATATATTATATATATATATAATATATATATATATATATATATATAAGAGGAAAGAAAGAAGGGTTAAATATAGTATATCACTGAGGGACAAAAACAATCTACGGAATACAGACGTCCATTTCCATCACTTGTTTGTATATTTACTTGATTTGATCTGTGAAATCCGTGTAGTTAAGTCAACAAACTGTGTGAGCGAGTGATTGGCTGGTCACCTCAGGCGCTGGTTTGGCTTTGAAACGACTGTGTTCTATTTTTCTTCCTCTTTGGAGCGGAATGTCAGCGTCCTGTTTTGATACCTCTTTTCTGTCTTTTTATTCTTTTTATTATTTCCTCCTTTCTATTTTTGTTTTGTGTTGCAGTATTTGAGCCGCCGCCGTTTGTGTTCGGTAAAATACACAGTCTCTGAGATCCCAGGAATACGTGGCTGTCCTCCTTCTCCTCCCCTTCTCGTTTGTTAGCGTGTTCATAGTCATTTTGTTCATGTTTGTGTGAGTTTTTAGGTTCATATTTGATGGTGGAAGTGATGTCAATACCTGTAAGCTTTTTGCTGTCTGTATGTGCAAACTATACTGTGTTTGTTTATTGATATAACATTCTATACTTGCTGTAAATCGTGCTCTACATATTCTAGTCTACTATGCAAGTTACATACGAAATAATGGAAACAACTGAACTACTACTACCACTACCCTTGCCCCACCCACCACGCCACACACCGTGTACTACCAACCCCTTTTATGCTGTGTCCCGATGACGCCCCAAAACTCTTCTTGACAAACATATTCATTTCAATATGAACACAAAAATGAAACAAAATAATTCACGCCTGAAGGTCACCTCGACCTTCGCCGTGCAGGGCGACAGCGGCCCCGTGGACGCCATCACGCTGTGCTACGGGAGGCGCCCGTGCTGGTACTCGTGCGGGTGCTGGGGGCGCGGGAGGCGGGTGATCGCCTCCTTCACCTTCCCCCGCGAGGACTGGCAGTGTGCTGACGACGGCTTCGAGCTGAACACCTCCGCCCAGGCGGCCGTGATGAAGATGGGACGCTTGAGCAAGAAAGACGGGAACACCCTCGTCAGCGCTGCCTGGCCGGTGGCACCCCCGTCTTGACCTCTGACATGACCCTCGGGGACCTTCTCCGGGGGCTGAAGACCACAACGGTGGGGGACACAGCGGTCCTCAACTTCAGCCTCGAGGGAGGAAAGCTGCAGTCCACTGCAGGACAGGAACAGACTTTTGCGGCACTGTTCTGTAATGGGCAGCGGATTGGTGTTGACAACGGTCAACACCTTCCAAGCAGTGAGGACAAGGAGGAGTCCAGCCTGACACAGGAGGATGAAGGGCACCACACCGACTGTGACGCGGCGCCCCCGGGCAGCCCCCAGCACGGTGAGGGAGACTCCTCCAGCGGTGACTGTCAGCCAGAGGTACCATCTGTCCGCCCCGAGTATTTTCTCGATGTGGAGATCGAGCATGAGATCGGGGACGGGTATCCTCCCGGCGTCAGGCAGGAGGACGTCGGGTTCATCACATGCGTCGACTACCTGCACAACCTGACACTGCGATACGGGCGTTGTATCGAGGCGGCGAAGGATCCCCGCTACAGCGTGCGCGGCTACTTCAAGTGGGTGGAACGCTGCTACGGCTACTGCGGCCAAGTGCAGAACCCCAGCCAGGAGGACGACGACAGTGATGCCGAGGACGACTACTACTCGGCCCTCGAAGAGGGAACCGATTCCGAGGAAGACTACTACTCGGCCCTCGAACCCGAAACCGATTCCGAGGACGACCACTACTCGGCCCTCGAACCCGAAACCGATTCCGAGGACGACCACTACTCGGCCCTCGAGGACGAATATTCCCCTCCGATCGAAGAGGAAGAGTGGTATGCCGATGACGAATATTCCCCTCAGATCGATGAGGAGGAACGCGATGAAGAATATTACCCTCAGATCGATGAGGAAGAGTGGTTTGCCGATGACGAATATTCCCCTCAGATCGATGAGGAGGAATGCGATGAAGAATATTCCCCTCAGATCGATGAGGAGGAACGCGATGAAGAATATTCCCCTCAGATCGATGAGGAGGAACGCGATGAAGAATATTCCCCTCAGATCGATGAAGAGGGACGCGATGAAGAATATTCCCCTCAGATCGATGAGGAGGAACGCGATGAAGAATATTCCCCTCAGATCGATGAGGAGGGACGCGATGAAGAATATTCCCCTCAGATCGATGAGGAGGAATGTAATAGAGATGAAGAATATTCCCCTCAGATCGATGAGGAGGAATGTAATAGCGATGAAGAATATTCCCCTCAGATCGATGAGGAAGAGTGGTATAGCCATGACGAATATTCCCCTCAGATCGATGAGGAGGAACGTATTAGCCAGCGTGAGTCTCCTCCTTCAACCGACGACGACGACGAGGAGCAGTCAAACTTTTGGGACCACGTGTTGGACTGTGTCAGCGTGGTGACTTGTGCGGTGCTCGTGTACCAAGCGTGGCTGGAATACTCGAGCTTCTACCACTATAACTGAGGCCAAGGTACCAACCACAGTTTACATGACAACCAACAAAAGAACGCGCGAATTTTTGTACTAAATGAATCTCGAATGCTGCCCCGTTGAAAGGCTAATAAATAAATCTTGCAAAATTTATCGAAATTAAATGTTTTGGAGTTTACATTAGAGTGTTTTAATGATTAACTATAATGATTGAGTAGAGAAAAATATTAAGTTTCAACCAAGGAAAACTTATCTTACATTTTGAATCATCTTATTATCAGGTCTATTTAAAACAGACCTTTGTTTGGCATGAATGATCGAAAAATACAATAATAGGCTACTACTACTACTACTATACCTATTATACCAATAGGTAAAAACACCTCTAACTTAACGTTTGTTTGTTGTTACGCTATTAATGTTTCCTCTAGTACTAATAATTTCATTGGCAAATTTTTTTTTTTTTTTACCTAACCTAAGCAAACCTATACTATAAGATCCAGGTATTTTCACATCATTTATTAAAGTATCTCCTAGGAGTTTATTAGGGGTATATTACTGTACACCCCTATTAAGGGTATATAATATCCTATCCCTCTAATTGTATATACTCTTAATAGGTACTATTCAATAGGGTATTAACATCAGATATATTTCACCCTATTTTTCCTTACAAAATCATTTTACTCCGTAACTATTAGGCCTAGAGTAAAAATGCATAAAAGCAAAACGTCGCCACTCGTTTAATAGTTTCGTAATTTGTTCATACTATGACACATATAGCCATAATATGACACAGATGAAGACACAAAATGACACAGACTCTTCAAATAGCCCCTTCTAACTGTCCTGAAATCATGGATGTAAAAATGTAAGTATTTACGCCACCAGACTTCTGTAAATAAAAAAAACGTTGTCCTGGTGACTTAAGTGTTATCTACGGTAATGGTTATGATAAGGATTGATTGATTTATGGCCAAAAAGGGGGAAATGTGCCAGACATCAGAAATAAGGAATGATAAGGAATGTATATGCATGTAAAGGATATGTAGGCTATGTGTGTGATAAGGAAAAATAAGTCCTGCGAAGTGATATTTCAGCCTCGGGAAATACTGGGAAACAGACACCTGGAGTTATAAGAGGAAAGAAAGGAAGGGAAAAATTGTATATCGCTAAGGGAGTAAAATAATCTACGGAAATGAGACGTCCATGTATAATAAGAGGAAAGAAAGAAGAGGAAACAAGCACCTGCTGGCTCGTAGAGGCTTGCGTCGCTGGTTACGTCATCGGTTGCGTAATCTCGAGTGAAGGGACTGAAGGCTCAAAACCGGGTGCAGGATAGCTAGTCTTACTCTCATGGCATAAACCTTTTCTATATAGGCAGGCATTTATAGATATAATTAATGTATTTTTATAATATAAAAACTACTTATAGATACACAATTACTGTTTTGTGAGTACGATGTAAAGTCTATGTAAAACAGTAGTAGGGAATCAAGGCAAGACTGTACTTCGTGTTTGTTTACTTCAAGGTCGCGATGAAGCTTAGGTAAGTCACCGCCTTGTCTAATTTAACCTTCCCTACCAGTGTGTGTTCCTGTAATTACTAGCGAGTATTCGTGAGGCTGAAGGGTCGTAGTGTGCTGTTGGTGGGTTTGTACATGGGCGTGGATGTTTGCGTGGGTCAGGCCCCCACGTGTGTTAGTGAGAATACACGACCTTTCGAGCGAATTATTTTTCGAGCGGAGGACCATTCGGAGGACTCAAGTGTTGTGTTGCGTATGCGTGCAGGTGTATACAAAGAGACAGACACCGTAGTGACAGGTGTGGTGTATGTGGTAAAGCGAGAGAGGCAAAGAGTGAGGTGTTAGCCCCCCAGTGTGTGTGTCTGACCTAAAGAGCGAACGCGCAGTTCTCGTCCACTATATCGGCGTCAGCCCCGTACCGCCGCGGCCACGGGTACGGCGCGGGCCACAGTGGTCCATGGAAGCTAATCTCGGGCACGCGGGACACGAACCTAGGATCAGCGCATCAAGGTATACCCTGGGTACGTCTCTGTAGTATTCAGCGGGAGACACTTAGCGAAAACACGTCAAAATATTTCATTTTCCGGCATGAAACTATGATGTCATAAATTTCAGGGAGAATATTACGCTGAAAGGCTAATATAGCGGCAATGTATTATCGCCCCGCCTATGTTTATCAATAATACTAATATGCCATAAATAATGTATTTAAGGGTAAATTTAACCTTATTTCCCATTAAATGAATATATATATCTTGGGTAAACAACAAACATGGCGGCCCAGTTGGTTCGTGAACGCTGATTGGCTGTCAATGTAGCGAGGCCTCTGGTTGGCTCTGAGGAAGCTGGCCTCGCCGCCAAGTTACGAGGTGCCAATTACGCATTTTAAAACGAATAATAACTTTTTATTTGTGCACCGATATAGGATTGCATAGCCTTATTGAAAACTCCAGTTTTTTTTTATGACTTTCCATAAAAAGTCTGAGTTTAAGGCCTTCGTAAAAGAAATATGACTCAATCAGTTAGTAACACCGTACAATTTACTGATATTTTGTTGATAATTCTTTTTTACACTAAATATAGGGGCTTTTTGTGTTTTAATATATTTCAATATTTCCGCATCGTTTTATGTATTGATCACGCGCATGGTAAGTGTGTTTTGTTTATTTGTCTGAAGGGGTTTTTGTATACACTTTAACGTCTACCTTATTCTTCCTTCTAAATGAGCGGTGAGGTTTTTTGTGTGTGTTTAGCTATGCCTACAGGCGCAGTGCGTTTGTGTGTGCCTATATGATGTGTTTTTCACGTGATTACTAAAGGAATACATCTGACTCAGTGGTGTAAAGGGTCAAATTATCGAAAAAACAAAACATGTTTTGCTATATGGTTGCAACACTATACTAGGATCTGTTGCTGTTTATAACACACATACACACATCGTATACTATTTGCTCTCATTTTTTCACGAATTATACGGGCTTCGTCTAAAAGTCGATTTTTGTTGTGAATTTTAAGGTTTTTAGGCCATCTTTTAAAACACGATATTTAATTCTTCGTTATTTCATTGTTTTTTAGGCTTATTGTGTCTTATTTATCATTATTTTACTTTATCCGTGTTTATTTATTCATTAGTTGATGTATTTGATCATGAAGGGAAAAGTTGTAGCCTCGAGTTGGATGTCAAGATCAAGATCAAGAGATCGTGTCAACAGATTACGTGTGTGGGAGAACGCCGGACCAAAGGCTTCACTGACAGCATCCGCTGGGTGACTCCCAAATCAAGATCAAGATCAAGTCATACTAGTCCTCTTGATGACGTCACACGGCAGCCATATTGGCTATTTATCCTTATTCATATATTTATACCTCAATTTACACCTCCCCGTGCAATATTCAAGGCTATTTAAGGGGTAAGAAAGGGTGTGGAGCTGTATTGCTTGATATTACCCATTGACAAAGACAATATATGCACGATAAATAGGTAAAAACTGGGTATTTCTGGCTACACGTATCTTATTTCTCTTATTTTCTTATGCTTTTTACTTCAATTTACGGGTTCACGTGCAATATTCGAGGCTATGTAAGGGGTAAGAAAGGGTGTGGGGCTGTATTGCATGATATAATACCCAAGCAAAGGCAATATATGCACGCTAAATGGGTAAAAATGGGGTATTTTTGGCTTCACTTATCTTATTTTCTTCTGCTTTTTACCTCAATTTACGGGTTCCCTTGCAATATTCAAGGCTATGTAAAGGGTTAGAAAGGGTGTGGGGCTGTATTGCATGATATAACACCCAAGCAGAGGCAATATATGCACGCTAAATGGGTAAATATGGGGTATTTCTGGGTTCAAAACTTTCCGCTATTATAAAAACAAGCCTTTTATTTATATTCTAATTGATTTTGATGTGTTTGTGTCCTCACTAGTAACAGACACTAGCATCCTCCTCACTCACAGACATTCTGAGAACAACAGTTACTGAAATCTGAACAGGAAACATTTAGGAAACATTGTTTCCAACCTCTGAAAATTGTTGGGAAACATTGTTTCCAAACAAAGTCTCCATCACTACTATGGCAGGGAGAAGCGGAGCAAGGTTTGCGGGGCGGGGATCCCCACACACATGTCCAAAAAAATTTATTTCCGACAGAAACGAGTGCCAGATTAATTCAATAGTACACATCAAAACTATTCAAGAAAACTAAATTCGAAATCGTTGAAAGCCCACTACCGAAATTTTACCGAAAATGTATTCGCTCGAATGGTCCTCCGCTCGAAAAAGTATTTGCTCGAATCGTCCAGACACCTCCGTAACTATTATGCCTATCGTAGATAACACTAGTCGCCAGCTGCAATAATGTTGCCAGCCGACAAATATTACGAATTATAGCATCACTACTGATGTGTATGTGCCACTGAAGATGATACACGGTAGTTTATATCATGACTGTATAATCTACCCTGTTTAAGCGTTGTTTTATGCTTTGCATCTGCAAGTATATACGGTTTCAAATTTCCCTACTCTTTTTTTATTTCGCGCGACGACAACGGCGGGAGGACACTCAGAATATAAACGCTAATTGGCGACCTTATTGTTGGTCGCCAATTTGGTGATATTTTTGTCATTTGTTCATTTATAGTCATACTATGACACAGATGAAGACACAAAATGACACAGACTCTCCAGATAGCCCCTTTAAACTTTCCTGAAATCATGGATGCAGAAATGTAAGTATTAACGCCACCACACGTCTGTACATTGAAAATAACGTTGTCCTGGCGACTTTAGTGTTATCTACGGTAGAGGAAAAACACATAGAAGCAAAGTTGTTAAGCTTGATGGGTTCTATCCAATGCCGTAAACAGAAGTAAATTATCTCTCGTAGATTTTGAGATATTTAATGTCAAAAATACACCGATACAATTTTCTCACTTATTTAAACTCCAAATTCATTTTGCTATGGCTCATCAGAAAGGCTCAAGCTGTATCTTTACTCTATCCTAGAAATTTCCTGTAAACCTCATAGTTTTCGAGTTATTTAAGAAAATATGATTTTTTACTGAAAATCAAACGGGGCTTTTTTGAGATACCTATTATATCAATAGGTAAAACACCTCAAGCTGAACGTTTTTTGTTGTTACCCTATTAATGTTTCCTCTAGGACTAATAATTTCATTGGCAAAAAAAAAAAAATTAAACCTAACCTAACCTAACCTCACCAAACCTATATATAAATAAGATCCAGGTATCAGAGTGAATTCTTACAGGCACTCTTAATTAATGATTCCGGTGATCCTTTCAGCTAGTAATGCAACGAGGTGCTGAGTTGCTGCGGAGATTTGGCCAGTCCCCCGTCATCACATCCACCAAAAATGCCATCAAGAAAGCATTTGACAAGCACCTTTTTGCAACAAATGTTACAATCTCACTTACATTATCAGGTAAGCCATAATGACTTTTGTAGTAATTACATAACCTATTTTAGCAATCAAGTTAATTCTTTTCACCTAAATGAAATGCCTAATAATGTAACCATATAATTATAGAACTATATCAGATGTGGAAGCTTGTGTTTTGTATGCTATGATATTTTATTCTGATAGGCTGAGCAAACTATTAGCAATTGTAAGTAATTTTCTGAAATGAAATCCAGACATCATTTTGAATATAACTTGCATAAGAGAGCTGCTCCTAAGGGTGTCGTATTGTCACACACCTTGCATATCATGGCTTATTAGAAAAAGGCAAAATTGTGAAATATGGAAGTAGCACCAGAGGTTAAGTGTGGTGTGAATACGGGAGGGACATCCTTTTGCACAGGACAAGTGTTGGTAAAGATTCGTTTTATCGTCCCTCTTATTTTTTTATTTAAACTATATTTTTCTGATAGATTTTGATGTGTTTTGCATTGATAGGATGTTTTTTGCTTTTGGAAATACCTTTTTTTTGGGGGGGGGTTTTGAAATCACCAAGTGTTTTGCATGTCGTCTGAATTCATAAGTGTGATGCCTTGCCCATGTTTCCTCCTCCCACCGTTCCTCCTCCCAGGCGTGGGTGACGTCCTGCAGCAGCATCACAACATCATCCGCCACCGCCAGCGTTCTTGGGACAGGGCTCGGACGCGGCACATGACCTACACTGGCGTCACCGTGGGAGCTCTCTGCCATCACTGGTCAGTAGAGCCGCTTTGAAGCTCCTCTTAGAAAACAGCAATTATTCATAGGTTCTACAGGCTGAAATAGATGCCTTGGATATACATATTTTTCATTGATAATACTCATATGTTGTAGCTGATGAAGTTCCGGTAATGTATAGTCTGTCTTGAAGGGACATTCTTAATTTTGAATGAACATACTACAGTACAAGCACAATCCTATACTATAAGAACATAAGGAAGCTACAAGAGACCAGTAGACCAACACGTGTTAGTTCCTCGTATTGTGTTTGCACTAGAGTATATACGTTCAAGATTAACCCCTTGAGGCCCAGATCTTTCCTTTGCTATATAAAATTATATGTTGTCGAGCCATAAAATTACGAAAAGTAACTGAATAAACCAAATTTGTTAGTCAGCAAGAATACTAAACAGGTCATATCTATAAAGTATTGGTTATATTCACTAAAAATCGTCTAATGGTACACAAATTACAATGGAAATTACGCTCTGGGTCTCAAGGGGTTAAGAGTGAGCCTTCAGTTTAGGTCCACCAGAACCTACTCCTCAATGTAGTTCTCACCCTCCTTCAGGTACTTGCTCCTGGACCGCCGCCTGCCGGGACGCTCCCTGAGGGTGGTGATACAGAAGCTCCTGGTCGACCAGCTGTTGTTCTCCCCTGTGTGTCTCACTGTGTTCTTCCTTTCCCTCGGCATGTTCCAGGGTGACAACTGGAACAGCTTCCTCTCAGACGTGCGGCACAAGGGCGGGCGGCTGTATGCGGCAGAGTGGCTAGTGTGGCCTCCAGTACAGACGGTCAACTTTTATCTGCTGCCCACCAAATTCAGGGTCCTTTATGATAATTCTGTCTCCCTTATGTTTGATGTTTACACCTCCCACGTCTGTTATGATAGGGAGGTGGTAGATGACGACTAATAGGTGTGTTTGTAAGTATGTGTGTTTGTTAGTGTGTCTTGTGTACATATGTTGATTTTTCTTAAGACAGGGGCATCAATGTTCTTTTAATAGTTGTCCTCACGTTGCCTTTGAATGGATGTGTGATTGTAAATATGTTTGAATGTGTAAGGCCAATTAGGCCATGTACAAATTTGTAAAGAAGAGTAATATACTATTTATTTTACATGAGTATGCAAACAGATTTTGTTTGTTCCTTGGGATGTTCTGTGCAGTCATCGCCTGATAGGAAGTTCCGTTCCTCACACCCATTACACTTCACCATTCACCAAACATTCGGGAAAGATGTTATGTACCAAACATAGTTGCATGCAGAACCTGAGCACCAGGTTGTCTTGCCTAGATGGTTGTCATGGTTGGTAATAATTTTATTCTTTGCATATGTAGGTCAGTGTCACCTCCGTGGCACACACACTATATATATATTATATATATATATATATATATATATATATATTATATATATAATATATATATATATATATATATATATATATATATATATATATATAATATATATATATGTATATGTATATGTATATTATTATATATGTTATATGTATATATATATATATATATATATATATATATATATATATATATATATATATATATATATATATGATATAGATATATTATATATACAGGCTTGCGCGATGATCTTTACGCCAGAATTAGTTCATCGAGATTTACCGCGCAGATTTAAAAGTTGCTTCCCAAACTATAAAAAAATGCAGAAAGGGATGAAATCGTATGTCATGACAGCGACGTACATCATCTTGCACACTCACCCCGGTGTGTGGGAGGCAGGGTTTCCCTCCTCTCCTCCTCATAGGCGGTTGACAGTTTGCATGATTTTGAGCTTATAGCCTGCAGCGTTCACCTACATCCCGTGTTTTTGCCTGTTTTTGCTGGATTACATAATGGGTGGAAAACATACGGATGGCACAACGATTCAAGCAATCATTGATCTTTACAAGGCTGGGATCAATAATAAGGAAATTTGCAAGCTTAAAGGACTAAAGCTTAGAACAGTGCAAAATTTGATCCGCCGATTTAAGGCTGGCAGAGAGGTGAATCTCCCGCTCCCAAAAAAACAACCTGGGAAGCAAAAAAAAACGTGTAACAGAACCAGGAGCGTGTTAAGGCGACAGCTTGATGCCAATCCTAGCCTTGCAGCCAGAGAACTGAAGGAGGAAAATCATACTCTTCTTGGTAATGTGTCGCTTCGTACTGTACAGGAAACTTTGCAACGTGACCTTGGCTACAGGTGTTACCGGGCGCGGAATAAGCCACTGATAAATGACCGCCAAAGGAAGAAAAGGCTTCACTTTGCAAAGAAATACAGAGATTGGCCTCTCGACAAGTGGCGGGCTGTGCTGTGGAGTGACGAAAGCACATTTTGTGTGAGTGGAGGAGGACCAGCAAAAGTGTACCGTCGCCCCGGCTCAGACCCCACCGAGCCTCGCTACACACGAAAGACCACAAAACACCCTCCCAGTTTAATGGTGTGGGGTTGCTTTACTTTTCATGGTATTGGGAACTTAGTTATTTTCCCAAAGAACACAATTGTTAACAAAGTGGTGTATTTTGATCTTTTAAATGACCACCTGGAGGCCTGCTTTGAAAAGACACAGGCACAGATTTTCCAACAGGATGGAGCATCCTGCCACACAGCTCGAGATGTGATACAGTGGCTTGATGACTGCAAGATTGGGAGAATAGATGACTGGCCAGGTAATTCTCCCGATATATCACCCATAGAAAATCTTTGGGCCATCATTAAAGGCAAACTCCGCTCACGTGACACCTCTACACTCCCCAAGCTTAAAATGGAGCTCCGAAAGTGTTGGGAAGAATTTAAGCCTGAGTTCCTTCAAAATCTTGCTGACAGTGTACCACGTCGCCTTCAAAGGGTCATCAAGAGGAAGGGCTACGCAACGAAATACTAACTACAATTGTAAGTGTTGATATTCTACATTATTTTGTTATAAACATGGTGCGTCATACGTGTAAATATTCCCTTTTCGGTGGCGCGCACTGATTATCCACGCAACTGTATAAATATTATATATATATATATATATATATATATATATATATATATATATATATATATATATATATATATATATATATATATATATATATATTATATATATATATATATATATATATATATATATATATATATATATATATATATATATATATATATATATATATATATATATCATTAAAAGTGATGGCTAGTTCAGCGTTTATTATCTTTTTCAAGATATTTTCTCTTTGTCTTAAGAGTGTCTTATTCTCTTTAGAGATCAAGTTTATGACCACCGCCGCCGTAGCTGGTCATTTTGCTGTATCGCGATTTTGGGTCATGAACCCTTCTTCAGCAGCGTGGAGAGATGTTTTCTCCTCAGAGGTAGAGGGGAGCATGATGTGGGTGCAGTGTGAGCCGCTGCTTAAGGAGAAGTCTGGCGGCCTCCCGTGTGAGTGGGCGACGCCCATCGGGGGATGACTTCTGCTCCTCCTTGCTTTGCGTCTCTGCGGGTTGGATATCGCTACCCTTTTTTCTTCTCATTCTTGGGAGAGCTTGTAGGTCGTGTGCTTGTACGTTAAACTTGGGATTAATATCTTATGTACAGTGCTTCTAAAATTGGAAGTCGCCGTACATCTGTGCACATGTGTTTATAGGGATTAATAATACTAATACTGATCATTGTATTGAAGTAATAATTAATCTAGCAATGCCTATCATATTGTTATGTCTTGTCGTAAGTTTTGTCTAATATGTGGTTTTTAAGGAATATCTGGAAGTATCATGTCATTGTGAATTGGCTGAAATAGGGACTTCTAATCATTGTAACTGAAAACTGACTCCAGATTCGTGTTCAGCATGCCCGAAAACTGCTAGGAACTAATTTTCAAGCAAATCTATTTTTCAAAAAATATTGCAAATTTTGAAAGAGATAAATTTTGCAAGGGGTGCTTTACATACATCCCTTTGCAAGGGAAACCCTTGCAAAATTTGCTATATTTTTTGAAAAATAGATTTACTTGAAAATTAGTTACTAGCAGTTTTCGGGCATGCTGAACACGAATCTGGAGTCAGTTTTCAGTTATAATGATTATAATTCCCTATTTCAGCCAATTCACAATGACATGATACTACCAGATATTCCTTAAAAATCACATATTAGACAAAACTTACTACAAGATCTCCTCTCACGAGTTCCCAAGGGTCAGTCAGTCGCCTCGGGTTATGCCACGGCCCAGACACGTGGCAGATAAGGACAAGGAGTTAATTGGCAAGGCCTGAACACTGCCACGTAACGCACCGCTGATAAGGATCTCGCCTATCAGTCTCATCTCGTCTCGTCTTGATTCCTGTCCACTTCGCCTCTTGAGACTTGCTGTAATGGCCCCCAGTAACAATGTAAAGTTAAGGTGTTGGGGGTAGGATGTGGGGGGGGGGAATAGCTGTTTCAGGGACTTGACATCTTTTACAAGGCTTTTTATTTATTTATTTTTTATCACATATTCTGCCGTTCCTCCCACTTTTTTTATTTCACTTAAAATTTTTCCTGTAAACGTGTCTTTGTGTATGCCTGTTTGTCTGTCTTTGTCCTTCACACACACACACACACACACACACACGCACGCACGCACACACACACCCGAGAGAGAGAGAGAGAGAGAGAGAGAGAGGACAAGGCAGGTGGTTGGCACTTTTTCTTGTTACACCTTTAGCATGACCCAACATAGATCGTTATCAAGATAAGCAGATGGTAATGATAAGCAACGGCGCCCCTGAGCTGTTATCGAGGTACTTGTGTCATCACCATGGGGGGTTGGGAGGAGGGGGTTAGCGTTGAAGGACCGTGGGGGTTATTGGGTGGGTGGGTGTGTTATGGGGTTAAATGAGAAGGGTTTTGGGACAGAGAGACAGACAGACATACATATAGATAAGACACAAAGAGAGGCAGATAGACAAACAGATAGACAGACAGACAGACAGATAGATAGACAGACAGATAGATAGGCAGACAGACAGAGACAAACAGACAGATAGGCAAACAGACATATAGACAGACAGACATATATAAAGACAGGTAGACAGACAGACAGACAGAAAGATAAACAGACAGAGAGACAGGCAGACACGAGTACAAAATATACATCTTAATAGTTTGTGAAATATCCCAGGCAAACATATCACGTGTCTGAGTACTAACGGTATTCTCAAGTCAGTGGTTATACGTAGTAGCAAAGTCTGTAAATTATTGTAGTGTGTATTTATTGTATTTTATCATTATTGTGTATTGAGATTAGACCTGCAGCTCAAACCACGATTACACTGTCATTATTGTGCAGGGATGATACAATGACAAGATAAACTTTCCTATACGTGACCCTAGCACATACTTTCCCAAGCTGACATTTGAGAGGCCAGAGAAAGACATTTGTAGAGATTGAAAAAGAAAATGACATACTTACCCAACTTTACATTTGAAGGGCCTAGAGAAAAGAGACGGTTGCAGAGATTGTAAAAAAAAAAATTGCATACTTTCCCAAGCTGACATTTGAAGGGCCAGAAAGAAGAGACATTTGCAACGATAGAAAAAAATACATTCTTTCCCAAGCTGACATTTGAAGGGCCAGAAAGAAGAGACATTTGCAGCGATAGAAAAAAATACATACTTTCCCAAGCTGACATTTGAGAGGCCAGGAAGAAGAGACAGTTGCAGATATAGAAGAAAAAAAAACTTGCAGAGATGGACAAAAAAAAAAATTACATATATTCCCAAGCTGACATTTAAAGGGCCAGGGAAAGACAGTTCCAGGTATTGAAGAAAAGAAATCTGAACTGAGGTATCGCAGGAACCTAGGACCTTCTCATCCCAGCCTTTCAGCAACGGGTCAGTCGATGAGTGATAGATATGAAATAGGATAGATAATAGGATACATATAAGATAAGATATGAACCTCCTGGAGCTGCCATATCACATACTGGATCGGGTCTGGATTCTAAGAACATGACATAAGGAAGCTACAAGAGGCCCTGAGACCTACACGTGGTAGTTCCTGTAATTAGTTGCTGTTATCAATCTTACCCTGAAGAAATACCTACGTTGGTTTAGCAGGTGACTTGATATTCTTAGGCAGTTACAAAAAGAACTTGAGAGCTCTTATGTCCCTCCAATAAGGCTGACTGTAATACATCAGCAAGAATCTGTATCCTGGAGGGTGTATAACTTACGATGGCGTGAGAATTACAGCAAATTACAACAAGGTGAACTCAACAGAGGCTGACTGTAATACACCACCAAAAAAATGTATCCTAATGGCTATATAACTGTTACGATGGTTTGAGACGTGTGACAAAGACTATAGGCAAGTTCGCAGGGTCTAAGATAGCTAGAGAAATAATACTAGAGAAGATAAGAGAAATATGAAGATGATAGAGAAATAAGGAAGGTATGGAGAGACTTCTTAGTGGTGTGTGTGGACAGTGTGGTGAGGATAAAAAACTATCGGGGTCACTAAAGTCCATTAGCATCTGTAAACAAGATAACCACAGTTCATTATCTCCGCTGCAGCAGTCTGGAGATCAAGGAATTAAACGCTTCTTATAATGATGTGCTATCCAGACGACAGGATTTAACCCCTTCACACCCAGATCTTTCCTTTGCCACATAAAATAGTCTGGCAGCCATAAAATTACGAAAAGTAACTAAATATACCAAATTAGTTAGTGGACAAGGCTACTAAACAGGTCATATCTATAAAACATTGCTTATATTCACTAAAAATTGTCTTGTTAGCCATAAAATAACGAAAAGTCACTTAATATACCAAATTAGTTAGTGGACAAGGATACTAAACAGGTCATATCTATAAAATATTACTTATAGTCACTAAATATCGTCTAATGGTGGTCAAATTACAATGGAAATTACGTTCTGGGTCTCAAGGGGTAAAACAGATAAATGTATGATTAACACACTGAAATGTTCGTAAGTTTTCATGTTTCAGTCTAGTTGATAGGAATCTGGTCTGATAGGAATCTGGTCCATGTGGTGATTATGCGTTGATATACACATTTTTTTTATATATATCACTCAAGGCCGTCACCTCCAAACCATTGTCGTCTCCGTGGTGTAGTGGTTAGCGCGCCTAGCTACGAATCCGCAGGCCCAGGTTCGAATCCGAAAAACGTGCTCGTAACCCCGAAGTTCCGTAACCGTCTCCCAACCTTCGCAACTGTCTCCCAACCTTCGCAACTGTCTCCCAACCTTCGCAACTGTCTCCCAACCTTCGCAACTGTCCCCCAACCTTCGCAACTGTCCCCCAACCTTCGCAACTGTCTCCCAACCTTCGCAACCGTCTCCCAACCTTCGCAACTGTCTCCCAACCTTCGCAACCGTCCCCCAACCTTCCAACGTTCCAACCTTCGCAACTGTCTCCCACCTTCGCACCGTCCCCATTGCACTGTCTCCAACCTTGAAATGTCCCAACCTTCGAACTTTCCAACCTTCGCAACTGTCCCACTTCGCAAGTAACTTATACCATCATTGCTTAATAGACTGTCCTCTCCACCCTGTTCCCTTCCTGTCTTCATTGATCTCGTCCTTAACCCCTTGAGGCCCAGAACGTAATTTCCATTGTAATTTGGTCACCATTATAGACGATTTTAGTAACTATAAGCAATATTTTATAGATATGACCTGTTTACTATCCTTGTCGACTAACTAATTTGGTATATTGAGTTACTTTTCGTAATTTTATGGCTAACAACAGACCATTTTATATAACAAAGGAAAGATCTGGGCGTGAAGGGGTTAAGTAAAAGAAGGAAGAAAATGCGGGAATAAAAATGAATGCTGGGTTTCTTGACTGTTTCATGACTCGAAAAAAATATAACCAAAGGCTTGATGCGTAAAAACCAGGCCCAGGGTTGTGTTAGAGTCCACTTGAATCGCTATCTTCATTATCATCATCGTTATCATTTGTAATCAATGGTATTGCTTTATTAATTCCCTGTTTGTCACTATGTAGCTCTAACACCACGTGACCCCCACACCACACACCATTATATATGTATATCACCTCTCTATGTAGGAAAAGTACGGCTAGTAATCAGGGTAGGTAGAACAAGAAGTAACGGATTCAAACTGGAAAAGCGTAGATTTAAAAAGGAAATAGGGAAAAACTGGCTCCCCAATAGGGTGGTAAATGATTGGAATGGACTCAGTCGTCAGGTAGTTAGTGCGGAGTCATTAGGGAGTTATAAAAAGGCTAGATAAATTCATGGATGGGGATGAAAGGTGGATGTAGGTAGTGTTAAGTAACAGGAACTACCACGTGTAGGTCTCGCGGCCTCTTGTAGCTTCCATATTTTTTTATGTTCTTATGTTCTTATTATTATCCAATGACGATAACTAATGATAAACGAGCGGAAACGTGGATTATGTATATTAAGTCTCGCATATCCTGTGTTCCTCTTGAGATCTGAAATGATACGACTGATTAATATCGCGCGTGGCGTGATGGAGGAGATAGTGACGTCATGTTGAGTAGCCGAGAGGTGAGGTGCCTTGCTGGTATCTCTCTCTTTCCCTCTCTCAGTGCCTAAAGTGTGCGCGTCCAGAGCAGTAGTGGGAGGCAGGTGGAAGGATGCGCACCACTTGACAAACAGCAAAATCCAACCAGCTAAGTCACCAAACAAGAAGCAATTACAAAACCGAAACTCCAAGCACGAGAAAAACAACAACAGCAGTACTAATATAAAAGAAAATCTCACCCTAGAAACATTAAGGAAGAATACAAATACGGGAATATATGGGAAAGAAGAGTACCAACGACTGCAAATATTATCAAGACTAAGAAACAAAGAGCAAGTCAAGATAGAAGAGAAAGAACACAAGAAAATAAGGAAGCTACAAGAGGCCGCAAGAGAAAACGAGGGCATTAAAACAGCTTACTTTCTCACTCTCGTTCCGTGAGGCTTTGATGCGTTAAGAAGACATGGCGAGATTATTGGTGGTTGTGGCGCTATGTGGGGTGCTACTGGCGGGACTCGTGCGGGTAAGAATAAGACAAAACTATGATTCTTACGAGTTACTTACTTACTAAACTACTTATAGTCGCCGCACGTTAAGATGGCGAAAATTGGGGTCTCCATTTTGTCATGCTGAATTTTCACATTTTTGACATTTCAGCCATGTTTATTTTTTCAGTTTTTTTTTTGTGTGTGTGTGTGTGTGTGTGTGTGTGTGTGTGTGTGTGTGTGTGTGTGTGTGTGTGTGTGTTGTGTTAGATTATCATATTTTATCATTATTTCAGAGATATCATATTTCATAATCGTGTGTGAATGCTGCACCTGGCGGGACGATGGATATTGTTGCGTGTGATCCAACAGCTGGTGATTGAGTAAACAAAACGCAATATTACTTAGCTTTGCCTCACCACCACCACCACCACTACCATCACCACCACCACCACCACCACCTCCACCACCACCACCACCACCACCACCACCACCACCACCACCACCACCACCACCACCACCACTACCATCACCACCACCACCACCACCACCACCACCACCACCACCACCACAACCACCACTACCACCACCACCACCACCACCACCACCACCACCACCATCACCACCACCACCACCACTATCATCGCTTTCACTGTATATACTACTACTCCAAATCTGAATGGGGACTGGTGACAAGTGGAGTTCACAAGGGTCTGTTTTGGGCCCATTACTATTTTTGATTTACATCAACGACTGGATAGTGGGATTAGCAGTGATATCAGCAAGTTGCTGATGATACTAAGTTAGTAGGATTATTGGATCACAGTCTGACGTAAACATATTGCAGGGAGACTTAGATAAACTTAACGAGTGGCAGTCAGATGGCAGATGGAATTTAATATTGATAAATGTAGCGTTATGATGTGGTAGAAAAAACCCTGGTAATAGATACACCATAAGCAATGTATCGCTGAAAAGATCAGAAGGTGAAAAAGATCTTGGAGTGAGGGTGAGCCCAGACCTCCGACCTAGGAAACAATGTATTGAGGCCAGAAATAGAGCTAATAGAGTATTAGGATTCATTACCAGAAGTGTTAAAAGTAGAAGTGCGGAAGTTATGCTAAAGCTTTATCTGGCTCTAGTCAGGCCTCACCTAGACTATGCAGTTCAGTTTTGGTCTCCATATTACAGGATGGATATAGTGTTGTTAGAAAAAGTGCAGAGAAGGATGACCAAAATGATACAAGGGATGCGTAACTTTAGTTATGAGAGGAGATTGAAGTTATTAAAATTACACTCACTCGAGAGACGCAGAGTAAGAGGCGATCTGATAGAAGTTTTTAAGTGGATAAAGGGATTTAATAAAGGAGAGGTAGGAAAAGTTCTTACGGCTTTTAACCAGGGTAGAACAAGAAGTAACGGATTCAAGCTGGAAAAGCGTAGATTTAGAAAGGAAATAGGGAAAAACTGGTTCACAAATAGGGTGGTGAATGAGTGGAATGGTCTCAGTAGACAGGTAGTTAGTGCGGAGTCATTAGGGAGCTTTAAAGGGGAGCTGGATAGGTTCATGGATGGGGATGAAAGGTGGATGTAGGTAGTGTTAGGTGACAGGAACTACCACGTGTAGGCCTCGCGGCCTCTTGTAGCTTCCTTATTTTCTTATGTTCTTATGTTCTTATGTACTACTACTACTACTACTACTACTACTACTACTACTACTACTACAACAACTACTACTACTACTACTACTACTTCTACTACTACTACTACTACTACTACTACTACTACTACTACTACTACTACTACTACTACTACTACTACTACTACTACTACTACTACTACTACTACTACTACTACTTACTACTACTACTACTACTACTACTACTACTACTACTACTTCTACTACTACTACTACTACTACTACTACTACTTCTACTACTACTACTACTACTACTACTACAACTACTACTACTAATTATACTACTACTATTACTACTACTACTGCTACTACTACTACTTATACTACTACTACGTACTACTACTACGTACTACTACTACTACTACTACTACTACTACTACCAAAGACCCTCTACAACTTTTGCTACTACTACTACTACTACTACTACTACTACTACACTATACTACTACTACTACTACTACTACTACTACTACTACTACTACTTCATTAAGAACAACAATAGCAATAATCATGAAGTTTCAATTAGATTTTCATTATGAGTGACCACAATACTATATCATATTATCAACAGATATCATAAGTCTGCTAAGTCAAGGACATATGCAGCGCTATTGAGATATTGTCTTATCTTAGAAAAAATAAGTGTAAGTGTATTGGTGTTTACTTTGATGATATGACTGTGATAAAAGAATATTTATGATAATGATAACCTCTTGGACGGTTGGGTGTAGGGAAGGGAGGGTGTTAGGAAGGGAAGGTGTTAGGAAAGAAGGGTGTTAGGAAGGGAGGGTGTTAGGAAGGGAGAGTGTTAGGAAGGGAGAGTGTTAGGAAGGGAGGGTGTTAGGAAGGGAGGGTGTTAGGAAGGGAGGGTGTTAGGAAGGGTGTTAGGAAGGGAGGGTGTTAGGAAGGGAGGGTGTTAGGAAGGAGGGTGTTAGGAAGGGAGGGTGTTAGGAAGGGAGGGTGTTAGGAAGGGAGAGTGTTAGGAAGGGAGGGTGTTAGGAAGGGAGGGTGTTAGGAAGGGAGGGTGTTAGGAAGGGAGGGTGTTAGGAAGGGTGTTAGGAAGGGAGGGTGTTAGGAAAGGGAGGGAAGCGAGTAGGGAAGAGATTTTGTGTACATCAATACTAAGATCTTAATTTTTCTGCAGTGGTAAGATAAATATACACTCTTAGAAAAAAAGGGTAGGAAAAGGGTAGAAAAAGGGTTTTTGTAGTGATGAAATACTGCTACCCTTTTTCTACCCTTACAAATATACCCTTTCGGATCGACGCAAATATACCCTTTTCCAACCCTCTCGTCTAAAAAGGGTAGATAAAGGGTAGATGAAGGGTATAATCGGCAGCATCTACCCTCAGCCTGGACATAGGGTTTAAAAAGGAGTAGTGATGATGCGATGTAACAATTCTACCCTTAATATACCCCCTATTTCTGAGAGTGTACTACTTATCGTGTTATGGAAATTTTCATGGTAATCCCACCTAAGAAGCTATATATGTGTACTCACTTTGACTACAATTGGCTGGCTTCATTGGGGGGGGGGGAGGTGATAAAAAAAGCCGTGAAGAACAAGAGAAATGCACAGGAAAAATAATTACAGTTATATTTTAGGTGTAAGAAGCAGGATTCAGTGATGATTACAAACTGTTCATCTCTTTTCCAATCACAGGCTAGAGTATAGAAGAGTCAGCTTTGAGAGAGAGAGAGAGAGAGAGAGAGAGAGAGAGAGAGAGAGAGAGAGAGAGAGAGAGAGAGAGAGAGAGAGAGAGAGAGAGAGAGAGAGAGAGAGAGAGAGAGAGAGAGAGAGAGAGAGAGAGAGAGAGAGAGAGAGAGAGAGAGAGAGAGAGAGAGAGAGAATAATAAGCGCTACAGTTATCTACACAACGGGGCTCTACACTCTCAGAAATAAGGGGTATATTAAGGGTAGAATTGTTACATCGCACCATCACTACCCTTTTTAAACCCTATGTCCAGGCTGGAGGGTAGATGCTGCCGATTATACCCTTCATCTACCCTTTATCTACCCTTTTTAGACGAGAGGGTTGGAAAAGGGTATATTTGCGTCTATCCGAAAGGGTAGATTTGTAAGGGTAGAAAAAGGGTAGCAGTATTTCATCACTACAAATACCCTTTTTCTACCCTTTTCCTACCCTTTTTTTCTAAGAGTGTGCACGAAAGAAGGTTATTTAACATAAACATAACATAAACGTGCTATATGACCTCTGATGTCTGGTACATTTCCCCTTTTTTTTGGCATTAAATCAATCAATTCCAACATAAACACTACTTGTATATCGCAAACTGATCTGAGTTGTTACATATCATGACGACGTGACTTTCCTCCGATTAAAGAATTGTTATGAGTACTATAGATAGGCCAGGCCAGTCATCTTCACATCTATTGATTAGTATACGTACACGATACAGGTATGATCTTCAGCGTGAGATAAGGCAGATAAGAAGGGGGTGTTTTAAGTGCTTCTCAAAACACATGCATGTTTTGTTATTGCCAAAGGGTAACTATTGCTATCTTTCCCTCACGCTGTGTAAAAAAAACTCGACCCCCCAGAGTTATAATATTTATAAGCACTCTCTCTCTCTCTCTCTCTCTCTCTCTCTCTCTCTCTCTCTCTCTCTCTCTCTCTCTCTCTCTCTCTCTCTCTCTCTCTCTCTCTCTCTCTCTCTCTCTCTCTCTCTCTCTCTCTCTGACGATTCACCATTCACAGGAACTACCACGTATAGGTCTCACGGCCTCTTGTAGCTTCCTTATTTTCTTATGTTCTTATGATTCATATTTGTTACAGGAACTACCTCGTGTAGGACAGGAACTACCTCGTGTCGGTCTCACGGCCTCTTGTAGCTTCCTTATTTTCTTATGTTCTTATCCCCCACAGGCTGAGGTCCCGGAGGCTGGCCGCTGCATCTGGTATGGCCCGGGACCTCAGAACCCAGACAAGGCGCCGGGTTCGCTACTCAGTGTCTCATACACGGGGCCGGGCATTGTGCTGAAGGATCCCTTGGCAATAGCGAGCATGGATGAACACTGCGACACACTGATGACTGAGCTAAGTACGTAACTAGTTCACAAATAGGGTGGTAGATGATTGGAATGGACTGAGTAGACAGGTACACTCTTAGAAAAAAAGGGTAGGAAAAGGGTAGAAAAAGGGTGTTTATAGTGATGAAATACTGCTACCCTTACAAATATACCCTTTTGCAACCCTAAATATACCCTTTTCAAACCCCAAATATACCCTTTCTCATGCCTCTCGTCTAAAAAGGGTAGATAAAGGGTAGATGAAGGGTATAATCAGCAGCATCTACCCTCCAGCCTGGACATAGGGTATAAAAAGGGTAGTGATGGTGCGATGTAACAATTCTACCCTTAATATACCCCCCATTTCTGAGAGTGTAGTTAGTGCGGAGTCAATAGGGAGCTTTAAAAAGAGGCTAGATAAATTCATGGATGGGGATGAAAGGTGGATGTAGGTAGTGTTAGTGCAGAGTCAATAGGGAGCTTTAAAAGGAGGCTAGATAAATTCATGGATGGAAGGTGGATGTAGGTAGTGTTAGGTATCAGGAACTACCTCGTGTAGGTCTCGCAGCCTCTTGTAGCTTCCTTATTTTATTATGTTCTTATGTTCTTATGTGTTTTTTTTTTCTATTTTCGTTGATAGTCAATAGGGAGTTTTAATAGGAGGCTAGACAATTTCATGGATGGGGATGAAAGGTGGATGTAGGTAGTGTTAAGTTACGGAAACTACCACGTGTAGGTCTCACGGCCTCTTGTAGCTTCCTTATTCTCTTATGTTCTTCTTAATACCCCTTCATACCCAGATCTTTCCTTTGCTATAAAAAATGTATGTTGTCGAGCCATAAAATTACGAGAAGTAACTGAATATACCAAATTAGTTAGTCGACAAGGATACTAAACAGGTCATATCTATAACAAATTGCTTATAGTCACTAAAAATCGTCTAATGGCACCCAAATTACAATGGAAATTACGTTCTGGGTCTCAAGGGGTTAACGCATCTGCCCTCTTCATTTTCACCCACAGGAGAAGAATTCGGAGAGGAGATACCTATGTGTTGTAACGCCAATAACATTATGGACATGACGAAACAGTTCAGCATGATGGATCCCTTCGTGGGCAAATGTCCGGCGTGCAAAACCAACATCAAAATGAGCTTCTGTTACTTCACGTGTCACCCTCACCACTCCAACTTCCTCATCCCTTCCAAGATACTCAGTGAGTGGTTGTGTGTGTGTGTGTGTGTGAGAGAGAGAGAGAGAGAGAGAGAGAGAGAGAGAGAGAGAGAGAGAGAGAGAGAGAGAGAGAGAGAGAGAGAGAGAGAGAGAGAGAGAGAGAGAGAGGAGAGAGAGAGAGAGAGACCCCACACAACCACAAACAGAGAGACAGAAAAAGAGAGAAAAAACCAGAAACGAAGTAAAAGAGATGGCTGACAGAACCAAGACCAAAGGAATTAAAATCTCCCTCTATCTATTCCTCTATCCTCTATTCTCCCTCTATCTCTTCCTCTATCCTCTATTCTCCCTCTATCTATTCCTCTATCCTCTATTCTCCCTCTATCTAGTCATCTATCCTCTATTCTCCCTCTATCTATTCCCTTTGGCCTTGAACAACACTGTCTTGGTTTCAGATTACGTCGACGAGGCTGATGGGGTCGCTAAAGAGGCGGTCTGGGAGGTGGACTTTCACATCACAGAGTCCTACAGCAACAACACCTATGACTCGTGCAAGAATGTGTATATGTCTGAGCTGAACAGACCAGCCATGACGATACTGTGTGGTAGTGGGGGTACAACTGTGATCCTTATAAGTGAGTGGTTGAAATGGTTGTAGTGGTGGTGGTAGTAGTAGTGGTAGTAGTGGTAGTAGTAGTAGTGGTAGTGGTAGTAGTAGTGATAGTGATAGTAGTAGTAGTAGTAGTAGTAGTAGTAGTAGTAGTAGTAGTAGTAGTAGTAGTAGTAGTTGTTGTGTAGTGGTAGTGGTAGTAGTAGTAGTAGTAGTAGTAGTAGTAGTAGTAGTAGTAGTAGTGTAGTAGTAGTATTTTGTAATTCTTCCTATTATCGTTATTATTATTATTATTTCTGTAGTTGTTATTATTGATTTTGTTGTCATAATAACTAATAGTAACTAGGGGGGGTGGCACTCAGTAGAGCGCATACCTCCGCCCGAATATTTAATCAAATATAATATATATATATATATATATATATATATATATAATATATATTTTATATAATATATATATATATATATATATATTATTCATAGTATGTAGCCATACTCCGAATATTTATAATTATGGTTACCCATGGGCAACCTCGGTCAATAAATTTTATCAAAATGAAAATCAAGTCCATCCTTAAAATCTCCATAAATAGACTTGGTATACCGAGTTTGGTCCAAATCTATTCGTAACTTTTCGAGAAATCCTGTACACTAACAAACAGACAGACAGACAGGACAGACAAACAGATCGGGGTGAAAACATAACCCCTCCAACTTCGTTGGCGGAGGTAATGACAGCAATAACAAAATTACTATCATTCCAATCATCATTATTATCATCATTATTGTTATCATTACCAATTTCAAATATTTCATCACTATTACGATTTTTATTTATGTTATCATTGCTTATCTATTGTTATCACTTTACTTAATTATTGCTATTGCTCTGTTTACCAATTAGCCTGTTGCCTCACGCTCGTTATCTGATAGGAAAAACAAACCCGCGTGAGGCAGACACGACTTGGGTAACAATTAACTATAAACTATGTCACTAAAATGTAACTATGATTAAGTAATTGAGAGTACTATAGGGAGGAGTGGAAGGCCGTGGCGTCACATAGGTTATCGAGTATAGTTATCTTAGCTATCGAGCTATAGTTATATGAAAGATCCTCTGCTTATCAACAAGGGGGACTTAAAGTAGACATAATATAGATAGTAAACTGTGACTTGCATAGATAATGATACAAAAAGATTAATATTTGAAGATGTCGAAATTTGCATTGTTTTTTTGGTTTTATTTTAGAATTTGTTAATGGTTTATGGATTATAACACACCACCCAGCACAAAAAAACCCACACACACGAACAATAACTAACTACACAATACCACCGATACTCAGAGACACAAGTAGCTGGCCCAAGTACTAACCTACTATCACCATAGTAACAAAACCCGCACTATCACACAAACTTAAGAGACATATAGAGAGTAACTGTGACTGCACATAGATAATGATAATAATATAGACTAATAGAATATGAAAATCTTGGGTCTTATAACAAATTGAATTTAAATAGAATGAATTATGAATGTAAAACCTGACCAAGACAGACACTACACACAAAATCTACTCATTACAACCCCCTTCCCATCACTTCCATCTTTTCTCTTCCTTCATTCACACATTCTTGATTTTAGATAGTTTATAATTTCTTGACCCCCCACCACAACACTCCTAAACATACATCTCACAGATTACAACTCTCTCGTCCTCACTACCCACTACTAACTTATCAAACATGATAATAATATAATTTACTTCGAACAAAATTTCCTGACATAATAAGACACTACACACACATAATTCTCTGCTCTCTTATTACTATACCTCCTCCTTCATTCCTTTCTTTCTTTCTTATCTTTCGTTCTTTTCTTCTTTCCTTCTCTTCCTTCCTTCCTTCCTCTTTCTTCTTCCTTTCTTTCTTTCTTTCTTCTTTCTTTCTTCCTTCTTCCTTCTTCTCTTCCTTCCTCTTCCTTCCTTTCTTTCTTTCTTTCTTTCTTTCTTCTTCTTCTCTTCCTTTCTTTCTTCCTTCCTTCCTTCCTTCCTTCCTTCCTTCCTTCTTTCTCTTTCCTTCCTCCTTCCTTCCTTCCTTTCCTTTTCTTTCTTTCTTTCTTTCTTCTCTTCCGTTCTTCCTTCCTTTCCTTCCTTCCTTCCTTCCTTCCTTCTTCCTTTCTTTCCTTCTCTTCCTTCCTTCCTCCTTTCTTCTTCTTCCTTCTTTCTTCCTTCCTTCCTTCCGTCTTTTCCTTCCTTCCTTCTTCCTTCCTTTCTTTCTTTCCTTTCTTCTTCTTTCTTTCTTCCTTCCTTCCTCCTCTTCTTCCTCTCCTTTCTCTTCGTTCTTTCCTTTCTCTTCCTTCTCTTCCCTCTCCTCTCCACCTTTCTCTTCCTTCCTTCCTTTCCACTCTTCTTCTCTTTCTTTCTTTCTTCTCTTCCTTTCTCTTCCCTCTTCTTCCTCCTCTTCCTTCCTCCTCTTCCTTCCTTCTTCCTTCTTCCTTCCCCTCTATCTTCCACTCTCCTCTCTCCACTTCGTCTCTTCCACCTCTTCTCTTCCACCTCTTCTCTTCCACCTCTCCTCTTCCACCTCTTCTCACCTCTCCTCTTCCACCTCTCCTCTTCCACCTCTCCTCTTCCACCTCTCCTCTTCCACCTCTCCTCTTCCACCTCTTCTCTTCCACCTCTCCTCTTCCACCTCTTCTCTTCCACCTCTTCTCTTCCCACCTCTTCTCATCTCTTCTCTTCCACAGACTCTTCTCCTACTTCGGCAACAACTCCATGGCGCCTTTCCTCATCAACTACAAATGGCACAACAACACCGAGCAGGCTCACGACGCAGCCACGAGCGAGGATCGAACCATGACTCCCTTCCTCAAGACCACCACGCCTTGCAATACCAATGTACGTACGCCCTTGTTGTACTTATGTTTCTCGTACTTATGATGATTGTACTTATGTTTACTCTCTCTCTCTCTCTCTCTCTCTCTCTCTCTCTCTCTCTCTCTCTCTCTCTCTCTCTCTCTCTCTCTCTCTCTCTCTCTCTCTCTCTCTCTCTCTCTCTCTCTCTCTCTCTCTCTCTCTCTCTCTCTCTCTCTCTCTCACCTACTCTTTAATTAAACTACTCTTTCTACTCCTACTCTTCTTTATTTTTTAACCTACTCTTAATCCTTACTCTTACCCTTCCTACCTAACCTTATCCTCACCTACCTAACAATCCTTCCCTTTTCTTACCCTTCCTACCTAACCTAACCTAACCTAACCTAACCTAACCTAACAATCCTTCCCTTTTCTTACTCTCCCTACTTTTCCTAACCTAACCTAACAATCCTTCCCTTTTCTTACTCTCTCTAACCTAATCTAACCTAACCTAACCTAACAATCCTTCCAATACCCTCCCTACCTAACCTAACCTAACCTAACCTAACCTAACAATCCTTCCCTTCTCTTACCCTCCCTTACCTACCTTACCCTACCTTACCTAACCTTTACCATAACCAATATACCTAACCTATAACCATACCTAACCTAACCTAACCTAACCTAACCTAACCTAACCTAACCTAACCTAACCTAACCTAACCTAACCTAACCTAACCTAACAATCCTTCCCTTCTCTTACCCTCCCTACCTTACCTAACCTATTCCATAACCAATATACCTAACCTATAACCTAACCTAACCTAACCTAACCATCCTTCCAATACCCTCCCTACCTAACCTAACCTAAACTAACCTAACCTAACCATCCTTCCAATACCCTCCCTACTTAACCTAACCTAACCTAAACTAACCTAACCTAACCTAACCTAACCTAACCTAACCATCCTTCCAATACCCTCCCTACCTAACCTAACCTAACCTAACCTAACTTAGCCTAACAATCCTTACTCTTCCCCTCCCTCAGGACACTTCCATGCACTGTCTCTGTTCGGACTGCCGGGACTCCTGCACCATCTACCCCGACATCCCGCCTCACAACGAGCTGCCCATGGTCGGCTCTGTGGACGTTATTACCTTCACTCTGATCATTGTGTACTGCATCCTTGCCGTGGCTATCATCGTGGCCGCGTGTGTCTGCTGGAATGAGAACGATGGAGGTAAGAAGGAGATGGGTGAGGAGGATATGGTTTAAGAAGGGTACTGAATGAAGGAAGAAAGAGAGAAAGTATGGAAGGAGGGAAGGATTGAGAAAAAAACTGATGTGAAGAATGAGTGAAAGAATGAAGTGTCTGCTGGAATAAGAATGATGAGGTAAGAAGGAGAGGGATGAGAAGGGTAATGAAGGAATGAAGGAAGAGGAAATGGATGACAGAAAGGAAGGAGGGAAGAATCGAGAAAGAAACAGATGTAATGAATAAATGAAAGAAAGGAATGAAGGAAGGAGGGAAGAATTGAGATAAAAACCAGATGTAATGAAGGAATGAATGAAAGGAATGAAGGTAGAGGAAGTAAGTAGGACTGTGAATGAAGGAATGACTCAGATAGAAATAGATATTGAATAATGGAAGGAAGGGATGGTGGAAGGGAAGGGAATGATGGAAGGGAAGGGATTGGAAGTATGTAGACAAGCCTTTCAGTCGTCACATTTCCTGGTGTTAGACAATTAATTAATGCAGCGACAGTCTCTCCTTGTCGCGCCTCCATGTCCTCTTCTTCCTCCTTCAGGCTGCTGCTACGACTGTTCCTGTTCGTGCTCGCAGGTCATCAGTGCCGGGGTGGAGAGGGGCATAAGGAAAGCCTTTACTTGCTTTGGCACAGGTGAGGGCATAGGATACGTAAGCAGTACATTTTTTTACATGTTAACTGGGCGACCAAAATGTCTCCCAGTGATGAAAAACTGTCGCCCAGTAAGGACATTTTTAAGCTACTGGGCGACAAGATATTTATTCGTAAAATCCTTCTGGGATGCAATGGCCCATCATGTCTGTGTGGGTAAGATCCGGAAATACATTCTTATTACTGCATACAAAATAATGATTTGTATTGACATCTATTTCTTCTATTATTGTCTATCATCTTGTGGAGCCATCTATAACCCGTCGATTGTTACGCAGTGAAATTTTGTTGGTGCCACGGGAAGATTCATAAACATAGATAAGATTTTCATCCTATCTAGACACTTTGCAATACCAACTACAAGGTTATTGACTATACAAAGCGCCGCCACGTCAGCACGAACTAGGCGGACTCGAACCGCTGACCGAATGCACAGGGACGCTGCACATTGCGAACTCACGTCTCTACCAACCTTGCCACCCTGACTGGCTTCATAAACACAGCATGGATGTGCCCAGTAAGATTTGCTTAAGAAATGCTCTGTATGTAAGGCATCAACATAGCGACAGGCAGGTGGTCACACGAGTCTTGAGAGTGCGGTGACTTGCCAGAAGAAGAGGATGTGCAATACAGTAGCTTCTTCTTCAGTGGTTCTTTAACTGTTGTGTCTTTAACTATGAGTTTTTGGACAGTGCTAAACCAGAAGTATAAGTTGATCAATATGAGCAGCTGTCAGTAATGATGCTAAATAAGCTCATTTTAACCTGACTTAAAACACTTCATGATGTGTATGATGATGCTATTCCCTGTCATTACATACACTTCAACAATGAGAAAAAGACACTTAGACAACCTACCGTAGATAACAGTTAAGTCGCCAGGACAACTTTTTTTTCTGTTTACAGACGTGTGGTGGCGTTAATACTTACATTTCTACATCCATGATTTTAGGAAAGTTAGAATGAGCTATCTGGAGAGTCTGTGTCATTTTGTGTCTTCATCTGTGTCATAGTATGGCTATAAATGAACAAATTACAAAAATATCTACAAAGTGGCTACAACAGTCAAGTCGCCATCTAGTGTTTATTTACTGAGTGTCGTAGCGCTGTCGTCGTCGCCCGAAAAAAAAACGCGTAGCGAAATTTGAAACCGTCTATACTTGCAGATAAAAAGCATAAAACAACGCTGAAACAGGGTAGATTATACAGTCATGATATAAACTACTGTGTATCATCTTCAGTGGCACATACAAAATCAGTAGTGAGGCTATAGTTCGTAATATTTGGCGGCTGGCGACATGACTGCAGGTGGCGACTTTACTGTTATCTACGGTAGAGTCCTAGACAATAAAAAGACAATTACACACTAAGTTAATAAATAAGGAAAAATAAATACTCTACATAGTGCAAGAGAGACTAGTATTAAAAGTAACCTCGATCTCGCCTTCCCTGTATACCCTCTTAGAAAAAAAGGGCAGGAAAAGGGTAGAAAAAGGGTATTTGTAGTGATGAAATACTGCTACCCTTTTTCTACCATACAAATCTACCCTTTCGGATCGACGCAAATATACCCTTTTGCAACCCTCTCGTCTAAAAAGGGTAGATAAAGGGTAGATGAAGGGTATAATCGGCAGCATCTACCCTCCAGCCTGGACATAGGGTTTAAAAAGGGTAGTGATGGTGCGATGTAACAATTCTACCCTTAATATACCCCTTATTTCTGAGAGTGTATGTGATTAAATTAGCGTGTTATCCTTCCAGCCGTGGCCAAGCACCCTACCTGTCCCTGTTGCTCGGGGCGTGCCTCGTGGCCGGTCTCACCATCGGGGTCAGATTTTTACAGGTACGAAGGGAGAGAGTGGGCACTGAGGTGTAACTTTATTTCATTTTTATTTATTATATTGCCATTGTAGAAAATATACATGAGAGAGAGAGAGAGAGAGAGAGAGAGAGAGAGAGAGAGAGAGGAGAGAGAGAGAGAGAGAGGAGAAGAGAGGAGAGAGAGAGAGAGAGAGAGAGAGAGAGAGAGAGAGAGAAGAGAGAGAGAGAGAGAGAGAGAGAGAGAGAGAGAGAGAGAGAGAGAGAGAGAGAAGATGACAGAAACAGAAGGGATGAGAGTACCACGTGTAGGTCTCACAGCCTCTTGTAGCTTCCTTATTTTCTTATGTTCTTATGAGTATAGGAGGTAAAGGAGGCATGATTTCTTTAGTAACAGCTTTGATAAGGAGGAAGGATGCCTATAGTCGCCGCACGTTAAATTGGCGAAAATGGGATCCCTTCACTCCCTCTTTCCGAACGCACGGGATTGGCTGAGGTGTTGGGTGTTGGGTGAGAATGCCTTACTCCAAGTTCCACTCTAAAACCCCAACACCCAACACCTCAGCAATCCCGTGTGTTCAGAAGGGTGGGAAAGGGGCCCCGATTTTCGCCAATACGGCGCGCCCATAGTGTTCATCCTCTTTTATTATTGGTTTTTTCCCTTGTCTTCTTCTTCTTTTTAATTAGCTATCAATCTATGTGTCTATTGTTTATTTTCCCTTTTTCGCCCTTTATTTCCTCTATTTCCCATCCTTCCTCCTTTCCTCCCTTTTTATTTCTCTATTCTACCATCTTACCCTCTTTCCTGCCCTTTATTTCCTCTATTCTACCACCTTACCCCTTTCTGCCTTTATTCCTCTATTTACACCAAATCTCTTTCTTGCCTTTATTTCCTCTAATTCACCTCCTTCCCTCTTTCCTGCCCTTTATTTCCTCTATTCTACATCCTTACCCTTTTTGCCCTTTATTTCCTCTTTCTCCCTCCTTACCTTTTTCCCCTGCCCTTTTTTTCCCTCTATTCTACCATCCTTCCTCTCTTTGCCCTTTATTTCCTCTATTTACATCCTTATTCTTTCTTCCCCTTTATTTCCTCTATTCTACCATCCTTCCTCTCTTTCCTCCCTTTATTTCCTTATTCTACCATCCTTCCCCCCTTCTTGCCCTTATTTCCTCAATTCTACCATCCTCCCTCTTTCCTGCCCTTTTTTACCATCACTACTCACTTCTGCCGATTGTATTATCCTCATAGTTCAAGGATTCCTCTTTTGCACTGCCCTTTATTTCCATTAGGTCTCATCCTACTCTCTTTGCTCCCTTTATTTTCTCTATTCTCCATCCTTCTCTCTTTCCTGCCCTTTATTTCCTCTATTCTGACATCCTTCCTCTTTGTCCTGCCTTTATAAAGTCCTTATTCAGCCCATCCTTACTTGCTGTTCCTGCCTTTACTTTCCTCTATTCTAACCATCCTTACTCTCTTTCTGCCCTTTATATCCTCTATTCTACCATCCCTCCTCTACTTTCCGCCCTTTATTTCCTCATTCTACATCCGTTCTCTCATTTGTGCCCTTTATTCCTCATTCTACCATCCTTACTTCTTTCCTTGCCCTTATTACTCTATTCTACATCTTCCCTCTTCTCTGCCTTTATTTCTTATTCTAATCCTTACGTTCTTCCTGCCCTTTATTTCCTCTATCTACATCCTTCCTCTTTTTCCTCCTCTTTATTTCCTCTATTCTACCATCCCTACCTCTCTTTCCTGCCCTTTTTTCCTCTATTCTACCATCCTTACTCTCTTTCCTGCCCTTTATTTCCTTTATTCTACCATCCTTACTCTCTTTCCTGCCCTTTATTTCCTCTATTCTACCATCCTTACCCTCTTTCCTGCCCTTTATTTCCTCTATTCTACCATCCTTCCTCTCTTTCCTGCCCTTTATTTCCTCTATTCTACCATCCTTCCTCTCTTTCCTGCCCTTTATTTCCTCTATTCTACCATCCTTACTCTCTTTCCTGCCCTTTATTTCCTCTATTCTACCATCCTTCCTCTCTTTCCTGCCCTTTATTTCCTCTATTCTACCATCCTTCCTCTCTTTCTTGCCCTTTATTTCCTCTATTCTACCATCCTTACTCTCTTTCCTGCCCTTTATTTCCTCTATTCTACCATCCTTACTCTCTTTCCTGCCCTTTATTTCCTCTATTCTACCATCCTTACTCTCTTTCCTGCCCTTTATTTCCTCTATTCTACCATCCTTCCTCTCTTTCCTGCCCTTTATTTCCTCTATTCTACCATCCTTCCTCTCTTTCCTGCCCTTTATTTCCTCTATTCTACCATCCTTCCTCTCTTTCCTGCCCTTTATTTCCTCTATTCTACCATCCTTCTCTCTTTCCTGCCCTTTATTTCCTCTATTCTACCATCCTTACTCTCCCAACTCATCTTCTGTCTCCCTTTGCCATAGGTCACCACAGACCCCGTAGAGCTGTGGGCGTCCCCGAGCTCAAGGACGCGGCAACACAAGGACTACTTCGACGCCCACTTCAGCCCCTTCTTCAGGACGACGCAGGTTATCATCACGCCCAAGGGATACAACTGGGTGAGCAGACCTGATTTTGTGACTATTTTTTTTGTTTTGTTTTTTTGTTGTTGCTTTGGAGCCAATACATAGCGCCCGTAGGCTATTATTTTTCTTTTGAACTACTATTACTACTACTACCTACTACTACTACTACTACTATTTTTATTACTGCTACTACTACGCTACTACTACGAGTTACTACTACTACTCTACTACTACTACTACTACTACTACTACTACTACTACTACTACTACTACTACTACTACTACTATACTATTCTCTCTTCTCTCTCTCTCTCTCTCCATACTACTCTCTCTCTCTCTCTGGTCTCGACTACTCTCTCTACTCTCACTCTATCTCTACTACTACTACTCTCTCTCTCTCAACTACACTAACTCTCTCTCTCTCTCACTATTCTCTCTCTCTCTCTCGCTCTCTCTCTCTCTCTCATCCTCTCATACACTATTTACCTCTACATCCTCACATACGCTACTCCATCCCACCTTATCTGACCTAACCTAACCTAACCTAACCTAACCTAACCTAACCTAACCTAACCTAACAATCCTCATCTTACCCTCTTACCCTCCCTTACTCTCTTCCCCTCCTACACTACTAACTACTACTACTACTGCTAACTACTACTACTACTACTACAAACTACTACTACTACTACTTACTTTTACTCTTACTACTACTCCCCTACTACTACTACTACTACTACTACTACTACTACTACTACTACTACTACTACTACTACTACTACTACTACTACTACTACTACTACTACTGATAATTGTTCATAGTAACTGTTATCATTTTCAACATTAATATAACGTTGTATAGAAGCAAACGAGTATTGACATAATAGGCAAGCATTGTAACTAATCTCTCTCTCTCTCTCTCTCTCTCTCTCTCTCTCTCTCTCTCTCTCTCTCTCTCTCTCTCTCCTCTCCATCTCTCTCTCTCCTCTCTCTCTCTCTCTCTCTCTCCTTCTCTCTCTCTCTCTCTCTCTCTCTCTCTCTCTTCTTCTCTCCTCTCTCTCTCTCTCTCTCTCACAGGAAAATGTCACCGTGAAGGACAGTCTGGGCATAGAGCGACAGTATCTCTTCGGGCCAGCGCTCAACGCCACCTTCGTACAGAAAGTCATGAAGCTGCAGACGGAGATAAGCCAAGTGAGTCTTCGTAGAGAGAGAGAGAGAGAGAGAGAGCGAGAGAGAGAGAGAGAGAGAGAGAGAGAGAGAGAGAGAGAGAAGAGAGAGAGAGAGAGAGAGAGAGAGAGAGAGAGAGGAGAGAGAGAGAGAGAGAGAGAGAGAGAGAGAGAGAGAGAGAGAGCAAACGAGGACTGAGATAACGAATAAGAATGAAAAAGAAATATTAGAAAGAGAGAGAGAGAGAGAGAGAGAGAGAGAGAGAGAGAGAGAGAGAGAGAGAGAGAGAGAGAGAGAGAGAGAGAGAGAGAGAGAGAGAGAGAGAGAGAGAGAGAGAGAGAGAGAGAAGAGAGAAGAGAGAGAGAGAGAGAGAGAGAGAGAGAGAGAGAGAGAGAGAAAAAAATACCCCACAGAACCACAAACGGAGAGACAGAAAAAGAGACTAACAGACAGAAACGAAGTAAAAGAGATGACTGCTTGCATGACTAATCAAAATTATCTTGGTTTCATTAATATTGTCTTGGTTTCGTCTTGGTTGAGATAACACACAATACTCCATGACTGTACCCTCTCCCTCTCGTTTACCCTCAGTTAATGGGTGACTTGGACGGGCGGGAGGTGGCAATGACAGAAGTATGTGAGAAGCCAATGGCCCCTCAATACAACCACTGCCTCATTCAAAGCGTGGCAAACTACTGGCAAACGAGCCTGAACTACTGAACCAGTCGATCGCAGATGGGAAATACGCCACGAAGATGGTGGATTGTATCAGGTATGTTGATATGAACTTGATCCTATCTAGACACTTTGCAAGTACCAACTACAAGGTTATTGACTATACAAAGCGCCACCACGCCAGGACGAACTTGGTGGACTCGAATCAGGTATGTTGAGGTTTACTCTTCGTCATACCAAAAATAATATAAGCTTCTCCCACAACCAGTAGACGGTGGAGCCTATAGCACTCTTAGAAAAAAAGGGTAGGAAAAGGGTAGAAAAAGGGTATTTGTAGTGATGAAATACTGCTACCCTTTTTCTACCCTTACAAATATACCCTTTCGGATCGACGCAAATATACCCTTTTCCAACCCTCTCGTCTAAAAAGGGTAGATAAAGGGTAGATGAAGGGTATAATCGGCAGCATCTACCCTCCAGCCTGGACATAGGGTTTAAAAAGGGTAGTGATGGTGCGATGTAACAATTCTACCCTTAATGTACCCCTTATTTCTGAGAGTGTACAGCTTTCCGTAATGCCAAGTGGCTGACAAAATTCGGTAAAGGGACGTATATATATAGTCGCCTATTGTGACTATTGTAATGCTCTTTGATATTTGGAGAGTTTGGAACAGGGTAGATAATTGGTAGAGGTGATTTTTTTTCGTCCATCTCACAAACATTTTAGATAGATAGCCTTGGGACAGAGGACATCTTTAGTTTTATGAACGTTTATATTTCTATCTATATTAATAAAAGCGAAAGTGTGTGTGTGTGTGTGTGTGTGTGTGTCGTCTGTTGTTGTGTGTGTGTTGTGGTATAGTTCGCCCCCGTGGCGAATCCATCATATACCACAGTTGGAACCAGGTGACAGGGAGGTTGTAAGCATCATTTGAGGATTTCCACCCTTTGTTCTTATTTTTTTTTACAGCCTTTTAAAGCGATATTGTGAAAAAAGTGAGTTGGAGAATAGTAGCCATTAGAAAGGGTAGGAAAAGGGTGAAATGAGGGTGATGTAATGGTAGTGTGAATATGCCCTTTGACCTTACAATATGGGGGGGGGTGGATGCGAAATATACCTTTCCAACCTCTGTCAATAAAGGTAGATAGGGGTAGGGATAATGGAGCATCACCTAGCCTGGAATAGGGGTTTAAAAGGATGGGTATGGGTGCAAATGGGTAGCGATCTCCTTGATGGACTTATGAGAGTGTACAGCTTGAATGGTGAGCGGGGATGGCTACAATTGGTGAGAATGGGTTATATAATACATCGCTACATCCTGATTTAGAAGTAGAATGGTCTTTATTGGAGAGTTTGGCGGTGGCCTTTGGTCACGAGCAAGGTTTTTTTGGTCCATGCCACAATACCCTTCAGATGAGCTAGCCAAAAAGCCGCCGGGGGCGCTTTGCTGAACTTAGTCATCTATAATTCTAACCCATCTGTAACTGTGTGCCACTGAGATTAATTGCTGTTTAAATATAAAAATATATATAAAAAGCACAGTGATCTCTCCACTAAAAAAAAGATTGAAATGATAAATTGTCATCGTTTAAATCGAAAAATCGTTTAAATTGTATTGTTTAAATCGAAAAATAATTGGTAGGTGCTTTTTTTCGTCCATCTCACGAGCCCAGTGATCCAACTCGTCTCTCTAAACACCCTAGTAATACAGGGACCTTTTTATCCCTCTCAGCAACCCAACTAACGTCGATCAGGTCTGCCTGGGTTCCTACGGGGGTCCTGTCCTGCCCTACACAGCCCTGGGTGGCTACCTCAAGGAAGGGGAAGTCCTGACGCTAGAGCCGCGCTACACAGAGTCCACCGCCCTCATCATCACCATCCTCATCTCCAACCACCTAGAGAAAGACCTCCTCGGACCGGCTATGGCATGGGAGAAGAGGTGGGTGTTTGTCTCATGATGTTTGTCCTGTTTCTATTGTGCTGTCCGGCCTCCACTGTGCTTGTCCGGCCTCCACTGTGCTTGTCCGGCCTCCACTGTGCTTGTCCGGCCTCCACTGTGCTGTCCGGCTCCACGTGTCTTTCCGGCCTCCACTGTGCTTGTCCGGCCTCCACTGTGCTTGTCCGGCCTCCACTGTGCTTGTCCGGCCTCCACTGTGCTTGTCCGGCCTCCACTGTGCTTGTCCGGCCTCCACTGTGCTTGTCCGGCCTCCACTGTGCTTGTCCGGCCTCCACTGTGCTTGTCCGGCCTCCACTGTGCTTGTCCGGCCTCCACTGTGCTTGTCCAGCCTCCACTGTGCTTGTCCGGCCTCCACTGTGCTTGTCCAGCCTCCACTGCTATATGCATAGGGATTACTTAATACTTAATTGCCTTTGGTGATATAAGTACGACAGGCCACATGGAGGTGTCACAAGGCAATGGAAGGCTACGCAAGGTTACTGATGCCAGAGGATGAGGGCAGAACTGTATTTCATATAGGCGATGCATCCCTTTTTTTTTTCTTTTTTTACGTTGAAGCCTATAGCGCCTGTAGGCTATTATGTTTTTCTTTGAGGGCTCAGGTGGTGGCCCTGCACATTCTGGAGGGTCGTGATGGTTGGCCCTGCACATTCTGGAGGGTCGTGATGGTGGGCCCTGCACATTCTGGAGGGTCGTGATGGTTGGCCCTGCACATTCTGGAGGGTCGTGATGGTTGGCCCTGCACATTCTGGAGGGTCGTGATGGTTGGCCCTGCACATTCTGGAGGGTCGTGATGGTTGGCCCTGCACATTCTGGAGGGTCGTGATGGTTGGCCCTGCACATTCTGGAGGGTCGTGATGGTTGGCCCTGCACATTCTGGAGGGTCGTGATGGTTGGCCCTGCACATTCTGGAGGGTCGTGATGGTGGGCCCTGCACATTCTGGAGGGTCGTGATGGTTGGCCCTGCACATTCTGGAGGGTCGTGATGGTTGGCCCTGCACATTCTGGAGGGTCGTGATGGTTGGCCGTGCACATTCTGGAGGGTCGTGATGGTTGGCCCTGCACATTCTGGAGGGTCGTGATGGTTGGCCCTGCACATTCTGGAGGGTCGTGATGGTTGGCCCTGCACATTCTGGAGGGTCGTGATGGTTGGCCCTGCACATTCTGGAGGGTCGTGATGGTTGGCCCTGCACATTCTGGAGGGTCGTGGTGGTTGGCCCTGCACATTCTGGAGGGTCGTGATGGTTGGCCCTCGCCCGTTGGTAGCGTAGGCTGGATTTTGTATAGTATTTTACATGCACATATTCATCGGATTTCTAAATGAAAGGGGAAAACTTGGTGTCTCTTTCACAGATTCATCGAGTTCATGAAGGAGGTGACATCGGACGAGGAGTGGATGGCTGACATGGACCTTGCCTTCAATGCCGAGCGGGGGATCGAGGACGAGCTGAAACGGGAGAGTGAGAACGACGTGGTCACCATCTTCGTCAGTTACCTCATCATGTTCGCCTACATCACACTGTCCCTCGGCAACGTCTCCACACAGTGTAACAGACTGCTGGTGAGCGTCTAAGCCTGTCTGTATTATCTTTAAAAGCTTCCAGTTAACCTCACAGTGAACCCTCAAGCATTCTCAAGCGAACACTTTTTCGCCAATTTAACGTGCGGCGACTAAAATTCTTTGCCTCCCACAGATTGAGAGCAAGATCATGCTGGCTCTGGGCGGCGTCATCATCGTCATGCTGTCCATCGGCGCCTCGCTGGGCTTCTACGGCTACATGGGAGTGCCAGCCACGCTCTTCGTTATCGAGGTGAGATTAATATTTTTTTTTTTTTTTTACACCACAAAGGGACTTGCCAAGGGGAAAAAAAAAAAAAAAAAAAAAAAAAAAAAATCTGAAGTAACAAAAAAGCTCACTTAATTGTAATTCCCTATAAAAAAGGGACTATTCTTTACTGCGCTTTATATAGTACTGCGCTATAGTACTTTATTCCGTGTAGTGTGGCGATGTTTGAAGGGGGTGTCTGAAGTGGCGTTGTTGTGGCGTTGCAGGTGATTCCCTTCCTTGTGCTGGCTGTGGGCGTGGACAACATCTTCATCCTGGTGCAGACGTGGCAGCGGGAGCCTCGCAGGGAGGACGAGAGCGTGGAGGCGCACGTGGGGCGCGTGGTGGGCAAGGTGGCGCCCTCCATGCTGCTCTCCACCACGGCCGAGGCGCTCTGCTTCTTCCTGGGTGCGTAGTAGAGGCCTTACCGTGTTATTATTGGTGTTATTACTGTTATCATGGGTAATAAAACTGCTAATAATGCTAATAATGCTAATAATGATAATAATGGTAATAATGATAATAATGGTAATAATGATAATAATGGTAATAATGGTCATAGTAATGATGATAATTTTTCCTCTTCTTCTTGCTTCTGTTTAACGTCAGTCTTCCCATACTTTTTATGAGGTTAGACGGCCGATGATACGCTTCCAACTGATAATAATGATAATAATAACTTCTCCCTTGAATCACAGTACCTTCTCCTCCCTCAGGCGGTCTCTCCGACATGCCCGCCGTGTATGCCTTCGCCCTGTACGCTGGCCTCGCCCTCGTCATCGACTTCCTCCTCCAGATGACCTGCTTCGTCGCCCTTCTGACCCTCGACGCGCGCAGGGTGGAGGTGAGGTTGACCCCAATGGTTCTAATTCTAATTTTCAACTCTCACGGCCTATTGTAGCTTCCTTATTTTCTTATGTTCTTCTGTTCTTATAATTGATGTTTTAGGTGCTTGTCTGCAAACACGCATAACAGACACTCATAGGTAGATGGCCAGGTGAAAATTATAGTACCGTATTTCTTAGAGGTATGTGCCATGATTTAAAACTCAAATATTCATCGCTGTTAGAGTATCACGTGATCTCACCTTATAGTATAAAGTGGGTCTCATGCATGCCCAGAGTCTCGTACATGTAACCTTGGTATTTTTTATTTTTTTTACATCACAAAGGACTGGCCAAGGGCAAAAACATGAAAAGAGGTAAAAAAAAAATCCGCTTAGTTGCCAATCCCTATAAAAAAGACAGTAAGAGAATAAAGAAAGGGAGGTGGGCCATTTAGTTCGGGAGGTGTCTTGTCACTCCTCTTTTGAAAATATTGAAGTCGTAGGAAGGTGGACAAATAGAAACTAAGTCTTGTCCCTTCCTCTTCCTCACCAGGCCAACCGCTGGGACGTTCTGTGCTGCGTGCAAGTATCCAAGAAGAGTGAGACAAAGACCAAGGACTCCACCATCTGCTACGACATCTTCGATCACTTCTACGCCCCCTTCATCCTCTCGGTGGGTTCATCCATCTTCTCTTGGACTTACGCTTCTACAGGCGCCGCACGTTAAGGTGGCGAAAATTGGGCCCCCTCACTTTCCCTTCCGAACGCACAAGTCCTTTGACAATCGCATGGGTGGCTCAAATAAGGATTAATAATACTAATACTAATACTGGAAGTACTTATACAGATCATTGTTTTGAAGTAATTATTAATCTAGCAATGCCTATCATATTGTTATGTCTTGTCGTAAGTTTTGTCTAATTTGCGATTTTTAAGGAATATCTGGAAGTATCATGTCATTGTGAATTGGCTGAAATAGGGACTTTTAATCATTGTAATTGAAAGCTAACTCCAGATTCGTGTTTAGCATGCCCGAAAACTGCTAGGAACTAATTTTCAAGTAAATCTATTTTTCAAAAAATATTGCCAATTTTCCAAGGATTTTTTTTTCCCTTGCAAAATTTGCTATATTTTTTTTAAAATAGATTTGCTTGAAAAATCTTCCTGGCAATTTTCGGGGATGCTGAACACGAATCTGGAGTCAGCTTTCAATTGCAATGATTAAAAGTTCCCATTTCAGCCAATTCACAATGACATGATACTTCCAGATATTCCTTAAAAATCACAAATTAGACAAAACTGAAAACTGACTCCAGATACTCCAGATACTTAAAAAAAATAGTTCTTCCTCCTTTCATTTCCCTGCCTAAGGACATACTCCTGCATATCAAGTATGTGTACTTATAATTATAGTATAAATAAGATGGTTTTGGTGAGTACAAGTAACATAATCTGTGTTGTTTTGGCATGTTTGAGTGACTTACTATTGTGTGGAGGGGCTAGAGGTAACCATCGGATAATTCGGACTTTCGGCTAATCCAACCCAGGTCTACCCCCAATTAGTTCGAATTAGAGAGGGTTTACTGTAGGTCCTCCAAGCTCCGCCCTAAAGCCCCAACACCCAACACCTCAGCCAATCCCGTGCGTTCGAAAGGGAAGAGTGAAGGGACCCAATTTTCGCCAACTTAACGTGTGGCGACTATAGTGTTACCTTAGATATGTATTGTGATGATGGTGGTGATGGTGGTGATGTTTGGTTCCCTCGTCACCAGGACCTCATGCGTGTGTTGGTGTGCCTGGTGTTCGTGGGCGTGACCTGCGGCGCTCTGGCCTCGGCACCGCATATCGAAATCGGCCTCGATCAGAATCTCGCCATGCCTGAGGATTCCTTCGTGACCAAGTATTTCAAGGTGTGTGTGTGTGTGTGTGTGTGTGTGTGTGTGTGTGTGTGTGTGTGTGTGTGTGTGTGTGTGTGTGTGTGTGTGTGTGTGTGTGTGTGTGTGTGTGTGTGTGTGTGTGTGTGTGTGGATGTGTGTGTGTCAGAGAGAGAGAGAGAGAGAAGAGAGAGAGAGAGAGAGAGAGAGAGAGAGAGAGAGAGAGAGAGAGAGAGAGAGAGAGAGAGAGAGAGAGAGAGAGAGAGAGAGAGAGAGAGAGAGAGAGAGAGAGAGAGAGAGAGAGAGAGAATAATAAATAGCAAAAGCAGCTTTGAGCATTTCTTCAAACACACAAACAACAAAAACAATCAATATGTTACAAATCAACGTTTTCTTGATTCAAACTTAACCCAAAAAATCAAACACGAATTCTCAACATCTCAGAAACAAAACAAAAACATTCATACTGTTGACATGTTTGTCTAGCCATCTTTCTTGCATCCACTTCATCACAAACCCTTCCTTCCCTCTATCAGCAATGTAGCACACCTCTCTATGTCTACACTCTTAGAAAAAAAGGGTAGGAAAAGGGTAGAAAAAGGGTATTTGTAGTGATGAAATACTGCTACCCTTTTTCTACCCTTACAAATCTACCCTATCGGATCGACGCAAATATACCCTTTTCCGACCCTCTCGTCTAAAAAGGGTAGATAAAGGGTAGATGAAGGGTATAATCGGCAGCGGCTACCCTCCAGCCTGGACATAGGGTTTAAAAAGGGTAGTGATGGTGCGATGTAGCAATTCGACCCTTAATATACCCCTTATTTCTAGAGTGTATGTCTATTTCACCTAACAGTACCTCAACGATTACCTGTCCGTGGGGCCGCCCGTCTATTTCGTGATCAAGGAAGGGTTCAATTTCACGGACTACGACGAACAGAACCTGGTGTGCGAGGTGTACGGTTGCAAGGACGACTCGATTCTCCAGCAGATCTTCCTCTCCTCCCTCATGCCGGAAGAGTAAGTTGGAGTCTTCTAAACCCTCTTCCAGTCACTTTTTTCTATGGGTGTTTATTGAAGATTGACTTGTTTTCGTTGTTGTTGTTGTTGTCAGTCATCATTATACTAATTTTCTATCTGCATATTTGTTGAACTGTCTGCCTATTTCCACTTCAATCTGTCTGTCTGTCTTCCAAAATCTACTCTATATACTGAAATGAATCGCCAGTATAATCACTTTACAAGCATGCCAGCCTCACTCATCACTAAACCTTGATTGAACCTCCTTTTTCCTCCTCGACTACTCCCTTTACAGTAGCTACTTACATCGTTCAATCTGTCTGTCTGTCTGTCTTCCAAAATCAACTCTATATACTGAAATTAGTCACCCTTATAATCACTTTACAAGTACTCCAGCTCCACTTATCACTCAATCTTACACTCTTAGAAAAGAAGGGTAGGAAAAGGGTAGAAAAAGGGTGTTTGTAGTGATGAAATACTGCTACCTTTTTTCTACCCTTACAAATATACCCTTTTGCAACCCTAAATATACCCTTTTCCAACCCCAAATGTACCCTTTCTCATCCCTCTCGTCTAAAAAGGGTAGATAAAGGGTAGATGAAGGATATAATCAGCAGCATCTACCCTCCAGCCTGGACATAGGGTATAAAAAGGGTAGTGATGGTGTGATGTAACAATTCTACCCTTAATATACCCCTTATTTCTGAGTATGTAATCGAACCTCATTTTTCCTCCTCGTCTTCCTCCTTTACATTATCAGAATTTTCTATGAGCATCTTTATATGTCTAACAGTCTGAATGTCTCTCTTCCAAAATCTACTCTCTACTGAAATTAATCGCCTTCATAATCACTTTACAAGCATTCTAGCCTCTGTCTATCTGTCTGTTTGCCTACCTTAATGTCTGTCTGTCTGTCTTCCAAAATCTACTCTGTACTGAAATGAATCGCCTTCATAATCACTTTACAAGCATTCTAGCCTCTGTCTATCTGTCTATTTGCCTACCTTAATGTCTGTCTGTCTTCCAAAATCTACTCTCTACTGAAATTAATCGCCTTCATAATCACTTTACAAGCATTCTACACTCTTAGAAAAAAAGGGTAGGAAAAGGGTAGAAAAAGGGTGTTTATAGTGATGAAATACTGCTACCCTTACAAATATACCCTTTTGCAACCCTAAATATACCCTTTTCAAACCCCAAATATACCCTTTCTCATCCCTCTCGTCTAAAAAGGGTAGATAAAGGGTAGATGAAGGGTATAATCAGCAACATCTACCCTCCAGCCTGGACATAGGGTATAAAAAGGGTAGTGATGGTGCGATGTAACAATTCTACCCTTAATATACCCCTTATTTCTGAGTGTGTAGCCTCTGTCTATCTGTCTATTTGCCTACCTTAATGTCTGTCTGTCTCTCTTCCAAAATCTACTCTCTACTGAAATTGATCGCCTTCATAATCACTTTACAAGCATTCTAGCCTCTGTCTATCTGTCTGTTTGCCTACCTTAATGTCTGTCTGTCTGTCTTCCAAAATCTACTCTGTACTGAAATTAATCGCCTTCATAATCACTGAACAATCATCTACCCTCACTCAACCTCACTCAACCTTGATCGAGCTTCATTTTTCCTCCTCGTCTCCCTCCTTCCAGTACTTACCTCGCCTCGGGGGCAATGTCCTGGCTGGGATCTTACTTCTCGTGGCTTAAGGACAGCGTCTTCGATGGTGCATACATGTTTGCCTGTTGTCGACTGGACGCAAATGGAGACTACATCAATTCTTCATGTACGTATGATGTGTTTAATTGTGTGTGTGTGTGTGTGTGTGTGTGTGTGTGTGTGTGTGTGTGTGTGTGTGTGTGTGTGTGTGTGTGTGTGTGTGTGTGTGTGTGTTTTCCTGTTTCCTATTTTAGTATTCATTTGCAAGTCTTCCCTTTTGTGCACTCTTAGAAAAAAAGGGTAGGAAAAGGGTAGAAAAAGGGTATTTGTAGTGATGAAATACTGCTACCCATTTTCTACCCTTACAAATATACCCTTTCGGATCGACGCAAATATACCCTTTTCCAACCCTATCGTCTAAAAAGGGTAGATAAAGGGTAGATGAAGGGTATAACCGGCAGCATCTACCCTCCAGCCTGGACATAGGGTTTAAAAAGGGTAGTGATGGTGAGATGTAACAATTCGACCCTTAATATACCCTTATTTCTGAGAGTGTGTGAATAGAAGATGTGACACAGGCATCATGCACTATAAGTATGTAGCGGTGATAAGGAGGAGTAGGAGGGACAGAGTTATACAGTAGACAGGAGGTGAATGAGATATCAGGGAAGATGGTAGGAGAGCGGGGCAGGTTGCATCGAGGGTAGGTTGCATCATTGCCTCTAACTCGCATGTTATCACACGTACATCGTCTTAATACTACTACTACTACTACTACTACTGCTACTACTACTACTACTACTACTACTACTACTACTACTATAAACTACTACTACTACAACTACAATAATAATAATAATAAAACAAGTTAATGCGAGTTAGAGGCAATGATGCAACTCGATGCCCTCGATGCAACCTGCCCCGCTCTCCCCTATTAAGGTGTGATGAAGGGGGGGGGGGGGGGGGCAAGAAAAAACTTTGAGAGAAAACTTAAACAGAAAAAAGCCTAAATTCTGTTTGTCCCCATCTTATGTAGGCCTATGTCTAACTGTCTGTCTGTTTGCCTACCTTAATGTCTGTCTGTCTGTCTGTTTGCCTACCTTAATATCTGTCTGTCTGTCTGTCTGTTTGTCCCCATCTTATGTATGTCTAACTGTCTGTCTGTTTGCCTACCTTAATGTCTGTCTGTCTGTCTGTCTGTTTGCCTACCTTAATGTCTGTCTGTCTGTCTGTTTGCCTACCTTAATGTCTGTCTGTCTGTCTGTTTGCCTACCTTAATGTCTGTCTGTCTGTCTGTTTGCCTACCTTAATGTCTGTCTGTCTGTCTGTTTGCCTACCTTAATGTCTGTCTGTCTGTCTGTTTGCCTACCTTAATGTCTGTCTGTCTGTCTGTTTGCCTACCTTAATGTCTGTCTGTCTGTCTGTCTGTTTGCCTACCTTAATGTCTGTCTGTCTGTCTGTTTGCCTACCTTAATGTCTGTCTGTCTGTCTGTCTGTCTGTTTGTCCCCATCTTATGTATGTCTAACTGTCTGTCTGTTTGCCTACCTTAATGTCTGTCTGTCTGTCTGTTTGCCTACCTTAATGTCTGTCTGTCTGTCTGTTTGCCTACCTTAATGTCTGTCTGTCTGTCTGTTTGCCTACCTTAATGTCTGTTCTGTCTGTCTGTTTGCCTACCTTAATGTCTGTCTGTCTGTCTGTTTGCCTACCTTAATGTCTGTCTGTCTGTCTGTTTGCCTACCTTAATGTCTGTCTGTCTGTCTGTTTGCCTACCTTAATGTCTGTCTGTCTGTCTGTTTGCCTATCTTAATGTCTGTCTGTCTGTCTGTTTGCCTACCTTAATGTCTGTCTGTCTGTCTGTTTGCCTACCTTAATGTCTGTCTGTCTGTCTGTTTGCCTACCTTAATGTCTGTCTGTCTGTCTGTCTTTACTCCATACTGAAATGAATCACCTTTCCACCTCCATAATATTAATTCCCTACAGTACAATTTGACTTCACCGCCGTGGAAACCTGCCTTCAAATGGACGACATCGAGGACGGAAGACCCAAATCGGAGCTCTTCATGGACCACTTGGGCGACTTCTTATCGGACAACCCTCACGGCCTCTCCTGCAGCTCCGCCGGACACCCCGCGTACGGTCAGGCAGTGAAGATAGTGGAGGACAACGCCACGGGGACACAGATGGTTGGCGCCACGCACTACATGGCCTATCACAAGATCCTCAAGACTTCCGCGGATTTCATTAACGCGATGGACTGGGCTTACCATCTCTCCGATAAAATGACTGAATACTTGAGGGCCAACACGAAGTATTCTCAAGATATCGAGGTGTTTCCCTACAGGTGTGTGTGTGTTTGATTACCTTTATTCTTTTGTTTGGTTAGAAGGAAAAATAGTGTCTTCTTCCCTCATCTTTTCCCTTATTCTATCTCATCCATATTCAACATAGTCAACACTTCACATGCAATTTCTACATTCCTATTGTTATAAAGTATTTCCTTATCGCTTGCTTATTTTAACATACTTTATTTTAACATGTCTGAATTTGTCTCTACTTTTATTTAGCAAACAATTCTTTAACATGTTTTAATTTGTATCTACCTCTTTATATTTCCCGAAACAGCATCTTTTACGTCTACTGAATTTGTATCTACCTCTTTATATTTCCCGAAACAGTATCTTCTACGTCTACTACGAGCAATACTTGACAATGTGGCGGGACACGGGAATCAGTCTGGCCATCTCCGTGTCCTCTGTCTTCGCCGTCACTCTCCTCCTGACCTTCGACATCTCCTCCTCCCTCATCATCCTCGCCACTATCAGCATGATCGCCGCTGATATGATGGGATTTATGTACTGGTGGAACATCTCCCTCAATGCTGTGTCCCTTGTCAACCTGGTGATGGTGAGTGGTCCGTCCTTCCTTGCATAGTGGTGATGGTGAGTGGTCCGTCCTTCCTTGCATAGTGGTGATGGTGAGTGGTCCGTCCTTCCTTGTCAACCTGGTGATGGTGAGTGGTCCGTCCTTCCTTGCATAGTGGTGATGGTGAGTGGTCCGTCCTTCCTTGCATAGTGGTGATGGTGAGTGGTCCGTCCTTCCTTGCATAGTGGTGATGGTGAGTGGTCCGTCCTTCCTTGCATAGTGGTGATGGTGAGTGGTCCGTCCTTCCTTGCTAGTGGTGATGGTGAGTGGTCCGTCCTTCCTTGTCAACCTGGTGATGGTGAGTGGTCCGTCCTTCCTTGCATAGTGGTGATGGTGAGTGGTCCGTCCTTCCTTGCATAGTGGTGATGGTGAGTGGTTCGTCCTTCCTTGCATAGTGGTGATGGTGAGTGGTCCGTCCTTCCTTGCATAGTGGTGATGGTGAGTGGTCCGTCCCTCCTTGCATAATGGTGATGGTGAGTGGTCCGTCCTTCCTTGCATAGTGGTGATGGTGAGTGGTCCGTCCTTCCTTGCACCGCCTTGTCGCATCATAACAAGCAATTTATAACCCTCCATATCCGTCCTGCCGCGTTCGAAATATTCCTCTAATAATCCCTTTCCCTGCCTCTCTCTATCATTCGTAAATCATAAACTCCTATATTGTCTGGTCTTAACTTTCAAATTCACGTAAAAGAGTGAACTTTATCTTTCCTTATGAACTTGTGTAGTAGGCTATAATGGAAAATATCAACAGTGTGTATGATATAAGAAAACGTAAGTTAAGGGAAGGTTACATGATTTCCACTTCAATTAGGAAATAACACTCAATTTTCTTCATGGTACAAACTATACTGTTGTACACTCGAACCTCGATATAACGGATTAAATAGGGAATTGAAGTGTCCGTTGCTCGAAAAAAATTAGTTAAAATCCATTAAATCCGATGTCCGTTAAATCGAGGTCCGTTATATAAGGGTCGAGTGTAATATGAATAGAGCAAAATATCCAACAATACAAATCATACAAGTGTTGAAAATATCTAACGTGTAAATGCTACAAAATTTCAATGTGTATCTTAGATATTTACATTTTTGCTGCTCTCCCTGTCTCTAATGCTAAAAATTGTCCATGTTTACATTTTGAATTGACTATTTTTCCGACCCTCCCTGCAGGCCGTGGGGATATCAGTGGAGTTCTGTAGCCACATAACCCACGCCTTCGCCACGTCCATCAAACCCACGAGGAAGGAGCGCGCCCATGAAGCCCTCGCCACCATGGGTTCCTCGGTGAGTGTCTGAGTGTCTGTCTCGGGTCTTGGCAGCAGCGTTTATTGTTTACTATATATTCATGAATTATTATTTTTTACCCCTCCTCTTCCTCCTCCTATTAAACAACAGCGTATTTTGTTTATTATATATTCATTCATTACTATTTTTTACCTCCTCCTACAAGACAACAGCGTTTTTGTTTACTATATATTCATGAATTACTATATTTTTACCCCTCCTCTTCCTCCTCCTATTAAACAACAGCGTATTTTGTTTATTATATATTCATTCATTACTATTTTTTTCCTCCTCCTACAAGACAACAGCGTTTTTTGTTACTATATTCACTCATTACACACTTTTTCTCACCTGGTTCCTCTCCGTCGCAGGTGTTGTCCGGCATCACGCTCACTAAGATCGGCGGCATCTTCGTGCTCGGCTTCGCGCAGTCGCAGATCTTCCGCGTGTTCTACTTCAGGATGTACCTCGGCATGGTGGTGTTCGGCGCCTCCCACGGCCTCATGTTCCTGCCCGTACTGCTCTCACTGTGTGGTAAGCTGGGGGAATAGATAGGGAGATAGATAGATAGTAAGATAGATAGATAGATAGATAGTAAGACATTTAGAGAGATAGAGAGATGGATATACGTTGATCATTCTATTTTATGTTTCTA
>JACEEZ010003255.1:110000-112500 GCA_016584305.1 Chionoecetes opilio
TAGATCTGTACGTAAAGTTTTTTTTTCTTTAAAGTAGACAATATACTCTTGTAAGACAGAAATAAAGAGTATGATTTATATTGCTTCAACGATCAAAACTGTACTGTTGAGGAAGGGAAGGGAAGGGAAGGGAAGGGGGACAGAGGCTGATGAGGGGGGGGGGGGGGGGGGGGGGGGCGTTTTTGGGTGGGAAAAGGAGAGAAAGATTTGGGTGCAGAAGGAAGGAAGGGAAAGTAAGGGAGATATAAAGAAATGATGAGAGGAAATTAGGTTGAAGATGACGGAAATGGATGTGGGAGTGAGAAAGGGATGGGAAAGGAAGGACAGGTGTGCATGGGGAAGGGATGAAAGAATAGAGAGAGAGGAAACAGAGAGAATGGAGAGAGAGAGAATATCTGTGGAAAAGGAGTAGGAAAATCAAATTGATATTTAAGGGAGGGAAGAAAAGAGGAAAACTATAGTAAAGGAAAGAAAGAAAGAGAGAGAGAGGACGAGAATTTAGGGGAAAAGGCTGCAAATATAGGAAGAAAAAGGTATTTGATATTTTCCGTGTGTGTGTGTGTGTGTGTGCGCGCTTCTCATAGGACTCATCTTAAAATAAAATGACATAAGTCTACTCTCCTAAAAGAAACATAGTAGCACGGCTGACGTATACTAATAATAATGATACTAATAATTACGATAAAAATAATGATACTAATAATTACGATAAAAATAATGGCTATCATCGTAGGGAAAACTAGATAATATATATTTTCCTTCATCTCACACGTTATCACAAAGGCCTAACTTAACTTATTTTTACTGCATTAGTGAATTCATTTTGACCTCTACAACTTCATACTTATAAAACTCTCTAATTATTTACACCACTTCTACACTAAGAGTTCCTTGTACATTTCCTCTTTCTCGTCGGTAAGAAAGAGGACGAGGAGAAGTACAGAGCCTTCTTGAAAGCATTAATATTGCCTCTTTCTTCTTCCTCTTACTGCCTCATTTTTCCTCATACCCTGGGATGCCTCTTGGTAGCTGCCACGCCCTTTTCTATTGCCAGCTATTAATTTTTTTTCTTATCAATTTTTCCTTCTATTAATTCTCAATCATCTCTCCCTTCATATTTCCTCCTTTTTTCATACATTTCTCCGTCTTTTCTTCGTCTTTTTCTTATTCTACTTCCTTTTTTGTCATTCTTCTTCCTGTTTTGCCACTCTTCTTCCTGTTTTGCCACTCTTCTTCCTGTTTTGTCATTCTTCTTCCTGTTTTGCCACTCTTCTTCCTGTTTTGTCATTCTTCTTCCTGTTTTGCCACTCTTCTTCCTGTTTTGCCACTCTTCTTCCTGTTTTGCCACTCTTCTTCCTTATTTGTCACTCTTCTTCCTTTTTTGTCATTCTTCTTCCTGTTTTGCCACTCTTCTTCCTGTTTTGCCACTCTTCTTCCTGTTTTGTCATTCTTCTTCCTGTTTTGCCATTCTTCTTCCTGTTTTGTCATTCTTCTTCCTGTTTTGCCACTCTTCTTCCTGTTTTGCCACTCTTCTTCCTTATTTGCCACTCTTCTTCCTGTTTTGCCACTCTTCTTCCTGTTTTGCCACTCTTCTTCCTTATTTGCCACTCTTCTTCCTGTTTTGCCACTCTTCTTCCTGTTTTGTCATTCTTCTTCCTGTTTTGCCACTCTTCTTCCTTTTTGCCACTCTTCTTCCTGTTTTGCCACTCTTCTTCCTGTTTTGCCACTCTTCTTCCTTATTTGCCACTCTTCTTCCTGTTTTGCCACTCTTCTTCCTGTTTTGCCACTCTTCTTCCTGTTTTGCCACTCTTCTTCCTGTTTTGCCACTCTTCTTCCTGTTTTCCCACTCTTCTTCCTGTTTTGCCACTCTTCTTCCTGTTTTGCCACTCTTCTTCCTGTTTTGCCACTCTTCTTCCTGTTTTGCCACTCTTCTTCCTGTTTTGCCACTCTTCTTCCTGTTTTGTCATTCTTCTTCCTGTTTTGTCACTCTTCTTCCTGTTTTGCCATTCTACTTCAGTGCCCGTATCCTTGCATCCTCCGTTTTCTTTCATCCCCTCTTCCCGTTTTCTATATCCACGACCTTCCGTATCACCAGGTTCTGAGGGTCTGTTGGTTGAAGGCTTGTGTCTGAGGGTAGCCCGCTGCCTGGGCGGTATAAGGGCACTGGTAGGCTGGGGGAGAGTACTGGGGGGGCGTGTAGGCTGAGGGGTAGGCGGGGGGTAACCGGGAGGGCAGGGCTTTCCGTCTCGAACCAGTACCTGACGAAGGAAAAATTGGGTGTTAGTGGATTGGTAAAACTTGTTGGTGACTTTGATGTTCTCTTATTTCAGGTATTTCTTATTTATTTTCATGTTTGTTGTAGTTTTGTGTTTTGATATTGTATTGATTGTAGTATCTTGTGTTGTTGTTGTGACCTATTGTAGATTTGTTGGTGTGTGTTCATGGTTTTGTTAGTAAAGTTTCTCTCGTTAGTATAGGATCTCTCCCTCCCTCCCTCCTT
>JACEEZ010003255.1:117500-122500 GCA_016584305.1 Chionoecetes opilio
CTATCTCTTCATGTCATTTTATTTTTTATTTCTTCACCTTTATGTCCTCCATTTCCCTATGCTTATATTTCTACTCTTCATCTACCTTTTCTACACATTTCATCTACACTTCTTCACCTTTATGTTCGTCAGTTCCCTATGCTTATATTTCTACTCTTCATCTACCTTTTCTACACATTTCATCTACACTTCTTCACCTTTATGTTCGCCAGTTCCCTATGCTTATATTTCTACTCCTCATCTACCTTTTCTACACATTTCATCTACACATTCATCTACATTTCTTCACTTATATGTCCTCCATTTCCCTATGCTTATATTTCTACTCTTCATCTACCTTTTCTACACATTTCATCTACACATTCATCTACATTTCTACACCTTGACGCTCTCTCTTCACCTTTTTCTACTCTTCTTCATCTACTTTTTCACCTAGCAGACAACATTTTTTTAATATTCCTCTTATTTTCCACTCCTTTTTTCTCTTTATTTCTACTCCTTTATGCCCTCCATTTCCTTATGCTTCTTTTTCTACTCTTCCTCACCCTCCTTGTGACCCGGGTTACGTGGGACTCACCTGGGAGAAGAGCACCCTGGGTTTCCTCTTGCTCTTGGATTTGGGACCGTCCCCGCCCTTACTCTTGTCTCCGCCCAGCTCTGTCGGGAAGGAAGGGAAGGCGGTGAATACTTGAAAACGTAAATAATAATAATAATAGTCATTTTATTTTCACCTGAAGGCATACAATAAAAACAACAACAACAACATAATATACATACACGAGTAAATGAACTTAAATACTAAAGCCGTGATAGGAACATAAACAATAGCTTGATAATATAGTATAGGAATTTCATATTAGTGTTAAATGAAGTATGAGAAAATTAGACGATGATTGAGAATGTGAAGACTTATTTTTTTGTCTCGTGAATGAAGTAGTGTGGTAAGGCTTGATGGATTGATGGAAATGAAAGTACTGAATTGAAAGAAATAGATTTTGAGGTATTTTTGTTAGGATACTAAAGACGAAGTGGATGAAAAATATAATAATTGTGATCTTCTAACGTTACCTAATGAATGAATTAATGAAAAAAAACAGAGATGGATGGAAAGGAGTCTGAAAAATAGAACAAAAATTCATCTCATCATCAGCAAGATCAAGTTAGTTATATAGTTATTATATAGATTGAATAAATAAAAACGAAAAACGAAAAAGAGATACAACAAAGAAATAAGAGAAAGAACCAAACAAAATTTTGTATGTATAAAGAAATGGTTTTGTATGTATAAAGTTAATATAGATGCAATAAAAGTTAAAAAAAAAAAAGATTCAAAATAACAAATCATCTGAACACGAAGAAAAAAACCATAGCAGAAAAAATAATGGTGAGGAATATAAAGTATGTTCATTCATTTTTCTACGAAGGAATGAAAGAAGTTTGTGAGTAAAAAAAAAAGTATGTTCGTTAATTTTTTATGAATGAATGGATGAAGTTTATGAGTAAAAAAAAGTGTTCATTCATTTTGCCTACGATTGAATGGAAGAAGTTTATGAGTAAAAAAAAGTGTTCATTCATTTTCCTACGAATGAATGGAAGTTTATGAGTAAAAAAAAAGTAAAGCAGAGGAAATCGAGCCATATGAAAGAAAATAAACAGAATACATGAAAGAGGAAAGCGAGCTGACTAATAAAGATTACGAAAACACGAGAGAGAGGACGATGACACGTGAGAGTGGACCAAGGACGTACACCACACACACACACACACACACACACACACACACAGAGAGAGAGAGAGAGAGAGAGAGAGGAGAGAGAGAGAGAGAGAGATGAGCGAGAGGGGAAGAAAAGAAGAGGAAGAGAGAGAAAAGAGATAAAAAAAGGAGATTTCCCAGAAACAGAGGCAAGGGGGAAAACAAAGGAAAGAAGGATAAACAAGGAAAATATTGGTCAGGAAAATAATAGGATAAGAAAATAAGACAAAATATTAAGATTTATACCAAAAAAAAAAAAAAGAAGATAATTTTGGGTAACTTGGTAAAGGATGATTTAGTAAAATTAAAATATAAAGTGTCATATGTTTCGATGAGGATATTAAAGCGACCGGACGTTGGATTTATTTTCTTGGGAGAAGTTGCTAATTAAAAAAAAACAAATATTGGGAGTCCATTACACAAAACCCCGCCAACGAAGGGAGGGTTACACCACGATGGGGGGTGGGGTTTTGGAGGAAGGGGGTTTGAAAAAGGGAAAAGTTTTGGCAAAGGGAAAAAAGGGGATGAAAGGATAAGAAGAACATTTAATTTGGAGGGAAAAAAAAAAAACGAAGGAACCAAGGATAATATTCGGAAGGATGTATAGCTATATGATATATCTATATATATATATAATATTATTATTTTTGTTATAATGATTTTTTATTATAAATATTTATATTATTTTTAATTATTTATTATAATTTTTATCGTTATTGTGAAATATTCGCGGATTTCGTTTTTAACTATCCCCCAAGTTAAAATTTTTTATTGTTTATTTTTGCTGTTATTGTCCCCGATGCCATGTATTTTCATTGTTGTTATTGTACTTGACGTTACTTTTATTTAATCATTATCATCATCATTATACATTTTTTTTGTCTTTATTGCTATTGCTGTTATTATTAGAGGCTGTTTTTGTCACCGTAGTTTTTTTATGGCATTTTTTTTTTTTGTTATTGTTTTTGTGTTTTTTAGAGGGGGGGGGGGGTGTACGATGTTATGGAGGGAATTTTTCGATGTAACCCTTTTTGAAAAAAAGGAAGTTAAAATTTTAAGGAGGTTATTTTTCCTTTTTTTCTTCTTTTTTTGGCTTTTGTCTCTGTTTCTTTGCTTATTTCCTTGTTTTTTCTTCTTTTTTAGGCGGGTACACAAATTCTTTGGGAGTTGAATTTTTTTGAAATTGCTCTGATTTAAACCCCCCCTTACTGATGTAATTTTGGCCTTTTTTTTCCTTTTATGCTTTCTCTTTTTGGCTTTTTTGTGGGCTTTTTTTTTCATCATGTTTTCTTTTTTCTCTTCCTTTTTTTTGGTGTTTTTCCTCTTCTTCCTTTTATCATTTATTTTCCCTTTTTTTTATGTTGGGGTGTTGTGTTGAGGGGGGGGGGGAAGAAAGGGGAGGGGGAACAGGGAGGAGAGGAAGAGAGAAAAATGGAAAAAAAAGACAGTTAAACAATCTAAATAGGGAAAAATGTTCTCTCTCCCCTCTCTCTCTCTCTCTCTCTCTCGTCCCCTCTCTCTCTCTCTCTCTCTCTCTCTCTCCTCTCTCTCTCTCTCTCTCTCTCTCTTCTCTCTGTCAGCGGGCACTAAGCAAGGTATCTTTAGTAGCTTGAACTTTGAACTTTGACTTCGCCTGCACATGACCTATCCCCCTCCATAACTACCTGATGATAGAGTGACCGCCTCTCTCTCTCTCTCTCTCTCTCTCTCTCCTCATCTCTCTCTCTCTCTCTTCTCTCCTCTCTCTCCCTCTCTCTCTCTCCTCTCTCTCTCTCTCTCTCTCCTCTCTCTCTCTCTCTCTCTCTCTCTCTCTCTCTCTCTCTCTCTCTCTCTCTCTCTTCTCTTCTATCTATCTATGTCTTCCTCCTCTCTCTTAGGCGGTGATGGAGGGGTGGAGGTAGGGGAGAGAGAAGAGAGAGAGAGAGAAGAGAGAGAGAGAGAGAGAGAGAGAGAGAGAGAGAGAGAGAGTGTGAATGAAGTTTATCGCTATTCAAATTCTTAGCACTTCGAAATTATGGTCTCTCTCTCTCTCCTCCTCTCTTCTCTCTCTTTCTCTCTTCTCTCTCTTTTCCTCTCTCTCTCCGGTGTCCTCCAATCCCTTGATCATAAACAAACCTTAGACACAAAGCCTCCCTTGACCCGTGTGTGTGTGTGTGTGGTTGTGTGTGTGTGTGTGTGTGTGTGTGTGTGTGTGTGTGTGTGTGTGGGGGTGTGTGTGTGTTGTGTGTGTGTGTGTTGGATCTTTGTATTTTTCTTTTACCTTTAATATTTTTTTTCTAGTAATATTGATTTGATTTTGTTTTTCGGACATATTGTTGAAGTCATTTTTTTTCTGTATTTTTTTAAGTCTGTCATTTGATCTTTTCTTAGATTTTTTCCCCTTTCTTCAATCACTATTTGTATTTCTTAATAAAACTCTTCTACATTCTTTTCTTATATACACCTCTCTCCTTCATACATATCATCTCTCTCTCTCTCTCTCTCTCTCTCTCTCTTTCCTCTCTCTCTCTCTCTCTCTCTCTCTCTCTCTCTCTCTCTCTCTCTCTCTCTCTCTCTCTGGTCTCTCTCTCTCTCCTTCCCTCATCTCCCCTCATCCTCTGCCCTACATCTACCTAAGTCATTCTCCCCTTCCTTTTACCCTCTCTCTCTCTCTCTCTCTCTCTCTCTCTCTCTCTCGTCTCTCTCTCTCTCCTCTCTCTCTCTCTCTCTCCCCTTCTCCTCTCTCTCTCTCTCTCTCTCTCTCTCTCTCTCTCTCTCTCTCTCTCTCTCTCTCTCTCTCTAATCTAAACCACCTATTCAACCTACCTTCCTACTTCCTTCTTTATCACTAACTTTTATCCTTACTATTAATCTACGTCTCTTTTATTATCTTACTAACCTTCTAAATTTTTACTTTATTTTTCCCTATATATTTACTTGTACGTTCAATACTCTTTCCACGCTGCTAGGATTCTCTCTCTCTCTCTCTCTCTCTCTCTCTCTCTCTCTCTCTCTCTCTCTCTCTCTCTCTCTCTCTCTCTCTCTCTCTCTCTCTCCGCTAGTCGCCGCTTTGTCGTAGGAATGAGACTTATATGTTTGGTTTTGGCTCCTTCCTTTTCCCTCTTTCCTCCTCCTCCTCCTCCTCCTCCTCCTCCTCCTCCTCCTCCTCCTCCTCCTCCTCCTCCTCCTCCTCCTCCTCCTCCTCCTTCTCCTCCTCCTCTTTCATTGTCGCGTGGTGGTAGTGGTGGTGGTGGTAATCCTGGTACAC
>JACEEZ010003255.1:125000-142500 GCA_016584305.1 Chionoecetes opilio
CCTTGTACTTGAAATAGTCGTCCTTGTTGCTTTCCTCCTCCTTCACCACCACACCGTCACTGCCCATCATGTACTCTGTTAGAGAGAGGAGAGTGGCTGTAGTAACACTGATTTAAAGAAAGGAAAAAATAATTAAAGAAATGGTGAAATAACAGATTAATTAAAGTAAATAAAAAAATAATAAAAAAATAACTTAGGCAATATGTAAGAAAATAAAAATAAAATCATTATTACTTAGAAAAAAAGATAAAAGTTTAATAGAATACAAAGGTCCAAAAGAACACACACATGCACGCGGTAACCGGAAGTTTCGACCACGGACGTTTTGGGCAGTTAGGTTAGGTTATGTTATGTTATGTTAGGTTAGGCTGAGGTCAGGTTAGGTTAGGCTGAGGTTAGGTTAGGTTAGGCTGAGGTTAGGTTAGGTTAGAGACCTAGGATTAGTGAGACGGTTAGTTTTTTTCCCGTGACCAAATCGTCTGTGGCCAAAAGGTCTTACATTCCACACACACACACACACATACTCACACACACACACACACACACACACACACACACACACACACACACACACACACACACACACACACACAACACACACACAAAGAGTTATTGCTTTCGAACGAGGACTTAAATTGTCTTCGTGTATACATTGGTCCGAGTTGTTTATGTTAGTCTGCCTCTCTTGCTTCACCTTGTTTGTCTTTTGGACTGGACGACCTCGTGTCTATGATGATGGATGATCTTACTAATGCCTGCCGTATATAAACAAAACTATACTATACACTCTCAGAAATAAGGGGTATATTAAGGGTAGAATTGTTACATCGCACCATCACTACCCTTTTTATACCCTATGTCCAGGCTGGAGGGTAGATGCTGCCGATTATACCCTTCATCTACCCTTTATCTACCCTTTTTAGACGAGAGGGTTGCAAAAGGGTATATTTGCGTCGATCCGAAAGGGTAGATTTGTAGGGGTAGAAAAAGGGTAGCAGTATTTCATCACTATAAACACCCTTTTTCTACCCTTTTCCTACCCTTTTTTTCTAAGAGTGTAGTCACCGTACGTTCTGACTTCACACACATAAATAATTAGAAGAGCAAATATGGTGCGAGTGTTGCGCTCATACAAAGGGATGTAGGGAACGCTCTCGGTTTATGGAACTGTCGCCGATGGGAATTCTCGCCGAAACAACAAACTAGAACTCTCGTCGACGTGGAAATTTTAACCTAACCTGTACAATGGCACCTAATCTAACCTAACTGATCAAGCTAACGATAGTATTTCATCCCTGAATGCAGAAACACGGGTAACACTTGATTAAATGTATCTATTGGGTCCTGTAATATCAAGAATTGGAACACTCGACCACGGCGGCGAGAGTTCCTATCGGCGACAGTTCCAGGTACCACGCTCTCTACAAGGCCTCGAAACACTGTATTACTGGCGCGTTCAGTGATAATATACGTCAGGTGCGTTATGAAAGTATCCGAGGGAGTGCGTTACGGGAGAGCGGGGCAGGTTGCATCGAGGGTAGGTTGCATCATTGCCTCTAACTCGCATTAACTTTTTTTATTATTATTATTGTCGTAGTTGTAGTAGTAGTAGTTTATAGTAGTAGTAGTAGTAGTAGTAGTAGTTTATAGTAGTAGTAGTAGTAGTAGTTTATAGTAGTAGTAGTAGTAGTAGTATTAAGACGATGTACGTGTGATAACATGCGAGTTAGAGGCAATGATGCAACCTACCCTCGATGCAACCTACCCTCGATGCAACCTACCCTCGATGCAACCTACCCTCGATGCAACCTGCCCTCGATGCAACCTGCCCTCGATGCAACCTACCCTCGATGCAACCTGCCCTCGATGCAACCTGCCCTCGATGCAACCTACCCTCGATGCAACCTGCCCTCGATGCAACCTACCCTCGATGCAACCTACCCTCGATGCAACCTACCCTCGATGCAACCTACCCTCGATGCAACCTACCCTCGATGCAACCTGCCCTCGATGCAACCTACCCTCGATGCAACCTACCCTCGATGCAACCTGCCCTCGATGCAACCTGCCCTCGATGCAACCTGCCCTCGATGCAACCTGCCCTCGATGCAACCTGCCCTCGATGCAACCTGCCCTGCTCTCCCCTACTCTATACTCCTGTTTATTTTATTTTAATCATATATTTTATTATTTATTTTATGCCTTAAAGATCCCGTAGAAACGAGATCATTATCGTTGTAATAGAGATGATGATACGTGTTTATGATAATATTGATAGTTATGATAGTGATAATGATAATGATAATAATGATGAGGTTGTTACCACTACTACTATTATTATTACTAGAGGTGTTTTTTTTCCCGTTAATATTGACTTGTATAGTATTTTGAATTTTAAAGACATGCTGTGAATATCTCCGCATTTTTGTGTTGAAGAAAATGTTGGGAAATAAACGACGTCCTCCCTCAAAAGCTTAAATAAATAGGAAAGATTATTTTCTATTGAAAGTCATTATTTTGTTATTATTATCATTACTATTATCATTATCATTATTACTCCTATTATCATTTTTGCTATTGTTTATATAGTTCTTTTGTTAATGCGTACACTCTCAGAAATGGGGGGTATATTAAGGGTCGAATTGTTACATCGCACCATCACTACCCTTTTTAAACCCTATGTCCAGGTTGGAGGGTAGATGCTGCCGATTATACCCTTCATCTACCCTTTATCTACCCTTTTTAGACGAGAGGGTTGGATAAGGGTATATTTGCGTCGATCCGAAAGGGTATATTTGTAAGGGTAGAAAAAGGGTAGCAGTATTTCATCACTACAAACACCCTTTTTCTACCCTTTTCCTACCCTTTTTTTCTAAGAGCGTACGCCGAGGTTTATGTCTATACCGTCACTCTACAGACACACTCACAATGTTACAGTCAAAGCCAGTAAGTAGGCTATGACCGGCAGTGTATAGCCTATAGACCTACAGACACAGAGACAGAGAGAGAGACATAGATACAAAAATACTAAGCAAAATAATAGACAAGAAGAAAAGTCATACAATAAGGTCAAATAAATCAGAAGGGGTCTAACATTACTATTATTTTTTAACGTTATTTAACCCCTTGAGACCCAGAACGTAATTTCCATTGTAATTTGGGTACCATTAGACGATTTTTAGTGAATATAACCAATATTGTATAGCTATGACCATGTTTAGTATCCTTGTGCACTAACTAATTTGGTATATTTAGTTACTTTTCGTTATTTTATGGCTCACAACGTACGATTTTTTATAGCCAAGGAAAGATGTGGGCGTGAAGGGGTTAATGGCTTTGATTACAGTGAGTGCGGGCGGGTGGGCGTGAAGGAGGAACAAGAGTAACATCACGTAACCATTATCCTCGATGCATATATATTTTTTTGCCTTTTGAGTGTATGGATAATAAGACAATGATCAATAACAATAACAAATAATAATAATAACAATACAGATGATAATAACGGATAATAATAATAATAGCAAGACAAACGACATGATTCCACTTTGTATTTCTGGATTTCTTTGCTTTTTAAGAGTGTGGATAAGTGTGTGAGTGTGTTTCCACTTTGCGTTGCGCGTTTTGTGTTGCTGAAGGCACGCATGTTGAACGAAGAAACACTAAGGAAACTTCATTATTAGTGTTGTTATTGTATACAGTACTCATTGATTAAAATTGTTGTTATTGTCAATCTGGTCGCCGTGTCTACTGATATCTACGTTATCTTGTATTATCGTGTAACATCAGTTCGCGCGAATATCAGTAATGAGAGATAATTATATTTTGAGTAATATCTCTCTCTCTCTCGCTCTCTCTCTCTCTCTCTCTCTCTCTCTCTCTCTCTCTCTCTCTCTCTCTCTCTCTCTCTCTCTCTCTCTCTCTCTCTCTCTCTCATATCCATATCCTGATCTCCTTCCTTCACGGTACCTGGAACTGTCGCCGATCGGAACTCTCGCCGCCGTCGTCGAGTGTTCCAATTCTTGATATTACAGGACCCAATATATACATTTAATCAAGTGTTACCCGTGTTTCTGCATTCAGGGATGAAATACTATCGTTAGCTTGATCAGTTAGGTTAGATTAGGTGCCATTGTACAGGTTAGGTTAAAATTTCCACGTTGACGAGAGTTCTAGTTTGTTGTTTCGGCGAGAATTCCCATCGGCGACAGTTCCATAAACCCCTTCACCCATTCGGGGGAAAGAGGGGAGGGAAACGGTAAGCAATGGAAGGGAAGAGCAAGGTTGGAGGATTTGTATACGGCAGAGATTTTGTGTTCAAGGAATGAGAGGTTTTTTTTAATAGTGAGGGAGGGAAATCTGGGAAAGAGGGGAGGAAGAGGGGAAGGAAATCGGGGGAAGTAGGGGAGGAAGGGGAAGCTTACCGTGTTGTGGGTGTGGGGGGAAGGCGTCCATGAGATCCCCGCCGCCCACGTCACCCATGGTCGGAGGTTCCCCCATGTGGGCGGACTCGACGATGCTCGGGTCGTGAAGATGGGCGTCAGCAAGGTGTGGGTCCTCCCAGAAGGGCGGCACCCACACCGAGGAGTCCACGCCCACGCCTCCAGCCTCCAGGTACTCCCGCCCACCACCCAGGTAGCCGCCCATGACACCCATCACGCCCATACCGCCCGCTGTGGGTGGCATGCCGCTGGACATCATCATAGTGGGTGGGTGGGTGGGTGGGATGGACGAAGGTGGAAGTGCTTGTGCGGGCGTGAGGGCTTGAAGGATATTGTAGCTACGGGCGTGAGTGTGGTGGTGGTGGTGGTGGTGGTGGTGGTGGTGGCAGGAGACAACAACGATAATAACAATACCACTCTTTTTAGCCACCAATTAAATCGTCTTTTCCTTTATCGTTTGAGTTTCACGACTTAGAGAGAGAGAGAGAGAGAGAGAGAGAGAGAGAGAGAGAGAGAGAGAGAGAGAGAGAGAGAGAGAGAGAGAGAGAGAGAGAGAGATACTAAGTCGTACGTCCCTCGTGAGCCTAGTATCTTCGTGTCTCAAGTGAGTAACCAAGAGGCGACCAAGTGCAGGTCATGTATCACTCGTGTTTAGTCAGGCGTCTCCCTCGGCCGCTCTTACGCGCACGCTCCTCGGCGGGACACGCTTGAGCACCCGCCTCTTCAAACGCTTCAAGTCCTACTTCAGCCTGCCCGGGGGACCCTTGAGGCGCAGTGGTGGTCACTCACTCACACTCGCACTCACACTCGCACTCTGTCTGTCACTCTTAAACGCACAGGGTCACTCTAAACGCTCAGAAAACTGGTTAGGTTACTCTTTTCTCTGTGGTTCTTTTTTTGGTACGGAGGTTCTCGAGGTGTTGGGCGGTTCGCGAGGTGTTGGTCGGCGGAGTGTGGCGTGAGGGGAGGCGCGGCGGCGGGCTGGTGGCCTCGGGCGGTGGTGGGGCGGGACGTTTAGTGGGGTGGGGCCTCGACACAGGTGGGCGGAGTCTGTGTGGAGGGGGTGATGGCATGCCTTTTGTTGTTCTGTGTGTGGGAGGAGTACGGTCGCCTCCACTCCCCTTTTTCCCCCTCCTTCGCCCCCTCCTCCTCCTACTCCCTCTCCCCTACCATATCCTTCCCTCCTCCTCCTCCACCTCATAATACTTCTCCCTGTACCATATCCTTCCCTCCTCCTCATCATAATCCCCCTCCCTTCCTCCTCCTCCACCTCCTAATACCTCTCTATGTACTACCATATCCTTCCTATACATTCCTCCCCCTCTTCCTCCTCCTCCTCCTCCTCCTCCTCCCACTGTGGACTTAAAGGACACAAGGCGCGTTTGTTTACAGTCGAAAATGCTCCCCGCTGATTGCCCTTATCAGTCGCCCACTGCTGTAAAACCTTCCGGGCAGCACAACCAACCACCCACCTCAGCCACCTTCCTTGCGCTACCGTTCACACCCTGCGACCCCGAGGAAGAAACCCATACCTTCTTTCCTTCCCTGAGGTCTGGCACATTTCCCCCTTTATTTGGCATTACAATCAATCAATCCTTAAATTCCCTCAGTCCAATATCTTTGTAATAAAAATCTATCACCTCTTCTCCCCTTGAATAACCTGAATAGCATTGCCAGTTCCTCATCTTACCTATAAAAACATATTACCTCTTCTCCCCTTGAATAACTTGAATAGGCATCCATGTGGGAATGTCTGAGGTTGAGGTTTGGTAGTACAACATGTGATTAATATAGTATGTGAATTAATAGGGTCGTTTGATGTATAGGTGAGGCAAGGATTTATATGGATGAGTGGCAGTAATAGTTTGGTCTCTGAAAACTGAAACAGGTCTCTGTCTGACACGTGATGTATATGTACTTGTATGTTACGTGGTGTATGTATATATAGTTTTGTCTTAGTTTTGGTGAACGTATTTCTACTTGCTTTTTGGTATTTACTTCCTCATGATTTGGTTTTAATTAATATTTTTGTTGGTACCTCCTCATGTTTGTCCTTTACTAATGTTTCTCGAGCCATACATATATATACGTCGCAAGATCTCGGTCACCTAAATCACTCTCCCAGTCTCCCACTCACTACACTGTTAATGGTCTCACTCACTCATCATATTACTCATGTCACGCACCTCTATTGCACTCATTACCTCTCACCCACAACACACCCCTCTCAGTCCTCTCCCACTCACCTTTCCTACCTATTCCACCTATCAAGTCCTCCCACACGCCCACATAGACGTCCCACAGTACCCTCGCCCACTCCACACCGCCCACCACTCACGTCTGCCATTACCATCCACGCGTCGAAGTAGCCCGTAAGCCAGCAAATAAAGATATAAACACGCCAACCAAGTACATCTGCAGGTGGTGGAGGTGGTGGCGGGGGCGCGGGGGGAAGGTGGAGCAGAGGGGGGGGGGGCAGGGAGGGGGGCGTGAGGGTTAAAACGTTTGACATTCATCTTTAATGTCCCGTGTTGCCTCAAAGGACTCGTTCGAACAAGTGTGTATGGCGTTGGCTTTGGAATCAGGCATACCTTTCTATATCTCTGTTTATCATTCCATCTTAGTTTTGGGGAAATATAATGACATGGGGTTGTGTTAGATTTTACGGAAGGGAAGTTGTAAGGTTATGGGAGGGTTGAGTAACTGTTTAAAGGGTTTGGATAAGGTGGGAGGATGTGGTCGTGGCCTCGTGGGCGGGGAATCGAAGGATGTGACTGAGTAATGGCCGGAGCCAGACTTCCACCTTAATGCAGCGCCAGATAACGAATAGAAGCTGGTGTTTCCATATACGCGGCGCCACACTTCCCTAACGCGGTTTTTACGTATTTATTTAACGCGGTTTATACGGAGCAGCGACGAACCTATTGCAGTGTTGTTGTTGTCTTTGAGCTTTATTGACATCTTTTACATTTTAACATAGAAGCAAAAACACAAAAAAAACCAAGAGATATGAAATAAACTAAACAAAAAAGCCCCTAGTAATAGATGAGCGGGCAATTGCAGTGTCTATATTGCCCACATGTATATAGTATAAGATCATCTATTATTTGCTTTAGTACTTAAGTTAATTCCCTCATGTCTATATATTATGGGGTTTTTTCCCTGTATGTCTTCGAGTGAAAAGAAAAAAATCCCTCTCATTCCCCTCTCACTCACCACACATCCCTCTCATTCCTCTCTCACTCACCACACATCCCTCTCATTCCCCTCTCACTCACCACACATCCCTCTCATTCCCCTCATTCCACCACACATCCCTCTCATTATTAATTATTATTATTATTATATTTACCTTGTGTTGAAGCCACGACGGCCGAGAAGAGGGAGAGGAGGAGGGCTTGTGATACGTGTAGCCTGGGTGGATTATTTGTGTTTGCGGCTTCCCATTGGCTAGTTAAGGTGTGTGGGAGGAGTCTTGAGGGTGAGGGCGGCCTGTGATTGGCTGGGAGGGTGTAGGGGGGGAGGGGACACGTGCGCCTCATAACAATGGAAATATGAGACAGGCGTGACGTCATGGGTAGGAGGCGTAGCGTAGCATTTGGTTATCATAATATATTCATTAATAGTAATAATAAACAAAATATTAATAGTAGTAATTATAACTTTAATAATGAGAGTAATGATAATACTAATAGTTGATACACACTAACGATAATGATGATGATATGAATAATAATAATAGCAATAATAATGATAATAATGATATCAATAATAATGTTAAATTTGTATGTTGAAGGTAATGATTTCTTATTGCCATTTTTATTATTTTTATTGTTTTTTTTACTATCATCCTTACAATTATAATAAAAATAATGATGTGGCACAAACTATATAAAAATTCTATATATTAAAAATTCTGTATATATTCTTTGATAATTTGCTATAAATTCGACAACGTTTTCTCACTTGTTTCCACAGCGACTAATCCATTTACGCGAACATGCTAAACCGTATTACCCCTTCACTATCGAGGTATTGAGAGAGAGAGAGAGAGAGAGAGAGAGAGGAGAGAGAGAGAGAGAGAGAGAGAGAGAGAGAGAGAGAGAGAGAGAGAGGGAAGCAGAGAGAGAGGAGGAGAGAGAGAGAGAGAGAGAGAGAGAGAGAGAGAGAGAGGGCACGTGTCCGGCTTGACCCCACAGCTGTGTCATCGAGGTCAGGTAAGGTCACACTGCCCTTAAGTGACCTGGACCACACACACACACACACACACACACACACACACACACACACACACACACACACACACACACACACACACACACACACACACACACACACACACACACACACACACATGTCAATCTAATGGGAAACGTATCGATTTTATTTAGTCCAGTGTTGACTCGCTTTTCTTTACGTTAGGTTCATTTTTACATCATTTTATACATATGTATGTAATATATACATGTTTATTCATATCACAATGCCCTCTCTCTCTCTCTCTCTCTCTCTCTCTCTCTCTCTCTCTCTCTCTCTCTCTCTCTCTCTCTCTCTCTCCTCTCTTCTCTCTTCTTCTCTCTCTCTCTCTCCTCTCTTCTTCTCTTTCTTCTCGCCCTCTTTCTTCTCCTTCTTCTTCTTTTCTTCTTCTCTTCTCCTTTCTTTCTCTTCTTCTCTCTCTCCTCTCTTCTTCTCTTCTTTCTCTCTTCTCTCTCTCTCCTTCTCTTCTCTTCTCTCTTCTCTCCTTTTTCTTCTCTCTTCTTCCCTTTCTTTCTTTTTTCTTTCTCTTCTTCTTTTTTTTTTTTTTTTTCTGCTTCTTCTTCTTCTTCTCCTTCTTCTTCTTCTTCTTCTTCTTCTTCTCTCCTTCTTCTCTTTCTTTCTTCTCCTTCTTCTCTTCTTCTTCTTCTTCTTCTTCTTCTTTCTTCTTCTTCTTCTTCTTCTTCTCTTCTTCTTCTCCTTCTTCTTCTCTTCTTCTTCTTTCTTCTTCTTCTTCCTTTCTTCTTCTTCTTTCTTCTTCTTCTTCTTCTCTTCTTCTTCTTCTTCTTCTTCTTCTTCTTCTTCTTCTTCTGCTTCTTTTGCTTCTTCTTCTCCTTCTTCTTCTTCTTCTTCTTCTTCTTCTTCTTCTTCTTCTTCTTCTTCTTCTTCTTCTTCTAATGTTAAATTATATGTTAAAAAGGAAAAGTGTGTTATGATGTGTCAAAAAGTAATTAATTATCTCATCAAATATAAATATCAGAGAATATCTGATCTCAAAATATCAATACAGTAAACCCTCTCTAATTCGAACTAATTAGGGGAGACCTGGGTCGAATTAGCCGAAAGTCCGAATTATCCGATGGTTTCCTGTAGTGAGTGTAGTCCCTCCACACAATAGTTCTCACACACGAATAGGCTATTTTATCGGATATTTACCGATCAATATTTTTTTGCTTTACGCCAAATGATGGCCCTTGATTACTTCATATTTACTTATCTATACATGTTGCACTTATCTGCCATAGTTTTTTAGTTATTGAAAAAACGAGATTTTCAATAAAAAAAAAGAATATCTGGAAGTATCATGTCATTGTGAATTGGCTGAAATAGGGACTTCTAATCATTGTAACAAAAAACTGACTCCAGATTCGTGTTCAGCATGCCCGAGAACTGCTAGTAAAAACATTTAAAGCAAATCTATTTAAAAAAAAATATTGCAAAATTTGCTATATATTTTGAAAAATAGATTTGCTTGAAAATTTGTCCCTAGCAGGTTTTGGGCATGTTGAACACGAATACGGATTCAGTTTTCAGTTACAATGATTAAAAGTCGCTATTTCAGCCAATTCACAATGACATGATACTTCCAGATATTCCTTATAAATCACAAATTAGACATAACTTATTACAAGGCATAAAGATATGATACAAATTGCTAGATTAATCATTACTTCAAAACAATGATCAGTATTAGTATTAGTATTTTCAGTATTAGTAATATTATTATTACACCCTAGTTGAAGCCACTTCATGAGCATTTTGCACCCCCCCCAATCCAAGTAGTACTTTATAAATAACAGGAATACTATAGCAACCTCCTGTGGGACCTCTAAATGCCCTCCCATGACTCCTGACCCACGGCCATGTGTTGAAGGAGCACTCCCGAATACTGTAAGTGCCTTTCTTCGCTGCTGAGGGTCCGTGAAAGGACTTCTGAAACGGGATTTGTATAAATACAATCACAGCGAGGTATACTTAAAACCAAAAAAAAAAAAAAAAAAAAAAAAAAAAAAAAAATTAGTTCTCCTCCTCCCCATTTCCTCTCCTCCCTTTTTTTCTTCTCCCCCCCCCCTCCCCCTTCCTTCTGTCCCCGGACCTCCTTCCTTCTCCTCCCCTCTTCCCTCCTTTTCTCCCTCCTCGTCCATTCCTTCCCTTCCCCCCCCTTTTCCTCCTCCTCTCCCTTCTTCCTTTTCTCGCCCGCCTTCTCTTTTCCTCCGCTATCGTATTTATACGATAATTATCATATATCAGATCACGCTAGGCAGCCACGGGACACAACCGCCCACGCCCCGCCCGCCATGGGAGAGGGTCGGACACCACTAGTAAGGTAGGGATAATTCCAACTTGCTCGAATTATTGAAAGTTATGAAAAAATTTGAAACTGGGCCTGAACAACCAGGCTCGAATTATCCGACAAAAGTTTTGGAATGATAGGGTCGATTTTTTTTTAGAGAGTGTTTTACTTGTTAGGAAAAAAAAAAAAACAAAAAAAAACTCAATCTCTCTCTCTGCTCTCTCACCATCTCCCCTCTCTCCTCTCTCTCTTTCTCTCTCTCTCTCTATCTCTCCTCCCCTCTCCAGCTCTCTCTCCCCTCTCTCCCCTCCCCTCTTCCCCTTTCCCCCTACTTTCTCTTCCTCTCTATCTCTCCCTACTCTTGTCTCTGTCTCTGTCTCTGTCTCTGTCTCGGTACTCTGTCTTCTCCCGCTCCCGCCCGTTCCCCCTCTATCTCTCTCCATCCCCTCATCTCCGGACTCTTCACTACTTACCCTGAAGCACCTATCCCTATATCCCTCCCTCTCTCTCTCTCTCTCTCTCTCTCTCTCTCTCTTCCCCCCCCTCATCCCTACCCCCTCCTCTCTCTTCCCTTCTCCCTCATTCTCTCTCTATCTCTCTCTCCTCTCCTCTCTCTCTCTATCTCCTCGCTCTCTCTCTCTCTCTCTCCTCTCTCTCTCTCTCCTCTCTATCTCTCCCCCCCCCGCTCTCTCTCTCTCTCTCTCTCTCTCTCTCTCTCTCTCTCTCTCTCTCGCTCTCTCTCTCCTCTCTCTCTCTCTCTCTCCCCCTCACGGACGGAAATCTCTATCTGATAAGAAAGAATGGGATGAGGATCTTATGAGTTTCCTTTTATGTCTTTTGTATATTGAGCAATGAAGATCTGGGATTATCATTATTATTATTATTATCATCACTATTATTATTATTATTATTATCATCACTATTATTATTATTATTATTATCATCACTATTATTATTATTATTATTATCATCACTATTATATTATTATTATTATCATCATCATTATTATTATATTATTATCATCACTATTATTATTATTATGAGTATCATCACTATTATTATTATTGTTATATTATCAGCACTTATTATTATTTATTATTATCATAGTTATTAAGCATCATTATCATTATTGCTAGTCTTCCTCCACTATTATTATTATTATCATTTTTACCATTACATTCAAAAGAAATAATCCTTTCTGTGTGTGGTGTCTTGACGTTCTCTATTTATCCCATTCTTCTTTCTCTGTGCTTTTCCCTTCCGCCCCATTCTCTTCGTTTTTCTCCCCTTCGTACTCTTGGTGTGTGTGTAGTGCGATTGTTGTCCTTTTCGTGTTGTCGTGTTGCCTGTGTTTGGTGTGTGTGTCTGTGTGTGTGTGTGTGTGTGTGTCGTGTGTGTGTGTGTGTTTGCTGTGTGTGTGTCTGGAAGGGGGAGGATGGGCTGTGTGTCTGGCTCAGGAGGACAGGGTGATTTGGGCGGCTTTCTCTTCCGAGGGGGGGGGGGTGAGGTCGAGGAGTGAGGATGGAGGAGGAGGGAGGGGAGGAGGAGGGGAGGAGGAGGAGGGAGGAGAGGGGGGAAAGGAAATGCGGGAGGGAAAGGGAGAAGACATGGGCGAGGTGGGAAAATGGATTTGAGTAGAAAATGATGAGATATTTTAGAGATGACGGAAAGGGTTTGCTATTTTTGAGGAGAGAGAGAGGAGAGAATGGAGAGAGAGAGGACGAGGAGAGAGAGACTCGAGACGAGAGGGAGGGGGAGATGAGAGCGGGGATGGTGAGAGAGGACTGAGAGAGGATGGAGGACGCCGTAGATGCGAGAGCGACGCGGACCGAAGCTCCGAGGATATTCTGAGGGAGTCTAGTCGTAAGATCCCAGAGGGTTAGACATGAGGACCGCAGAGTAGATCGGATGAGACGGAGGACGAGAGAAGAGATGTAGGAGAGAGAGAGAGGAAGAGAGAGACTGAGACTGAGGAGGAGATGAAAAGGGAAGATTTTGTGGAGAGAGGGATCTTAATCTCGAGGACTATGAGCCCGGAGGAGCAATTTTAATAAAAAAAATAAATAAACGAAGGAGATAACTATATTTTTGTGATTATTACTTTCATTTTTTTTTTTATTTTATGAATAATATATTTCCACCATCCTTCATTCCTATTACTTCCCTCGTTTCTCCTCTCACATTTTAATCCTTCCCTCTCCTTCCTACTCCTTCACTTTCCCTTCCTTCCTGTTCTCCCTTCCTTTCCCTTCCTTCCTTTCCTTCATCCTTCCCTTCCTTCCCTCATTCCCTCTTGCCTTCCCCTCTTCCCCCCACCCTCCCTTACCTCCTCCCTCCCCTCCTTCTTAGCCCTCCTTCCTCCCTCTCTTTGCTTTCCCCTCCCTTCCTGTCCTTATATCCCTGCCCTTCCTTTCTTCCTTCTATCCCTTCCCTTCTCTTTCCCAACCACCTCCTCTTTTCCCTTCTCCTCCTCCTTTCCTTTTTCCCCTCCCCTTCCCCCTTTTTTCCTTCCTTCCCTCCTTCCCTCCATTCCTCCCCTCCCTTACTCCGTTTTCCTCCCACCCTCTCCTCCCTCTTCCTCCCCTTTTCCTCCTTTCCCCTCCTTCCTTCCTTCCCCTCCGTCCCTCCTCTTCTTTCCTTCTCTCTCTACTCCCCTCTCACCCCCCATTTTTTTTTTAATTTTTTTTTTTTTTATAGCTTTAATAATTTACATCTATCACATTTCTTTTTTTTTTTTTTTTTTTCTTAACACCTATCTTTTTTTTTTTTTATTTTTTTGTAACATAGAAGCAAAATGGGATAGAAATAAAAGTAGAACTTCCTCTCCCTTCCTCTCTCCCTCCCTTCTATTCTCCTTCCTTCCCATTTTGTCGTTTTTTCATTTCCCTCCTTCTTTTTCCTTTCCTACTCTCTCCCCTCCCCTCTTCTCCCTCCCCTTCTTTCTCTATCCCTCCTTCGTCTCGCACCCCTGCTCTTTCCCTTCTCTAAGCCCTTTTCCCCCTTCCTTCCTCTCCCTCCCTTCCTTTTCTCTCCACCCTTCCTTCCTTTCCCTTCCCTTCCTCCCACTCCCCTTCCTTCCCGCCCGTCCTATCCCTCCCTCCCTTACCTTACCTCCCATTCCTTCCCTCACGTCCTTCCCTCTGTCCTTCATTTCCCTCTCTTCCTTCCTTCTCTCCCTCCCTTCATTCCCTCCCCTTCCTCCTTCCCTCCACTTTCCTTTTCCTTCCATCCATTCCTTACCTCCCTTTCAGTCCCTCCCTTCCTTACACTCACTTCCTGACCTGTCCCTACAGTCTACTGCATTCCCTACCTTCCGTACATCCAGTCTTCCCTACCTGCCCTTCCCTTCCCTCACCTTCCTTCCCTCCCTCCCTTCCGCCAAGCTGAGCTGATGGTGAGGCAGTTAGGCGGCAAGGGAGGCAGGCGGGAGGGTGTCAAGCTCTTATCTCTTATCTGTTACCTGCTCCACGTGGCCGCCCTTACGACCCTTCCTGCCCTGCCCTTCTTACATGAGTACAGTGGGTAAGACTGAGTAGGGTGAGTAGTGTGCGTGACATGAAGACCTAGTTTGGGACGCTGATAATTTCCTTGTGGTAGCTAATTTTTGTTTTTTTTTTTTTTTTTTTGGTTTTTTATTTTCGTAAAGTGATTTGTAATTAACTGCATTCATCACTAGCCTTCTTGTAGATACTCTTCTTTCTTTCTTTTTTTCCAACTCCTCTTTTTCCTTCTTCCCTGCCTTACTTCCTATCTTTTTTTTCCTACTCTTCTCTCTCCTTTCTTCCCGTCCTTCCTTCCTTCATTCCCTTCCTTCATTACTATCATTCATTTTCCTCTTTTTTTCCTTTCTTCCCGTCCCTCCTTCCTTCCTTTCCTTCCTTCCTTACTGTCCTTTTTTTCCTACTCTTCTCTTCCTTCTTTCTTTTCGTCCCTCTCTTCCTTTCTTCGCTCTTTTCCTTCTTTCCTCTGTCTTTTTTTTTACTTCCTTTTTTCCCATTTTTACCTTTTTCTACCTGTCTTGCTCCCTTCCTTTCTTCCTTCCTTCCTTCCTTCCTCCTTCCTTCCTTCCTTACCTTCCTCTTCCTTCCTTCCTTCGTCTTTCCTTCCTTCCTTCCTTACCTTCCTTCTTCTTCCTTTACTTCGTCATTTCCTTCCTTCATTCCTTCCTTCTTCCTTCCTTCCTTCCTTCCCGTTCCTCTTCCTTCCCTTCCCTTCCTTCCTTCCTTCTGTTCCTTACCTTCCTTCCTGTCCTTCCTTCCTTTACTATTATTCATTTTTCTGACTCCTCTTTTTCCTTCTTTCTTTTCGTCCCTCCCTCCTTTTCTCTGCTCCTTCTTTCTTCTTTCTTTTCTTTCTTTACTTCCCGTTCTTTCATTTTCACTCTTTTTACTCGCCTTCCTTCATTCTTTTCCATTTCATTGCATCCACAAGTGATAGATATTTGAAAGAAAATGAAGATGATTTAGAGGGAAGAAGAGGAAAGGAAATTACTTCGATGAGGAAAGAATGGAGGTGGAGGAGAAATAGGAAATATGTTCGAGGAATGAAGGAGGAGGAGAAATAGGAAATATGTTCGAGGAATGAAGGAGGAGGAGAAAAAGGAAATTATGTTCGAGGAAGTAGGAGGAAGGAGAAAAAGGAAAATAATGTTCGAGGAATGAAGGAGGAGGAGAAACAGGAAATATGTACGAGAATGAAGGAGGAGGAGAAAAGAAAAATATGTTCGAGGTCAATGAGGAGGAGGAGAATAAAGGCAATATGTTCGATGAAATGAAGGAGGAGGAGAAAAAGGAAATATGTTCGAGGAATGGAAGGAGGAGGAGAAAATAGGAAATTGTTCGAGGAAGCAGGAGGAGGAGAAAAGGAAATATGTTCGAGGAATGAAGCAGGAGGAGAAAAAGGAAATATGTTCGAGGAATGAAGGAGGAGGAGAAATAGGAAATATGTTCGAGGAATGAAGGAGGAGGAGAAAAAGGAAATATGTTCGAGGAATGAAGGAGGAGGAGAAAAAGGAAATATGTTCGAGGAATGAAGGAGGAGGAGAAAAAGGAAATATGTTCGAGGAATGAAGGAGGAGGAGAAAAAGGAAATATGTTCGAGGAATGAAGGAGGAGGAGAAATAGGAAATATGTTCAAGGAATGAAGGAGGAGAATAAAAAAGAGAAGTAGAAAAATTAGAAGAAAAAAAGAAGACGAGGAAGGAGGAAGAAGAAGATAGGTAGAAAAGAAAAAATAAGATAAGTATAAGAATATCAGACGTGCAAAAATTGAACTAGAGAACAACAAATAAAGAAATAGAGAGAGAGGAGATGAGGAGGAAGAAAAAAAGACACAGATAAGATAAAATATAAGATACAAGAAAATAAGACACAGAACATTAGAGCATAAATTGAACTATAGCGAGAACAAAAAAAGGAAAGGAATAGATCGATAGAGAGAGAGGGGAGATGAAGAAAGAGGGGAATAAGAGAAGTGTGTAGGAAGAGTCTAGGATTCCAAAGGGGTAAGGAGTGAATCATAGCCAGGAATTCCTTTATTATATCCCCGCCGATAAACAAACACAAGATTCCCCTCACTCCCCTCACTCCCCTCACTCCCCTCACGCTCTACTCCCCTCACTCCCCACCCTCCCCTCACTCCCCTCACTCCCCACACTCCCCTCACTCCCCACACTCCCCTCATTCCCCTCACTCCCCTCACTCCCCACCCTCCCCTCACTCCTCACCCCCCCCACACTCCCCTCACTCCCCACCCTCCCCTCACTCCTCACCCGCCCCCCACACTCCCCTCACACCCCTCACTCCCCTCACTCCCTCACTCCCCTCACTCCCCTCACTCCCCTCATTCCTCACCCCCCCCACACTCCCCTCACTCCCCACACTCCCCACACTCCCCTCACTCCCCTTACTCCCCTCACTCCCCTCACTCTTTAGGGCGTCTGTGGAATGACTGGTCGGTATAGGAAAGGTTTTGGTCATTTAAGGGTTAGTTAGATGGGCGTTTGTGGTAAAGGGGATAATAGATAAAAGGCTGCAATAAAGGATAAGTTGGTGGTCAATTTGGTTTGTGAGAGTTGGTCTTTGTTTGTGTGTTTTGTTAGCTTATGTGTGTGTGTGTGTGTGTGTGTGTGTGTGTGTGTGTGTGTGTGTGTGTGTGTGTGTGTGTGTGTGTTATTTATTAGTACATGTTGGTATATAGTTCACTTACGTAAGGGGAAAAAAAGTGTGCATTGTAACTTTCTCGTTTTTCTCTCTCTACAGACTCACATTTTCAAGCATATTTTAGCAATTTATGAACATCAGTAGAATGTATTTTTATTATACAGGATAACAACTGCTGATATATATATTTTCTGGGTTATCATAAAGATGTCTAAGAAATGTTTGTATATATTGGAAGAATTATTAAGCGTTTTATACATTTTTTTATGAAGACTTAGATGATAATGATCGATAATATACTTCTACTACTGATCCTACTACTACTACTACTACTACTACTACTACTACTA
>JACEEZ010003255.1:160000-162500 GCA_016584305.1 Chionoecetes opilio
TATATTATTTTGAAGTCGTTTTGTCTTGTGTGTTGAATGATTTTTGGAACCCTATCGTATGACCTCCTACAAAGACTCGTTTTTTATGTACTTATACTCCTGCGACAAAAAAAGGGGCGAGAAACAAGACGCTTAATGATAGAAGTGATTTATTTTTTAGTTTTTTATGCTTCTATGTTATTTTAATTAAAGTTGTTTTGACGTACGTGTTTGAAGGATTTTTGGAACCCTATCGTATGACCTCCTACAAAGGCTCATTTTTTATGTACTTATACTCTTGCGACAAAAAAAGAGAGAAAAAGAGATATAAGAAGCTTTAATTATACGGTAGATATTTTTTTAAACTCTTGCGACAAAAAATAGAACAAAAAGGGAAACAAAACGCTATACGTACTACTTATACGATATATTTTTTTTGTTTTACTCTAGGCGACAAAAATAAAGGAGAGAAATAAGACGCTTAATGATAGAAGGGATTTATTTTTTAGTTTTTTATGCTTCTATATTATTTTAAAGTTGTTGTTTTGACGTACGTGTTTGAAGGCTTTTTGGAACCCTATCGTATTACCCCCTACAAAGGCTAATTTTTTATGTACTTATACTCTTGCGACAAAAGAAGAGAGCAAAAGAGAGAAATAAGAAACTTTATTTTTACGACAGAAGTTATTTTTTTTAAACTCTTGAGACAAAAAAAAAAAAAAATAGAGATACAAGAAGCTTTAATTGTACGGTAGATATTTTTTTTTAACTCTTGCGACAAAAAATAGAAAAAAGGGAAACAAAACGCTATACGTACTTATACGATATATATATTTTTTAACTCTAGGCGAAAAAAAAGAAAAAAAAGGAGAGAAATAAGAAGCTTTACTTATACGATAGATATTTTTTTAAACTCTTGCGCCAAAATAAAAGAGAAATAAGAAGCTTTACTTATACGATAGATATTTTTTTAACTCTTGCGCCAAAATAAAAGAGAAATAAGAAGCTTTACGTATACGATAGATATTTTTTTATAACTCTTGCGCCAAAATAAAAGAGAAATAAGAAGCTTTACGTATACGATAGATATTTTTTGTAACTCTTGCGCCAAAATAAAAGAGAAATAAGAAGCTTTACGTATACGATAGATATTTTTTTGAACTCTTGCGCCAAAATAAAAGAGAAATAAGCTTTAATTAGATAGATATTTTTTAAATCTTGGCCAAAAAAAGAGAATAAGAACTTTACTATCGATAGATATTTTTTTAACTCTTGCGCAAAATAAAAGAAAAATAAGAAGCTTTACTTATACGATAGATATTTTTTTAACTCTTGCGCCAAATAAAAGAGAAATAAGAAGCTTTACGTATACGATAGATATTTTTTGTAACTCTTGCGCCAAAATAAAAGAGAAATAAGAAGCTTTACGTATACGATAGATATTTTTTTAACTCTTGCGCCAAAATAAAAGAGAAATAAGAACCTTTACTTATACGATAGAAATGATTTTTTTATATATAATTTTATGCATCTATATATAAGTTGTTGTTTTGACGTATATGTTTGAATGATTTTTTTGTCTCTTCTACTAATGTGAGTTACTTTTGAGTCGATAACGTTGAGGCAAATGTCAAACGATTACTCAGGTTGTATTTATACCTTGGTATCTCTCTCTTCTCTTTCTCTCTCTTTCCCCTCTCTCTCTCTTCTCTCTCTCTCTCTCTCTCTCTCTCTCTCTCTCCCCTCTCTCTTCTCTCTCTCTCTCTCTCTCTCTCTCTTATCTACTTCTTTCTTTATTCTCTCTTACCTCACTTCCTTTATCGCTTTCTAATACCATACCTTCATTCCCTGTCTTACTATTTTCTCTCTCTCTCTCTCTCTCTCTCTCCTCTCTCTCCTCCCCCTCCCCTCTCTCTCCTCTCTCTCTCTCTCTCTCTCTCTCTCTCTCTCTCTCTCTCTCTCTCCCAATATCTCCTTTTCTCTCTCTCTCTCTCTCTAACTATAATTCTTCTTCTGTATATCTTCATTCCAATAAAAAAAAATTCTTTATTCTTTAACCCAATCTACCCACTAATCCTTTCTCTCATTTCCATTCTCTTTTTCCTTTTTTATCTGAAATTTTTCCTTCTACATGTTATTAATTATTTCTTCCTCTTCAGTACCTTTTTTTTCTTCTTATTCGTTCTCTCTTTCGCTCCCTTCACCGTCCCTCAACATCCTGGCGTGAGGGAGGTAGGGAGAGAGAGAGACAGAGAGAGAGAGAGAGGAAGGGAGAGAGAGAGAGGGAGCTAAGGGGAGAGAGAGAGAGGGGGCAAAGGGAGGTAGGGAGGGACAGGGAGAGGAAAGGAAGGAGGTAGGAAGGGTGTAAGAAGGGAAGGGAGAGAGGGTTGTAGGGAGGTAAGGAGGGAAGGGAGAGGAAGGGAAGGAGGTAGAGGGAGCTAGCGAGGGAGAGAGGGAGGGAGGGAAGGGAGAGAGGGTTGTAGGGAGGTAGGGAGGGAAGGGAGAGGAGGGGAAGGAGGTA
>JACEEZ010003256.1:0-7500 GCA_016584305.1 Chionoecetes opilio
TCAGATCAACCACCAATCCACCATCCGAACACCAGCACCACATACCAGCGCTACTCGCCAAAGTTAAGCAGGTTTAAGACACACCATCACACGCAATAGGTACACAACCAGGACTACACGAACCGACACAACCAGCTGCTGCCTGCTTACGTCAACACACTCCGACACACATACACCATACACTATCAGTCAATCATACACCAAGCAATCATACACCAAGTCAACCACACACCCAACACACACTTTACTTCCCTGATACCACTCACGTACAACCACGTGGCCTATCCACGGAAGCCCACAGCCAGCTTCCTGCAACGTAAGCTGTCTCCACCCCAAAAAGAGAGCCCCTCTCCACCTGGCTGTCCACCTACCTCATTTAAATGCTCGCGGAAATTAACGGTCGACCACAAATAACTCCACAGAAATGTTTTCGGGTGTGTCTAAAGGGTAACAATCCATAAGAAAAGTGTCTTTCGGAGGTGGACTAAGGGTAACACCCCCCGCTCCAGTAAAGATGGGAGTCCCCTCAAGAGGGCTCACAGCCCTTACAGGAACTCGTGTGAAAGGCTCCGTCTGCTTATCACATTATCCTTCCTCTCACAAAGGTAACAACGCAATCATATCCTGCAACAGTAGACACAACCTCATCAACCTTTGATTTGAATTTTCATACTATTTACAAAAACTAAGGGTTGTGATCTGGCTAAACACTTGCACTGGCATCGCCAGCACCTTTGACATATATATCAAAATGAATTTAAATTCAAGATCAACGCCAAAAAAGCCTCTTTCTCAATTTTTACTATAAGTCCTCTGGTATAACAATAACATGTTAGAAGAAATATCCAATCTGGATGGATCAACTCTTCAATCCCTGCATCAACATCCTCCAATTCCTCTCACCACTGGCATCCACATACAGCTTGTAAAATGTCTTGTCATAATCAGGAGTGTAATCAATATGGGGAGCATAACTTAAAAATATCCTTAATTTTCCTGGAAAGCCTCTTCACAGTGCTCGCTCCAAAAAAATTTCATACTTTTTTACACAACACCTGGTCAATGGCAGTGCAAACTGCTGAGAAATTTCTACAAAATCTCCTATAATTCCTCCTCATATAATCCTCACTCATCCACCAAAAATCTCACAGCTCCGTCATTTTGTTGGAGAAGGCAAATCCATAATGACTCTTTTCACTTGGCATTTAAGTGTTCTCACCTCTCCTAGTCCAAACCTTGAATCCTAAATAATCCCACTGAAGCCCTCACAAAAATCATTTCATCAGGTTCACTGTGAGAATTGCATCATCCAATTTCCTAAATACTCAAACCAACAACTTTAGATGCTCCTCCCACTTCTCAGCATACAGTACACTATCATCTATATATACGGTACAACATTTTACACCCCATTCAATACTTTCATTACCAATACTTTGAAAAAAGTGGAAAACTATATTCTTCATACCAAAAGTGGCAAAACCTTATATTTGATAGAGTCCATCCATGGTAAACAAATGCTGACAACCTCACTAGCTTTTCTTAAGTTAATTTATATCCCACTGCCCAAAAACCTTTGAAGCAGGTCTATGTTTGTTACATATCTAGCATTTCCAAGCCTGGTCTATACAGTCATCAATTCTGGGAGGGAAAGGGGTTATTCAGAGTCACCTTTTAGTTACCACATTACACCATTTTCTATAATCAGTACAAAATCTATTCTTATAACCCTGACCTCCAGGTTTAGGCACCAACACACAGGGTGAACTCCATGGACTATTGCTAGCTTCAATGAACAAATGTGTCAACATATGTAATCTACTTCTTTCTCATTAGTATCTCTCTCTTCTGTATGGTTCACTCTGTCCCCTAAGGAGGGTTGTTAATTGGGTGCTACTTTTTCTCAATCTCTACATCCGTTTACACAATAATGTGTTTCTTCTCGGGGAAGCATCGGGGAAACAAAGATTTAAAATCATTTATAATTCTTTTACTCTCCTGCTCTCAATCACGACACAAATGTTTCAACTTCTCTTCCAACTGTGACAATACTAATGAGTCTCCAAAGCTTGCCCCTCACATCGGACTAAATCATTATGATCCAACATCATCCTTTCAGGGACTTCACTAACATTCCCCACAAATTATATTGATTAACATATAATACTCCATGTATTTCTCTCTGTCATGATATGCTCAAACATTTATTGACATGGCATAGCTGATTCCCTTTTGCGTCTCTCCCCTGGAGTTTCTACTAAATAATTTTACCACGCTAATCTTTTCTCAATACCCAAGGCCCCACAGTGTAGTTTTTAGCATTTAAAGCGATTACTTTGCAGATGTGGGAAAAACCAGCACCAATACCTTGTCACCAGTTCTGGGATGGAAAATCTTCTCCTCTTTTGCCTTTTCATCATACCCATTTCTTCATATCCCTCTGAGATCCTTTAAGTTCACTCACCAGAAATTTCATATAGACCTCATCAGTCTCTCCTTAAAACTTTCTGGCTACATATCCAAAACATTTGGTACATTTACATCTCCTAAACCATTTCGCCTCAACATCCTCAATGGTCTCGGACCCCTGACTCATGCCCATACACAATGTTCAAAAAGGGCTTGAAAACCTGTTGATTCCTGTATAGCATCTCTCAAAGAAACAGTGCTAACAGCACAGCCTCTCCCAAATACCATCCATTCCATACAATATGTCCCTCAGCAGTCTTTTTTTTTTTTTGTTTTTTTTTTTTTTGTTTGAGTGGTCTGGTGAAAACCTTTCTAAGCAGCCCTGTGAATGCGGGTGCGGTAGGCACGTGATAATTGTTGATTAATTTTTCTTTTTCATCCCCTGGTAAACACTTGACCCACAACAATTTTGATGTGAAGTTACTACCCTGCTCCGATTGTATACTTTTAGGAAGTCAAACCCACACGAAAACAAAATTTCACCAACTCTCACCAAATAACTGTAGCATGATACTTCTCAATGCTATTGCTTCTGCCGGAATCTAATCTAGAAGCCATTAAAATTATGGTCAATAAATACCTGGTTGCCTCTTCTTTAGAAGCAAGGAAAAAGAGGAACCCCACATAGCAAAGGCATATTCTCTACTAAATGGCTCTCATCAACCCACCACAGGAATAGGACCACAGTGGTGCTTCACTAATGAGTGTGGTTTTTTGGTTTTCCACACCAATTGGGCATACTGGAAAGTTTTACAATATTTCAGTACACTCTTCTTTTACTTCCTGGCAAATTAAAAAGACGCTGTTATTTTGTTTAGTAGCTGGTATTTCGGTTAATGTCTTTTTTGTACAACTAAATGAACATGACCAATTAATTTTCATGAGCCAATCAATTCTAAAACTTTCTCTCCTATACTTCCTGAGGAACAACAATTGAAGTTTCACACATCAATGATCAATTTACTGGCCTATCAGTAGGCATCCCTTCCTCATTAAAACTTCATTCTCCACATAATATCCCACATCCTCAATCCTGAAGAAGAAGCTCTCCCTCTTTCTCACTGCCTCACTTCCACAAAGGATGATTTTAGACCTCCCTCATCTTCCCATGGTGTGCACTTGTTCCTCAAATCCTCCTTTCTCATAATAATATAAGATGACAAAATCCTGCCTCACATTTTAGTCCGTCACATCTCATTCACCTGATCAATCCTCCATGTAGGACTCCACTCTAACAAACAACGAGGTTGGTTTAAGTTAAGTCCATCTTCACGCTCCTCTATTTTGCTTGGCGCTTAGCTCTGGTCACTACACATGCTGTGGATACATTATTACTCTCTTCTACCTTTCCTTCAACTATACATATTTTCAGAGGCTCCTTAAAATGTCATCATCCTGACCTAATTATTGCGATTTCTCCATAAGCTCAGGGGTAGGGACTACCTGTTCACTGTTCACCCGCCAAATCATTCCACAGGGAGCATGTCTACACACCTGCTTACTGGAAGTTCATCTATCACCTCCTACCTCACTTTTCATTGACAAATCCACTCTTTAAGCCAACATGAGAATGCGGAATGACTAATGTTCTGCAGATCCTTAACCTTTAACATTTAATCTTCTAAACCTGTTAAAAAGTCTTCCTCACTCCATTTCACAGTATGAGTCTTAAGTACTAGACTTAAATTGGCACCTGATCCCTCAAAATCTACAATTACCCCCTCTCCGCACCCAATCATCTACAATTCATTCTGTCCTTTTGTAAATAAAAGGTTTCAAAATCAACTGTAGTAAAACTTCGTCTCAGTGTTAACAATTGTTGGCAAGTGCTTTACACATCTACTCACTGACACTGTCAGTCCGTATATATTTTTTCATTTGCCGATACCTTGTAAATGAACATTCTTGTTCCCTTACTATCCCGATAACTCACCGCCGAGTAGGTTACCAGACAGCTCTGGTGGCTAAGTCTACTAAACCCTTCTTGACACTGAATTACAAAAAGCCCGTAGGCCACCTCAAGTTGGTCAGCCTTTACGTCCAGGCCTCCATCACATCTTTTTAATCAAGCTCCCCCCCTCCCCCCCCTCCCCTCATTTAAATTTCAAACCTCAACTCTGGTTCAAGATCTATTCTAAATGTGTCTAAACACATTAACTGACCTTTTAAGTCCTGCCCTTTTCATTTTTACATGTTATACCTTCAACCATTTATCACATTCTGGAAAGCACTCTGCTGCGCCATTTCTACAATAGGTACAGTTTGGTGTTTTTTACATCTCTGAATCTCCTGTCTGAAGATCTCCGGGTCTTCCACTCTCACAGTTTTGTAACACAGCCCCTGCACAACCTTATAATATATCACTAACTTCCTCTACACTCAAACCTACATAAGCATCTCCTGCTTTTACCTTTTAAAAATTTTGTCTGCTACTAATAAAGCCCATTCAAGTCCTCAGGCCAATCTCTCAATATTACCACTATGTTTCAAATTGAAGAAAGAAAGAAAGAAAGGAGGAAAGTAAATATTATGTCTGCCTTTTCCTCCTCCACAAATTCTTGGCACAAAAAGAACTTTCCCATATTTGTGTATTTCTCTTCCCCTTGTGCCACCACGGTCTACTTCCATATTTCTTTATTTGACCTCTGCTCTATCTAATTTTCTCTCTTTCACCTCTGCCTTACTTTTGTCAACGTTCTGTCTCTATCATCACTGCCACATTTCTCTCTCTCTATCTGCAACCTCGATCTCCATTTCATCAACCTCAAGCCTTCGTGATAATGTTTCTTGCTCACTAAGTTCCAAGGGGAGTGGTGGTTTTCCCCAAACTTCACTCCCCTGTGGTTCCTCCCCAGGCCCCTCTTTCCTTCCACAACCCATCAGTTGTTTCTGTAAGCTTCATCCCATGGCTCTTCACTTAATACACCCAAAACAAGTTAAAATGTCTATTAATTGTTTTAACAATAATTCTCTATGCATGAATCCTCCTTGAAGCCTAGAGATCAACTCTAATTTCAAATTCTCTGCTAATTTCCATTAACTCTTCCTGGTACCAATGATATTAGGTTAGTGCCCAACCCCTCTACTCGATTAACCATAAACTTAGCTCACCATTTCCCCCATCATAAATATAGGGTGTACAGACTTACCACAGCTACTGAAGGTGCAGAGATAGTAAGCCGCAGAGTAGAGTTTAGTTCACTGGGACAGGGTGCAGGGTTCTGTTAGAGCGTTACGCAGTGTTGCAGGGGTTTAGCAGGGGTAGGGCTATGGCTTCCACGTGGTCTGGTCCAATGCGTCCACACACACAAGATCAAAATTCCATCCCGGTTAGGCCCCCAAATATCTGTTACTGTCCCTAGCCAAACTCACCACCACATGCAGTACTTGCTGCCCCCTCCAAAAACATGACACAGTAAAATATTGTGCAATACTTAACATGTACATTGCTTCTCCCTTCGGAGAAGCATATCCCGGCGGCCGGCTGCGTTGGAAACTAGATTTCACTCCCCACACCTCACTCTCCAACCACACCTCACTCTCAAAACCACACCTCCTCTCACATACCACCAGGCCAAATATCACCTGTCGCTATATAAACATTATTATTATTTTCACAATATATATGTACAGAAACAAAGTAAATAAATCTATGATGCCCTTTGAGTTCTTAAACATCAAATAAATCATGGAAATCTTCCCACACACAGTCCGCAACACCTCACGTCATCACCAATTCCAAATCATAACATAACAATCCACACAAACAAAGCAAAGAATAATATATCTTTTGACAGCCCTTTTGATGATCAAGCATCAATCAACCAAATCACCATCCAACACCATCACCACTACCAGGCTACTCGCCAAATTTAAAAACACACACCACACACGCCATCGGGTACACGCCAGCAAGCCATACATAAGCCACAAAAGGGCTACACCTCCGACACAACCAGCTGCTGCTCACCCCCCCACCCTCCGACCACATCACCATCAGTCAATCATACACCAAGAAAAACATACACCAAAAATCACACACCCAACCAAAATTATTTCCCCTTTAAACTACTCTCAGTAAATTTTGGGGCCCTATCCACGGACCCCCAAAGCCAGTTTTCCTCCCCGAAACTGTCCACCCAAAAGAAGCCCCTCTCCACCTGGCTGTCCCCTCATCAACATCTCGCTTAATTTAACAGGACCACAATCCTCCACAAAAATTTTTTTTAGGGTTTTGACAAAGGGGTTTAACCTCCATAGAAAATGTTTTAGAGGGACTAAGGGTAACGGGTTGGGGGTGTGTGTGTGGTGGGGTTTTGTGTGTGGTGTTGGGGGTGTTGTGTGTGTGTGTGTTGTGTTGTGTGGTGTGTTGTGTTATTTTTAAATGAAGAGTTTCCCCGCAAAGAGAACGTTAACATTACAAACAGGGGGAGAAAAAAACCACACACACACACACACACACACACACACACACACACACACCACACACCCCACCCCAAAAACCACACACACACACACACACACACCACACACACACCCCCACACACACAAACACACACACAAAACACACCACACCAACACACACAACACAAAACAACACCACACAACACACAACACACCAACACACCACATACCCAAAAAAACAACAAACACAAGATACTACAAAAAAAAAAATAGAAACCATAATAACAAAAATTACTACAAAAACATCTACTGTATCTAAATCTACTACTACTTTCTACTATTGCTACATAATTACTCCTACTCTCTACTATATATATATATAAAAATAATGATACATCTATTACTACTATTCTACATACATCACTCACATATTACACTACTATTATTATAACTACTACTACTCCTCATTTTTTACTATTTCTACTGAAATAAATATCCAAAACCCCCACTTTTCTCTTTTTTTCCCTTTTCCCCCTCTCTCTCCCCTCTCCCCTCTCTCTCCTCCTCTCTCCCCCTCTTCTTCCCCGTCTCTCCCCCTCTCCCCCCTCTCTCTCTTCTGGTCTCTCC
>JACEEZ010003256.1:10000-15000 GCA_016584305.1 Chionoecetes opilio
TCGTAATTTAATTATTTTATGCATTTGTTTTTCTATTAAAAGTCTTGCTGTATTCGTGTCTAGCATGTGGATCATTATTTCGCACTTTGGGGGGTTTTTTTCTTTCTTTTTCTTTCTTTTTAGCCAAACATTATGTCTCAATTGTTAAGAAAGGAAAGTGGACCTCGAGTGTCGGGCCTTCAACCCCGAGTGGGGAAAGTATTTTCACTGAACGCTTTTGGGCAGGGCCCCTGCCCCATTTTCTTTAAGACTGTGGCTGTTCTCAAAAATATAATATGCGCCGCCACGGGGACCGCACCAAGCACGAGCTTTGCATCGATGTTTGCTCCCCAGAGGAATGAAAGGGGATTGTCAAACTGTCAGGCAACCTGCAAAAAAGACTTACCTTCCCTAAGCGACTACTGGGGCTGACAAAAGTGACGCCGCCCGCTATGAGGGTTTTCCCCCTCCTTTCTCCCCCGGGTAAGCCATCACAGACGGGGGGCTTTTCAAGGTGAACAGGTTCTGATAGATTCCCCCGGTCCTGAAAATGTTTTTGCCTTTGAAAATGTGAGCCTTTCAACCCCACTGTTTTCGTCGCATTGAGATGTCAGACAGCGGAACGACTCGCTTTAAAACCTGTTGCTCAAATTTCGATTTCCTTCTCTCTCGCTCTTGATGAGAGCAAAGACATAAGGACACACCCCGCTAGGATTTTTTTTCGTGGAGTCACTGCTGCCCTTCAGGTTTATGGGGGTTTTTTTCCCCGCTTGTTCCTTGCACGGGACCACCACTGGGGAAGACATCTTTGACGCCCTGCTTCAGTGTGTGAAGCAACACTCCCTCGACCTGTCCCGTCTCGTGTCGTGACGTCCGACAGTGCCCCCACAATATGGGAAAAAAGAAGGGTGCCACCTCACGCTAGTGCGTCACTGTGAGGCCCCCCGGGGGAATCCGCCCTCCACAAGATGGGACTGATCACCCCCAAGAGTCCCCGTGCCCCAAATCTGCCAACCTTACTGATGTCTGTCTGTAGTCGTGAAGGTTGGGCAACTCCCTCCTCTCCCCAGCCTTAACCACCCCCATTAAGCCTGACGGACGAATCAACGCACACTATGGTACCTGCTTTACTTCGGGAGGTCCGCTGGTTGAGTCTGGGGCCATGCTGTCACGGTGTGCGACCCGCAGCAGGGGACGCCCCTTCCCCCGTCAAAAGAACCTCCCCCGGGGCTGATCATTTTTCCCAAACCCCCAAAGGGGTTGCTCGTCCCCGCCCTGCTCCAGATATCATACGCACCTAAATTTCCTCAAGTGAAACTCAAGCAAAAACATTTTAGTCACAGAATGTATTCTACATCACCGCCCTTTGAGGTAAGGCTGCGCTTGTGGGGCTCAAAATGGTGGGTCAGTTTATGCTTTTCCCCGTATTTTGGGGTTGTGCACCCCGATGACGGGACCTGAACATTTGTTGTGTTGTCACCCCTTTGGGGGGGGGAAAAATTTGCCTCCCGTTTCCTAGGGTCAGGTACTGCTCCGGGCTTTAAGCTGTTCACCTCCCCCTTTTTACTTCCTTGGACGAAGCCCTGCCCCCCTGCAGATGGAGTTGGGGAGTTCTGTGTAAAGACGAGCTGAAGGCAAAAATACCGTACCCTTCTCCCCCTGTCCTTCTTCCCGTGACCTCGTCCCCCCTTTTAACAAAATTTTCCAAATTACTTTAGCATGTAAACGCACGTTGACATGTTTGGCAGCATTTTCGTGGTGAACAACTCTTTTTTAAAAAAGAAATTACAAAGTCTCGCATTCGCTCCCAGCTTGACCGCACCTCAATGACATTCTGCCTTGTTATTCATCAATCGATCCAGACATTTTAAACACTTCCCCCTGGCAAACCCCAAACTCCCCCTAATTTGCATGTCCCCTTGATAAAACTGTTGTCGCAGTCACAATTTGCTGTTTTTCAAAAAAAAAAAATTTTAGAATCCGTCATGGTTTGCCTGCTTTTCTACAACAGTTTGTATATTTCACAAAAGTTTCTGCAGTCACTGATTTGCATGAATTAATAAATTTCTTGAATCTAGTCACTGGTTTTCCTGCTTTTTTTATTTTTTTGTTATTGTTCAAACGTTTTTTGCAGTTAATGATTTGCTGTTTTTTAAAAAAATTTCTTGTAGTCTAGTCACGGTTTGCCGATTATCTTAAAAAAAATTGTACACTGTCACTTTTGGGGGCTCTTTGGCACTCCGGCCCGAAGGGTATTCTTAAACTTTCTCTGGCCCCCGCACTGAAAAGGGTTTCCGACCCCTTTCATTAATAAAGGAAAGAAATTTTGCAATCTAAAGAAAAAACATATGGGGATGGCAAAATTGAGAAAAAAAAAAATTGAAAAATCAAAAATAAAGGAAAAAAAAAAAATGATAATATTTATTTTGTTTTTTTTTCCCCCCTTTCTTTAAATTTTAAAAGTTTTTTTTTTCATCTATATTTCCCGTCTCCTTTCTTCTTGCCTCCCCAAAAGCCTTTGATTCCTTCTCTCTCTCTCTCTCTCTCCTCTCTCTCTCTCCCCTCTTCTTCTCTCTCTCCCTCTCTCTTTTTCTCTCTCTTCTCCTCTCTTCTTCCTCTCTCCATCCTCCCCTTCCTCTCTCTTCTCTCTCTCTCTCTCTCTCTCCCATCTCTCCTCTCTCTCTCTCCTCTTTTCTTTTCTCTCTCTCTCTCTTCTTCTCTCCTTTTCTCTCCTCTCTTTCTCTCTCTTCTTCTCTCTCTCTCTCTCTCTCTCTCCCTTTTCTCTCTCTCTCTCTCTCTCTCTCTCCTTTTTCTCTCTCTCTCTCTTCTCTCTCTCTCTCTCTCTTTTCTCTCTTCTTCTTCCCTCTCTCTCTCTCTCTCTCTCTTCTCTCCTCTCTCTCTCTCTCTCTCTCTCTCTCTCTCCTCTCTCTCTCTCTCTCTCTCTCTCTCCTTTTCCCCTCCCCTTCTTTTCTTCTCTCCCTCTCTCTCTCTCCTTTCTCCTCTCTTCTCTCTCTCTCTCTCTCCTCCTCTCCCTCTTCTCTCTCTCTCTCTCTCTCCTCTCTCTCCCCTCTCTCCTCTCTCTCTCTCTCTCTCTCTCTCTCTTCTCTCTCTCTCCTCTCTCTCTCTCTCTCTCTTCCCCTCTCTCTCTCCCCTCTCCTCTCTCTCTCTTTCTCTCTCTCTCTCCTCTCTCCTCTTTTCCTTTTTCCCCTTTTCCCTTTTCCTTCCCCCTTCCCCTCCTTCCCCCCTCCCCCTCCCTCCCCCTCCCCCTTCCTTCCCTCTTTCCCTCCCCTTCCCCCTTTCTCCCCTTTCTTCTTTAATTTAAAAAGTTAAACCGGCCGGAGCTTTACCCAAACCTTTCCCAACCTAAGCCGAGGCCGCCTCCCCCCAAACACCTGCCCAAATTTAAACCTCAAGCCCGTTGACGCGATCCCCCCCACTTGCCGGAACAACCGAGTAGTTGAAATTCAAACAAAAAAACACGCTTAACCGGGGGGGGGCCCAGCGCCCCCTTGTCCCATCCTCCCGACGCCCCCACCCAACCACCCACATCCCCGCCCAGCCGGGCCGGGGTTTAGGCTCCCCCCCACATCCAGGAGTTTTGGTCGGAAACCGGGTTTAATTTCCCGGAAAAAAAAAAGAAGGTTTCCCGAACAAACCAGCTGCCCCCCCCGTCCCCCCACCCCCACCAGGTTGCCCCCGGGACCCCGGGCCCCATCAAGAAAGGGGGAAGGAAAAAAAATTTTTCCCCCCACCCAAAGCTATCTAATTTTCTCTCTTTCACCTCTGCCTTACTTTTGTCAACGTTCTGTCTCTATCATCACTGCCACATTTCTCTCTCTCTATCTGCAACCTCGATCTCCATTTCATCAACCTCAAGCCTTCGTGATAATGTTTCTTGCTCACTAAGTTCCAAGGGGAGTGGTGGTTTTCCCCAAACTTCACTCCCCTGTGGTTCCTCCCCAGGCCCCTCTTTCCTTCCACAACCCATCAGTTGTTTCTGTAAGCTTCATCCCATGGCTCTTCACTTAATACACCCAAAACAAGTTAAAATGTCTATTAATTGTTTTAACAATAATTCTCTATGCATGAATCCTCCTTGAAGCCTAGAGATCAACTCTAATTTCAAATTCTCTGCTAATTTCCATTAACTCTTCCTGGTACCAATGATATTAGGTTAGTGCCCAACCCCTCTACTCGATTAACCATAAACTTAGCTCACCATTTCCCCCATCATAAATATAGGGTGTACAGACTTACCACAGCTACTGAAGGTGCAGAGATAGTAAGCCGCAGAGTAGAGTTTAGTTCACTGGGACAGGGTGCAGGGTTCTGTTAGAGCGTTACGCAGTGTTGCAGGGGTTTAGCAGGGGTAGGGCTATGGCTTCCACGTGGTCTGGTCCAATGCGTCCACACACACAAGATCAAAATTCCATCCCGGTTAGGCCCCCAAATATCTGTTACTGTCCCTAGCCAAACTCACCACCACATGCAGTACTTGCTGCCCCCTCCAAAAACATGACACAGTAAAATATTGTGCAATACTTAACATGTACATTGCTTCTCCCTTCGGAGAAGCATATCCCGGCGGCCGGCTGCGTTGGAAACTAGATTTCACTCCCCACACCTCACTCTCCAACCACACCTCACTCTCAAAACCACACCTCCTCTCACATACCACCAGGCCAAATATCACCTGTCGCTATATAAACATTATTATTATTTTCACAATATATATGTACAGAAACAAAGTAAATAAATCTATGATGCCCTTTGAGTTCTTAAACATCAAATAAATCATGGAAATCTTCCCACACACAGTCCGCAACACCTCACGTCATCACCAATTCCAAATCATAACATAACAATCCACACAAACAAAGCAAAGAATAATATATCTTTTGACAGCCCTTTTGATGATCAAGCATCAATCAACCAAATCACCATCCAACACCATCACCACTACCAGGCTACTCGCCAACAGTTAAGAGTAAGCACACACCACACACGCCATCAGGATACAC
>JACEEZ010003256.1:17500-25000 GCA_016584305.1 Chionoecetes opilio
CAGTAATAAGCAGGCCAAGATGTGCACAAAGAAACACTTAACAAATAGAAGTTAAGGAAAGGAAAGAATAAAAAACCAAGAGAATAAAAGACAAAAGCATAAAAGAGGCGAACAAAAGAATGTGAAAAAAGGAAACTAATAAGATAAGCGAAAGAATGTCAAGAAAAAAAGAAAAAATAGTGAAGGAATATGAATAACTTATAAAGAAATAGATGAAAAATGCAAAGAAAATGAAGGAATATGAATAACTTTTACAGAAATGGATGAAAAAAACAAATCATATTAAGGAATATAGACAGATATTGATGAAAAATGTAAAAAAAAAGGTGTGGAATACAGACAGAAATTGATGAAAAATCCATAAAAGGAGTGAAAGAATATAGACGGAAATTGATGAATATTAAAAAAAAAAAGGGAAGGATTATGAAAAATTTATACAGAAATTGATAAAATAAAAAAAGTGAAGGAATATGATAAACTAATACATGCATTGGTGAAAAAAGCAAAAAAAAGTGAAGGATTATGAAAAACAAATACATAAATTAATGAAAATTTAAAAAAAGTGAAGGATTATGGAAAAAAATACAGAAATTATTGAAACAAAAAAAAGAGTTACGGAATATAAAAAGACTAACACATAAATTGATGAAAAATGCAAAACAACTGAAGGAATATAGACAGAAATTGATGAGAAATACAAAAAAAAGCGAACAAATATAGAGATTTGAAAATTAAAAAGGAATTTGTAAACATTAAATCAGGGGTCGGCAACCTCCGGCCCGCGGGTCAGATCCGGCCCGTAGAGTCCGGAAATCTAGGGCCCTGTCACGGATTGATATTATATAACAATCGGCCCGCAACAGCCTAGACAATTAAATGAGTAAGTTCGCCACCTCCTCCCCCTCTGACGTGATCGCGCGCGGGTTAGGGTTTAGCGCGGGGCAAAATTTGCATGACTGAAGATCTTTACCACAGAAAGACTTCGGAAAAATCGCCAAGGAGAAAATGACTAAACGGCAACACGCGATTCATGTCGAGATGACGGCGACGTGGGGACTGGCCCACTATCGTGTTACTGGCCTAATTCTCGTGTTGAATTGCACGTGAGCGTTCCATCCCATGACCAGTCTTCCCTCACCACCAACGGTCACGCCAGCGGCCAGTCTACGTAATTAGGAGTTCCGTTACTGAGAAGAGGTATGAAATCAAACTCTCTTTATAGTATGAAATGTAATTTATCATTAGGGAATGTGTGATAATATAAAGTGCATTTCGTTGCTGCTACTTTTCTCCTCTTCTCTTCTCTCTCTCTCTCCTCTCTTCTCTCTCGCTCTCTCTCTCTAACTCTCACCTTCTCTCTCTACTCTCTCTCTCTCTCTCTCTCTCTCTCTCTCTTCCGCGCTGCTCTCTCTATCTCTCTCTCTCTCTCGTCTCCTCTCTCTCTCTCTCTCTCTCTCTCTCTCTCTTTCATTCACCCACTTCACCCAGCCTCCAAGCTAACAACAACTTCACGGCTCACTAGTTACTCGTATGTAGGTCAAGTGTCCCGCCCACCCGCCCCCAAATCAGACAATGGCTTACTGAGCCCAACTCAAAAACCGATGCGCGCACACCCACACACGCCCATCAAACACATGCGCACGCCCACGCCCTAAGCAGGAAGAGGTGCACTATGGTGTCACAAAAATACTGTGATGGACGTCTGTATCGTTAATTTAATTATTGTATGCATTGGTTTTACTATGTAAGAGTCTATGCATGTATTCGTGTCTAGCATTGTGGATCATTATTTCGCCACTTGTGTTTTATTCTTTCTTTTTCTTTCTTTTTAGCCAATCATTATGTCTGCAATTGTTAAGGAAGAGGAAAGTGGACCCTCGACGTGTCGGGCCTTCAACCTGAGTGGGAGAAAAGAAGAGTAATTTTCACTTGAACGCTTTGGACAGGCCCAGTGTCTCATTGCTGAAGACTGATGGCTGTTTTCTTTCAAAAAGTATAATATGCGCCGCCACAGGGGACACAGCACCAAGCACGAGCTTTGCATCGATGTAGGCTCCCGAGAGGAATGAAGGCGATTGTCAAACTGTCAGGCAACCTGCAAAAAAGAACTTACCTTCCGATAAGCCGACTACTGCGGGCTGGACAAAGTAGTGACGCGCGCCAGCTATGAGGGTTACCCGCTCCTGCTAGCGGATGAAGCCATCACAGGACGGGGGGACTTATCAAGGATGTGACATCATGGTTCTGATAAGATTCCTCGGTCCTGAAAAGTGTGTTCTGCCTTTGAAAGTGTGAGCCTTTCAACCGCACTGTTTGTCGTCGCATTGAGATGTCAGACAGCAGTGAACGACTCGCTTAAGTACCTGTTGCTCAAATTTCGATGCCTTCTCTCTCGCCTCTTGATGAGGAGCAAAGACATGAAGGACACAGCCAGCCTAGCGATTTTCATTCGTGGAGTCACTGCTGCCCTTCAGGGTTTATGGGAGTTTCTCCAGCTTGTTCCATTTGCACTCGGCACCACCACTGGGCAAGACATCTTCGACCCGCCCTGCTTCAGTGTGTTGAAGCCAACACTCCCTCGACCTGTCCCGTCTCCGTTGTGACGTGACGTCCGACAGTTGCCACAGCAATGAAATGGCGAAAGAAGAAGGTTGCCACCTCACTGCTAGTGCGTCACTGTGAGGCCGCAGGGACAATCCAGACCTCCACAAGATGGCACGTTGATCACACAAGAGTCCCTGTGCACCAAGTCTGCCAACCTTACTGATGTTCATGTCTGTAGTCGTGAAGGTTGGTCAACTCATCCTCTCCCGCAGCCTTAACCACACGCAGTCTAAGCACCTGACGGACGATAAGTCAACGCACACACACTATGGTGACCTGCTTTACTTCGGGGAGGTCCGCTGGTTATTGAGTCAGGTCATGAGCCATGCTGTCACGCGTGTGCGAGCCTGCAGCAGGAGATCGCCCCCACCTTCCTCCGTCAAAAGAACCTCCCCGGTGCCTGATCATTTTTCAACCCGCAATGGCTTGCTCGTCTTCTGGCCCTGCCTCACAGATATCAATACGCAACCTAAATACCTCAAGGTTGAAGCTGCAAGCAAAAACATTCTAGTCACAAGAATGTTTATTCTACATCACCGCCTTCGAGGTAAGGCTGCGCTTGTGGTATAGGCTCAACTGGCTGCTGGTCAGTTTATGCATTTTACTCGTTATGCGGCATTGTGCACCTCGATGACGGGACCTGAACAATTGTGTTGTTGTTGTCACTCTTTGCGGGAGAATAAATTTTGCCTCCCGTTTTTCCTAGGGTCAGGTACTGTCTCCGGGCTCAAGCTGTTCACCTCCCCCTTTGTTTGACTTCCTGTGGACGAAGCCCTGCCCCCCCTGCAGATGGAGTTGGGGGAAGATTCTGTGTAATGACGAGCTGAAGCGCAAAGTACCGTACCGCTTCTCCCATGTCCTTTCTTCAGTGAACCTCGTCTCCCTTCTCAACCAAATTTCCAAATTTACATGAGCATGTAAAGCGCACGTTGGACATGTTTTGGCAAGCACGTACAGTGTCGTGAAACAACCTCTTTTTCAAAAATGAAATTATACAAAGTCTCTGCATTCGCGACTCCCAGCTATGACCGCACCTCAATGACATTCTAGCGCTTGGTTATTCATCAATCGATTCCAGACATTTGAATCACTTCCCCATCGGCAAACAGCACCAAACATCCCCCTAATTTGCATGTCTCTTGATTAAAACTGTGGCTGCAGTCAGTCACTAATTTGCATGTTTTGCACAAAAAAAAAAAAAAAAAAATTATAGAATTCTCGTCAATGGTGTTGCCATGCTTTTCTACCAACATGTTTGTATATTGTCACAAAAGTTGTCTGCAGTCACTGATTTGCATCGAATTAATAAATTTCTGGTTAATCTAGTCACTGCTGGTTTGCCTGCTTTCTATATTTTTTTGTATATTGTTACAAACGGTTTTCTGCAGTTAATGATTTGCATGTTTCAATATAAAATTTCTTGTAGGTCTAGTCACGGTTTGCCGGATTATCTATAAAAAAAATTGTTACACTGTCACTTTTGGGTTCTCTTTGGCACTCCGGCCCGAAGGCTATTCTTAGAAGGCTTTCTCTGGCCCTCGCACCTGAAAAGTTGCCGACCCCTTGCATTAGATAAAGGAAAAGAAATTCAGGCCAATCTAAAGAAAATCATATGGGTATGGCAAATTGAGAGAAAAAAAACAATTGAAATAATCAGAGAACTAATAGGAAGGAAAAAAGAGCAAAGAAAAAAAATGATGAATAGTTTATTTTGCTATTCTTTTCTCCTTTCTAATTTCAAATGTTCTTTTCATCTATATTTCCTGTCTCCTTTCTTCTTGCCTCCCCAATAGCCTTGATTCTCTATCTCTCTCTCTCCTCTCTCTCTCTCTCTTCTCTCTCTCTCTTCTATCTCTCTCTCTCTCTCTCTCTAGTCGATTCTCTGCTCGTATCTCTTATCTCTCTATCTATCAGCTCGCTCTCCTATTCTCTCGCTAATACTCTCTCTCTCATCTCTCTCTCTCTTCTCTCTCCTCTCTCACTCTCCTCTCTCTCTCTCTCTCTCTCTTCTCTCTCTCTCCTCTCTCTCTCTATTCTCATCTCTCTCTGTCTCTCATCTCTCTATCGATATATCTCTGACTCTATCTTCTCTCTCTCTCTCTCTCTCTCTCTCTCTCTCTCTCTCTCTCTCTCCTCTCTCTCTCTTCTCTCTCTCTCTCTCTCTTCTCTCTCTCTCTATCTCTCCTCTTACTTCTCTTCTCTCTCTCTCTCTCTCTATGAGTCTCTCTCTCTCTCTCTCTCTCTCTCTCTCTCTCTCTCTCTCTCTCTCTCTCTCTCCTCTCTCTCTCTCTCCTCTCTCTCTCTCTTCTCTCTATCTCTCCTCTCTCTCTCTCTCTCTCTCTCTCTCTCCTCTCTCTCTCTCTTATCTCTCTCTGCTATCTCTCTCTCTCTCTCTCCTCCTCTCCAGCTGTCTCTCTCTCTCTCTCTCTCTTCACTCTATGTCTCTCGCTCTCTCTCTCTCTCTCTCTCTCTCTCTCTCTCTCTCTCTCTCTCTCTCTCTCTCTCTCTCTCTCTCTCTACTCTCTCTCTCTCTCTCTCTCCTCTCTCCTCTCTCTCTCTCTTCTCTCTCTCTCTCTCTCTCTCTCTCTCATTTAGTGACCAATATAGTAGTAACACAAAGTATAGCCTTGAAGAGCTTGAACACCAGAACCAATTGCAACAAGCGCTAAGCCTGAATGGATCGACCGCCAGTGGCAAAAACCACACTGCCACAATCAAACCTCACGAGCCCTGCGTGGGACGTCTGATAAGCACTCCCACTTCAAGCCTGTGTCATACAACACAGACGTTAGTGGAACGTTCATCAATGAAAACACGCTTACACCGGCCGCGAGCTGAGCGCCACATCACCCGTGCCTCACCTATCACGAGTCCCGAGCGCCGCCCCTACCCAACCTACCCCACAACCTCCCTGCCGCGAGTCTCAGAGCGCAGGGTTATCAGTGTCTCCACGCCACAAGTCCTGAGCGCCAGGATTCTTCGCGCCCCACCTGCCGCGAGACCCGAGCGGCGAGATTACTCGTACTCGCACTTCACAGGTATCCAACCAAAATAATCAAGCAGATAACTTAACTTCAGACGACAGCGCACCTTGTCCCAGTCCTCCCGACGCTCCAAACTGCAAGGCGCACGCGCACCTAGGTCTGCTCACAGCGGGCACGATTCGAAGCTACGGCCATCACTGCAAGAGAGTGGGAATACGGAAAACGATGATTCAGGAAGTTGAAGTCGCGGATACAGCCAGCTGCCACGTCACACCACCAGGATTGCCGACGCGCCCGATCAAGAAAGGCAGGAAAAAAAATTTTTCACACAGCTGTCTGCGGAACAGGCAAAAAATAAACGCTTGGCTACTTCACTCCCTAAACAAGAGCTTTGGCGTTTTCCTGCCCCCACTTCTGACAACATCCACAGGAGGAGGTGGACACCACATCAAGCCTTCCCGCCCCCTCACCATGACAGCCAACATCGACTATCTACCCGGAGCACGCCGCCACGAGGCAAGCTCTTGGTAATCTTACATCATCTCAGCTAACGTAGAGGTTTCCAGAATAACGTCGGTGACCTAACGTACAGCCATGTTTTGCCCACCGGGTTGACATCATTGCCATACTGAGACCTCTCAACTCCTCCAGTGCCAGGAACAACTTGGGAAGATTAGGTGGATACTCAAGGTGGTTCCGACGTGACAGACCCAAAGTACTTTGGGGGAGTCGCTGTGTGCTCAGCAACAGCCTCCTGACAAGCTCTCCCCGTCGACCTTACTGCCTCACATGGAGAGATGTCTTCAAATTGTGGACACACCTCAAGACTCCATTCTGCTGTGCGTGGGTTGTGTTACCGTCCACAGTGGGCAGGTGGTGAGACCCTCACTACCTGACACCAACTTAGAGGTCCTGCTCCTCCAGCACTCTGTAAGCATCTCAGATTGTGGGTGATCTCAACCAGAGTACCTTGTCAGATGGCAGTTTGGACGAGCTGTTGACGGTGTTTGGGACTCACCAATCACGTTCGACTTCCCCACACACACTCAGGGTCTTCAATTGACCCTGTAATCACCGATTTGCCCAGCAGTATAGTGACCTTGCGTCCTCTAGCAACAGTGGGTTCCTCCGACCACATGGCTATTCTCACAAGTCAAGCGGCTCGGACAGAGATGAGGCCAGTGACTCGCCACCAACGGGCTATGGGACAAGGAGCTGGGATGCAATGAAGGCAAAATTAACAACATTGGTGGTATGGACGTTGCTACAGGGTGACGTGACACACAGTGAAAGAACTTTCACAGAAATCTGATTCCCACCAAAGAAGATTTGTGTTGCCAGAACATCTACATGGAGTCTTAAACAGGGGACGACGAAAGAAGACCAGCCAACTGGTTTGGCTTTCAATGCAGGGAAAGCAGCAGACAATAGAGCAAGGCTCGGTTGTTGCGATATAAGTCCCACCCACCAAGAAGACATAAACACCAGCACAAAATGACTGTGCAAAATATGAAAAGAGTCCAGAAAGAGGCGATCAACAACTTGGAGGGATCACATTCAAGCGAAAGCTAACAGGCCAGTCAGTGGGCACTAAGGATGGTGGAGCAGATCAAACAACTAACAGGGGCTTTCTCTCGTGACGACAGCAGCACGTTGACAGCACCTGATGGCTCTGTTGTCACCAAGTCAACCGGGGTAAAAGCTCAGGTGGTGGCTGCCATTCTCTCAAGATGGGACAGTGCCTGACCCAGAACGTGAACCTCAGATAGTCCGTTTCTAACAAGCGCCATAGGGAACATCACCATTAACACGGAGGAGGTGTTGCAACAACTTCAACAAGTGATCCCAAGAAAAAGCGAGGGACCAGATAGTATCAGCCCTCACCTGCCTTAAGATGTGCCTCACACATTGC
>JACEEZ010003256.1:30000-37188 GCA_016584305.1 Chionoecetes opilio
GGCACCAGTTTAACTTTCTTAGCCTTTTGACCACCTACTTTTTTTCCTTATTGGTACGTCAAACCCCCACAGGTAGGGAAAATAAAGGATTTTGAAACAGTTTTTAAAAATTAAATGCGACCAAAACTTAGGGAATTACAGCGAGTTGAAGCAAAAAAACAAGAAAAAAATGTTTTACACTTTCCCTACTTTCCTTAAATTTATTTTAATATTATGTACTTAATTTTTTTTTTTATCTCTTATCACAATTATTTAACACGATGGTAGGCTCGCTTTTATAAATATCTCGGGATTTGGTAAATCGGTAGGATAAAACATTTCAATGCCTAAAAACCCAAAGGGGTCCCCCTACTCTTGTATAGTCATCTGACTTTTTTTTTTTTCCCCTTTTATTTTATAAAGGGCGTGTTGTTGTTAAACATGCCCCCCGTTCCTGATGAAAACAAAATGGGGTTCTTGTGTAAAGGTGAGTAAAGCCAAAGAATTATAATTTTTTTTTCTGGGGCCCCAAAGGGTTTTTGGTTGAGGCGAGGAAGTCCACCCCATCGCCACCCACCCGAGTCTATCAGCCAATCACGACGTCCTTAAAAACCCGGGCTAGCATCGAGCAGCCCCCGCCCGGGAACCGGGGTTTAAGTGAATAGACTAATTCAAGTATCACACCTCAGGGGGGTGGGTTTCCCCAATCTCCACCGTTTGGGCCGCCAACTTTACCTTTTTGTGTGTTCATCTCCGGGATGTGGGGGACAGCGGCCGTGAAAGTTCCACCCCTGGAAAACGCGGCCCAAAAAGGTGCGTTGGTGCTGGCGGGGCACGGGAACGCAGCACCTTACTGCACCCCACGGGTAACCGTTCTCGTGCCCGCGGGGCGATTTCCGGAGGTTTCCCCGTAATCCAGCCGGTGGGGCCCTCCCTCCCTGCTTTGGGGAAATACCAAAAGCCCCGCGACATCCCTGCGGTGTTCCAGTGAGTCGAGAGGCTCCCCGGGCTCGAACGGGCGGGTGGGTCGGGGGGTCGAGCATCCCCCAGTCGCGGGCTCGACGCGGATGCTGTCCCCTCTGAGTGTGCGGGCTGCACATAACCCCGGAGAGGGGGCGGGTACTCTAAGTAAGGCCGTATCGGGGCCCTTATGGCAGGAGCTTCCCCCCCTGTCGAGGATCGGGCTACCCTTCCGGGCAAGACCCGGAGAGGCCTTTTTTGCAATTGTTTGGTGGCCGTCAACCTTGCTCCGGCCACCCCAACCCCCCCAAACCTTGGGGCTTCCTGGATGGGAGGGAACCCCCCAACCGCAACCTCCCTTCCACTGCGGGCCCCGGGCAGCGGGGGACGGAAACCCCCATTCCTGTGTCTTCTCCGGAGCAAAGTTCACCTGCCAAGTGTCCCCCCATCCTTTTAAAACACTCAGCGCTGTTGCCTCATCACAGCACGCCCACTTGTCGCGGTAGGAGCGGAGGAGTACAGTCATCGCGTAGCCAGACGCTGGCAGCTGCTAAGAAGACGTCCACGTAGATGTTCCCGGGCGGGCCCCCAAGCACAGAGCCCTGTGGAACTTTTTCTTCCCTGGCGGGCCAGAGGCCCTCCCGTTAACCGCCCGGGGAGGTTTTTCCCCTTTCAGGTAGTCCCCAGGAGCGCAGGAGGTCCCCTGGACCCTTTTTCTGGGAGTTTTTCGAAAAGGGCCTCCGTCCACACCCTGTCAAAAGGCACCCGCTATGTCAGGGCCACCACACGTTCCTGGCCGCATCCAGGCGTCCTCCTTTTTTCGGGTTAGAAGCATCAGCGGTAAAGGGGTGGACCGTCCAGGTCTAACCCAACTTTTGGTCCGAGGGGGTTTTTTGGTCGCGGGTGACGACAGATTACCTCTGCCACGATCCTCTCGAACACTTTCCCCACCACAGCCCAAAAGGAGATGGGCCTTTTTTTTTTGGGGGTCAGATCGGGAAACCCTCCTTTTGTGAACGGGAACCACTCGAGCCCCCTTTTCCCGCTAAGGGCCAGTTTTTCCTGCAGGCGGCAGTGAAGTGTGGTGAAGGACAAAACAGCTCCCGGCGCACTTTTTTAAAAAAGTGGGGGGCTGACGTCACGGGGCCAGTGGCTTTTTTGGTTTCGAGCCCTCGCAAATGTGCTCGACCTGCGCCTCGTCCCCCCACCTTGTGGACTGTCTCTTCACACTGCTGCTCCAGACGACGGGGGCTGCTGGGGCCTCCCCTTTCATCTTTGCAGAAAAAGATTACCAGCAGCTGGCCTTCTCCCTGCGCTGACACTGCTGTTCCTCCTGCTTGGGTGAGGGGGGGTTTTTTGAATCTTGGGGGGGGGCTATTCCCCTGTTTTTTCCTTAACCAGGGACCCCCAAGTCTTGTTTCCCACCCGGGGCCTCGTAGTTTGCGGCGCAGCCCTCCTCCCACTTTTTTTGGCCCCATTTGCTGGACACCCACCATCCCCTGCAGGCCGCCCGGGGCAGGTCCTTTTTGTGCGGTCGGGTTCCGCTTGAAGCGGGCCCCCTGGTCTTGGCTTCGCACAACACGGCAACGGTACCAAACCATGGTGTTTTCCGGGGGGCTTGGTAGTGTAGTCGCGGTGGGCACATGGCGTCTCTAAGGGCCAGGAGGCGGGAATAAGGGCTCGCACATATTTCCCCCCCTCCCGCAGCAAAGTCCCCCACGCCGTGTGACTCAGGCAGGGCCCAAAGTAGGCCCAGTCCGCCTTACCCACAAACCAGACAGTACGGAGTGGCCTCGTCCCGACCCACGCCTTATCTATCTGTGTTAAGCAGCGTGGGGGTCAGAGCGCCCACTAAACCCCAGCTGGTGACAGCGAGGTGGCCCCCCCGGAGGTCAGAGATGACAGGGTCCGTGTCCCCCCCCCGCTCTGTGGGAGGGGAAAGGGCACGTGGTCCGTCAACCCTCACAGGGGGGGAGCCTCTCTAGGCATGCTGTTCCGGTGGTGGTTGAGGTGCCCACCACCAAGACTGCCTGCAGCGGTGCTCCAACATCAGGGCGTCCCGAGCCCCAGTGGGGACTGGAGCGGGCGGGTTCCTGACTGGAGGGGAATACCCGGGGCACGAGGATGGCTGATCGATCACCCGCACTACCTGGGAAGAAATACTCCATATGGGGGGGCGGGGCCCATCGACGTGCTGGGGTTTCCTCCTTCCTTGAAGCAACAGCCACACCGGGACCTCTCGCTCGGGGGGGGTCCCCCTGTTTTCCCTTGGGTTACCACGTATCTGCCCCAACGTGGGGGTCAACCTCGTTTTTGACCCCGGCTCCGTCGCCACAACTACTTTTCACTATGTCGTAGTACACAGTTGTGGGTCGGGCTCCGATGTTCGTTCGAGACCCCGGCTTGGCGGGATATCTTTAATGAGGCTTGGGCGTCTGGCCGTACCATAAAAGGACGGGGGGGCGTCAGGGGCCGTGTCCGGGTGATATAATTTTTAAAGGGGCCCGCTGAGGGTATCGTTGGGGGGAGGGGTCCCTGCCGGGCCCAGGCTATGACTCCCGGGCCCCCAAATGCCAAGATGGGCTGGGCTTTGGGGTGCTGGGCGGGCTTTGCTGAGGTGGTATGGGGGGGAGAGGGGCTGCCAAAACCTTCCTCCGCAAGAATTTGCCCGAAGAGCCGCTCCTGGCGCTGTCGGCGTTTTGGGGGTGCAGGCCCCAGCTGTGTCCCTTTAGTGCGCAGGGAATTGCACACTTTTTCTGGGGCTTGTCTCCGGGCTGGTTGGCGCCTTGGTGCTCCGTGGGTGGTTTTCCCTTGGTGTCTCCTGGGGCGCCTGTCCCCCGCTCACTTCTCGCGACCTCACACTTCTCTTTTTTTTCCCCTTTTTTCTTTTTTTACACCCAGGCGGGGGTGCCCGGGCGGCGGAGGGTGGTTTTCGCCGGGGGTATACCCCGGTCCTGCCTGGGACCAGTACCGCCCCGGCGGGGCTGGTTGCGCAGCGCACCTTGTGAGGTGGTGGGCGCATGGGGACAGTTGTAGTGGGGGGTGCAGGGGGGGGGTCGGTCACGCTGTTGTTTTGGGGGGCAGAGGTGGGGGGTGCAGGGGGGTCACCCGCTGTTGTGGGGGGGGCAGTGGGGGGGGGGGCGGGGGGGGTCAGTCGCTGCTGTAGCGGTGGGGGGGAGGGGGGTGGCGGTATCTTCAGGGGGGGTCGGGGTGGGCGTCACCTTGCCGGGACCTTAGCTTCCCTTTGGGCTCCCCGAACTCCCACTTTTTTCCAGGACTCAGATCCTTGGCAACTTTCCCCCCAGTCTCGTCAATGGGTTTCTGAGAAAGCACTGACACTTGGGAACAAGTTTTTTATTTCTGCCTGGGGGCTGCTTGAGGCTTTTAGTCTGTCAGCAAGTCTGAGTGCTGAGGCAAACACCTCCCTGTTTTGTTTAAACAGCTCCCGGGCTTCCTCGTGGACCCGATAAAGGGGTTTTTTTTTTCCCAGAAACTTCCCCCGTGGGCTTTTCGAAAGAGGGAGATGACTGTGCTCCTTCCGGCCTTCCCGGTACAAATCCTCTCCTCACTTCTTACGACGGTCGTACTGTTGGGAGGTTGTCTGCCTCCTCGCTACCCAAATTCTCTCTCTCTCCTCTTTCTCTCTTCTCTCTCTCTCTCTCTCCTCTTCTCCTCTCTCTCTCCTCTCTCTCTTTCCCCCCCCCCCCCCCTCTTTTCTCTCTCTCTCTCCTCTTTTCTCTCTCTCTCTCTCTCTTCCTTCTCCTCTTTTCCCCCTCCTCTCTCTCTTTCTCTTTCCTCTCCTCTCTTCCCCTCTCCTCTCTCTCTCTCTTCTCCTCTTTCCTCTCTCCTCTCTCTCTCTCTCTCTCTCTCCCCTCTCCTTCTCTCCTCTCTCTTCCCCTCTCTCCTCTCTCTCTCTTCCTCTCTCTCTCTTCTCTCCTCTCTCTCTCGTCTCTCTTCTTTTTCTCCTCCCTCTCTCTCTCTCTTCTCTCTCTCTCCTCCCCCTATTATTTTTATTATTTTATTTTATATTATTTTATTTTATTTTTAAAACATTATTTTTATTATCATTATTATTATTGTTTGTTGTTTGTTTTGTTGTTGTTTGTTGTTGTTTTGGTTGTTGTTGTTGTTGTTGTTGTTCCTATTATTGTCATTAATTATTATTTTTATTTATTATTATTATTATTTTTATTGTCATTTTTGTACGATTATTATTATCAATACCTACTACCCCCTACTACTACTACTACTACTGCTACTACTACTACAAAAAACTTAATATAATGATAGTATTATAATTATTGCTACTACTAATTTACTTTATTATTATCATTATTATTTTTATTTTTATTTTTGTTTTTTTATTTTATTAATTATTTATTGTTTTTATTACTATTTCTATTTAATTTTTTTTTACAACACTACTACTACTATTACTGCTACACTACTACTAACTTTTTTTACTATAATTGATTTCCGTATTCACGACTGCTCTAGCTAACAGTATGCATAGCGTCCATAAGAGCCACAGCCATGGGCGATTTAACCTATAAATTTTTTAAATTTTTTTGTAAATAAATGTTAATAAACAAAAAAATCTCTCTCTCCTCTCTCTCTCTCTCTCTCCCCTCTCTCTCTCTCTCTCTTCTTCCTCTCTCTCTCTCTCTCTCCTTTTCCTCTCTCTCTCTCTCTCTCTCTTCTCCTCTCTCCTCTCCTCTCTCTCTCTCCCCTCCTTTTCTCTCTCTTCTCTCTTTCTCTCTCTCTCCTCTCTCTCTCTCTCTCTCTCTCTCTTTCTCTCTCCTCTCTCCCCCTCCTCGCCCTCCCCCCTCTCCTCTCCTCTCCTCTCCCTCTCCTCTCCTCTCTCGCTCCTCCTCCCCTCTCTCTCTCTCGCCTCTTTCTTCTCCCTCTTCTCTCTCTCTCTTCTCTCTCCTTTTTCTTCCTCCTCTTTTCTCTCTCTCTCTTCTCTCTCCTCTCTCTCTCTCTATATATATATATATATTATATATAATATTTTTATCTTAAAACTCTCTCTCTCTCCTCTCTCTCTCCTCTCTCTCTTCTCCCCCTCCTCTCTCTCTCTCTCTCCTTTCCCCTTTTCTCTCTCTCTCTCTCTCTCTCTCTCTCCTCTCTCTCTCTCTCTCTCTCTCTCCTCTCTCTCTCTCTCTTTCATCCCTTTCTCTGTTTCTTTCTTGGGAAATCGTCTTTAAATCCCTTCAAAACCCCTCCTTTTCCCCTACAATATATATTAATATATAATAATAATCAAAAAATTCCTTCCCCCCTTTTTTCATTTATCTCCTAAAAATTTCCCTCCTTCTTTCATTTATAAATATAATATTATACAAAAACCCCCTTTCTTAAAAAAATTCTCTCCCCTTGTTTTCCCTTTTTCCCTTTCCCGGAAGGGTTCTCTTTCCACGCTTTTTTTCTTTTCCCTCTTCCTGGTTTCTCTTTCCCCCTTTTTCTTTTCTTAAAAAAAAAAACCCCCCCCAACCCTCCTTCCCTTTCCCCCCCCTTTTTTTTCTCTTCCCCACCAGACAAGAGTTTGGTTTTCGAACCCAATAATTGAGGAAAATGCCCCTCCACGGACAGGGGGAATTTTTTCCCCCTGCCCGGAACGTGGGGGAAGGATAGACACACGGAAAACAGATCCACTAATGCTTTGGTTGGACCTTACTACCAAAAAAAATTTCTCCTCTGGGAAAAAGGGGGGGGAAAGAGGGGAAAAAAAAAAGAAAATTTTACCTCCAACATATATTCTTTGGAAAGGACAAAAAAAATATACCAGGTTTTTTTTTACCCCTACATATATCGTAGAAGGCAAAACCACCCAAAAAAAAATAATCACCCCAAAAGGGGGGAGAAGGGTTGGGGGGAGGGGGGAAATTTGAAGGAAATGGGAGGTGTTTTTTTTGGGGGTGGGGGCCCGGAGGGCCCGGGGAGGGGGGGGGGGGGAAGGGAAGGGGGGCGTGGGGAAGGGTTTTAACGAGGAAAAAAAAGGCGGAAGATTTTGGTTGGGGTCACACCAACAAAACACAACCCAAAAAAATGAAGAAGAATAAGAAAAAATTTCCACATGTCCTAAATTTTCTTCCTAAAAAAAACTAAACGTTTGTTTTAAAAACACAAAAAAAGAAAACCCCCGAGTTCCCCAAAAACCCAAAAAAACAAAAACCCCAAAAAATCAAGGGGGGGAACAAGGGGGAAAGGGAAAAAAAAACCCCCCCAAACCCAAAAAAACAATAAAAA
>JACEEZ010003257.1:0-38415 GCA_016584305.1 Chionoecetes opilio
CTCTCCTTCTTCTCTTCTCTCTCTTCTCTCCTCTCTCTCTCTCTTCTCTCCTTCCTCTTTTTCCTCCTTTTATTAGTCTTTTTCTATAAGTAGTAGGAGTAGTAGAAATAGTGAAAACATGAGAGTAGATGAATCTGCTTTTTGTTGTTTGCCATATCCTAAGTCTTCCCTAAGTTACTAAGTCTTCTTCCAGGAGAAGACTCCTGCCTCCTGCCGACTCCGCCTTCGAAGAGGAGGAAAACATAGGTATACATAGATTTAATAAATACCAGTGAGACCTTATTGGTCTATACCGAGGGTATCTGCTGAACTACAGCTACTAACAAGTTACATGTAAGAGAACAGTAAGAAAAATGATACTATGCACCTAAAGAGCGTAGGAGGATGGAAATTTCATAATGAAGAAAGAGAGTAATGGTAGTGTGGTAAGGAATAATAACGCTAACACTAACAATCCGAGAGATTTAATTAATATAACTCGCGGGGCAATAATTCAAACCCTATTAACTTTAAAGTACGCGTCTGGTCTACTTTTGAATAAAGTTATTGTGCTGGCTTAGATAACATTAACTCATAATTTGTTCCACCGAGTGACAACTCTGACATTGAACAAATTCGCTCTTAGATCCGTGACAAACGCTGTTCATTCAGTTTTAAACCGTTGTTTTTTGTTGTCACTTGTGGAAAAATCTCGAATAAGTTTCTTGATTGATATCAATCGTTTAATGATCATTAAAAAAATGTATCAAGTCCCGCGGACTCTACACATTTCTAAGGAAAATACATGATGTTCTTGCAGCCTCTCTTCATAAGATGAATCTCGCAGAAATGGAATAAGTTTAGTCGCTCTGCTTTTAACTGATTATAATTTGGCTTAATCTTTACGAACAAGGCGATCAGAATTGAACGGCTGTAGGAGGAGGAAGATGACGACGAAGATAATGAACTACTATACCGCCAATTCCTAAATTAGGTTGCCATGTCTTCGTCATATCGATTATCAGGGAGGGTGGCAACACACACACAAAAGGAAACAAGATAGTCACTGTATAGACATCTATGTGATCGTCAGTGTCCCCTTATCCACTATCACTCCTTTGCTCGATAACAACCGCCTAACCATGGAAACGAACCACCGAAACTTCAGATGCATTTTGTTAACCAATTATTCGTCTTCGTTACCTCTAAGGCAAACCACTAACCTGTAAATTATATAACTAGAAGACTTTGGCGTTCGGTTTACTTTCATTACGGTTTTTGAGTACTGAAGAATAAATTCTTGTGTTCACTTTTATAGTTAATAAATTACCCTTATATTTAGACTTTAACATATTTCCATTTTCATTTCTGGTGTTAAAGTGCACACATACGCGTAGATATTGTCACCATCTGCGGATAGACAACCACCCCCCTTTGTCGCGTTAGGCATCAGAATCGAAGAACCAGACGAGATTCGTTGAGAATGAAAAAAAATCCATTTTGGGAGAAGGCTAAATGTAAGCGGTAAGGTAAAAAGACTATTTGTTGGGAATTCCTGATCCAGTTGGCCTTTCCGGACCGGCCTCTCTAGCCAGGCCTTGTTATCGCGGCGCGCGGCATCCCCCGGCGACCCCTAAAACCTGCCCTCACACGACGAAGAGCCTTGGCTTTAAGGGATGGAGAAATACGGAGGGTTCTTCCAGGAACAAACTCAGAAATTCGGTCTTATATCCCCCCCTCTCTCTTTATCTCTTTCTCTTTTTTGTTTTCTCTCTCCCTCTCTCTTTTTCTTCACTTGATCGCACAGCAAATGCATCATAGAGATTCTCTGCATCATTCCTTTTAAGTTCATTTGCTGCTTACGTTTGATGCTTTTTATAGTGATATCTTTATTATCTCCAACAGCTTCCTTTCTTTTTCCCGCCTCTCCTTTGTCTTATATTACTTCCTCGCTAGCCTCCTCCTTTCCAAATATGGGAAGCACAAACCAGTAACTGCAACGCAAAGAGATAATTATTTTCCACACAGACTGCCTGCAAGAGTTGTGATGCAGAACATTACCACTTGCACAAAAAGAGAGGAGACGAGACCAACACCAACTCAAGTATTGACCTCATTTTTATCCCTATACATGATAAACATTTAGAGGATAATTTATATAGACATTTCAGGTTATACAACGTTTATGGTCACCCCAGCACCAACCAACCCAAATTTTTTTTTAAATCTTTGATAACGTCATTATTATACGGGCAGATTTTAACCGGGAGTAAACGGAAAGCTGAGCGGTTTGACAAGCTTACACGATAACGATAAGCAAATCATACAAATAAACCTGCTGTGTTCATTGGATAGATCAGCAGGTTGTTAACAGTAAGGAGCCCAGTAGAAAAAAGGGATGAAGATTCGTTACTATAGGCTGAGAGGTGACTCGGCATATAGCTCAGCACACTAGTCAGTGAGGCTAATAGGTGCCCCCAAACACCTTGAACAGGAGCTCAAGATAGAACTCACGAGGTTCTTATCGGGGAGTTTTAACCCGTTATAGACCTATGCTGGGATTTTGTTGCCCCTTCACTGCGCTGGGGCCCCTCGCTTTATCTCCGCTAAGGCGAATCAGACACTTCGATGCAACATATTACATGAGTGTAAAATGTAAACTGACCCTTGAGAAACAATCAAGCATATGCTGTTGTCACCATGCCTGTTTGATGTGATCGATGAGTGCTCCATTCTTACAACGTGTCTCTTCAGACCTTTTTCCCCTCTCTTGGGGGTTTTTCAAAGTTAATGGGCTCCCTGCTCTGACACAGGTCAGGCAGGATAATGCAGCAAGGATTAAGTGGGATTTTCGGGACAAGCGGAAGAGAGAGGAGTATGGTCGTGTAGTGCCCAGAGTTGCTGAGTGGCTTTGCCATGATCCTGTCAGGGTTTGTTGCTTCCAGAATGCATGTCTGGCCCGTGGGCACCATGACGACATCAACGCCTTCCACGAGGCGTTGATAGAGTGCATGGTGCGTGCTGGCCAGACTGTGTTTGGTTTTTGCAGGACGAGATAGGGGCAGGTCCCGGGGCTGGAATGAGTTTTGTTCGTGAGGCGTACAGTGCCGCGCGGGAGTCCTTCCTTGAGTGGAGAGCGGGTGGTGGTCCGCGTTGGGGGCCACTGGCTGAGAGGATGAGGAGCATCAGGGCCAGATTCAAGCTGTGTCTCAGGTGGTGTAAGTCACATGAGCACCAGCTTCGTGCCCAGTCCCTGGCTGACAAGCTGGCATCTGGTGACTACTTTAACTTTTGGCGTGGCGTGCGCAGCATGAACCCGGGGCTCACACACGCTTCCCCTACGGGTGGATCACGCTGTGGGAGGAGGGCATCACCTCCATGTGGGGAGACCATTTCAAGGGCATTCTCAACTGTGTGAGGGACGAGGAAGTGAAATGCCCTGCGTGGTGGGATGCGGGTGTCGCTGCGGATTTTCCGCAGCGTGGACTACGAGGAAATGAGAGGGGTATTGAAAAAGCCTCTCCTCCAGTTGAGCCTTTGGGTATGGATGGGCTCTCTTGGGGAAATTTAAGTATGCGCCCCCCAGCCTGGTTACTTGGCTCTGTCTCTTCATCAATGCCTGTGTCTCCCATCATACATACCCAGTCAGGTCTTGGCAGTGCTTATAGTGCCTTTTACTTAAGAGCAACGTGAAGGACCCTGCTAACCCTGGCAATTACAGGCCCATTGCCATAGTAACCGCCCTGTCCAAGGTGCGGGGAGAAAGTGGTGCTCCATCGTCTTGAGGCCTACCTGTATACACTGGACAATCAGTTCAGCTATAAGAAAGGCCTTGGCCTGAGATGTGTGGGTTTTGGACATTGAAGAATATCATTCATTACTACACTTCCAGAAATTCACCTGTTTATCTGTGTTTCCTGGATGCCAGAAAGGCGTTTGACAGAGTGGGAAATTTCTGGAAGCTCTTTCATTTAAAATTCTCGTCAGGGGTACACCTGGGTACATTGTTAATTTATTAATGTACTGGTACACTACCCAGGAAATTTTCTGTTAAGTGGGATAAATTCCTTCTCGCTGTCCTTTAGTACTGCCAATGGTATTCGGCAGGGGGGGGTTTTATCCCCCTACCTGTACAATTTTGTACAAAGGATTATCCCCAGTGCCAACCTTCGTGATACAGGTATCGGCTGCTACATACATGATGGGTTCATCAACTCACTGAGCTATGCTGACGATATGGTACTGCTCGCACCCACTGCGGATGCGTTGCAGGAACTTATCAATGTGTATCAGGTGTATGCTGCCAAGCATGACATTGTCTACAACACCACTAAGACAGTGCATGGTAGTATCACCGGCACGCGCTCAGGTGAATTACCTGAAAAAAGCAAAGGCTTTGGTGGGTCTGCCCTCACTTTTGTGGAAAGATTCGCATACTTAGGCCCTGTTATTCCCCGACATGACTGATGATGATGATATCTCAAACAGACCAAACCCAAACCTCTTGTCGTGGGAAATACTCTACAGAGGAAATTCTCCTACTGTAGCAGAGAGGGGAAGATGGGGTTATTCAGGAGTCACTGCTACTCTATATACGGGAACTGCTGTGGTCGCGGTACAAGGTGGCCACTATGAACCGCCATAAGGGCTGTCACAATGACATCCTTAAGAGGATTCTGGGGCTTTCCCAGGTGGTGCAGCTCGTCCCTGGCTTTTGCTAGGAACGGGGTGAAACAATCTGGATGTGGTCCATCGACACTCCGTGTTCAGTTTAAGGAGTAGGGCGAGCTCTCTACGAACTCCATCATACCTCTGTCAGGCAGAGCTCGGCCTATGTATGTGGACCTATACAACAGCGGTGGCTGGGTCTGCTGTTTGTGGGAGAATGTGGGGTAGCGCAGGTGTCCCCTTGTATGCTTTTCTATTACTTTGATACTATGTCCCCTAATGTGCCGTACTTTGTTCTTGTTTTTTTATTTTGCTCTAGTACTTAAGTTTAACCTCCTTGGCTGTTCTCGTTGCTTTGTTTTTTGTCTGTATGCCTCCGGGCGAGAATAAAATTATTATTATTATTATTTTTATTATATGCGGCAAAACCCAACGTTTTCAAATTTCTTAATATTTTCGCGTAAACAAGTGCTTTGCCGGACTTCCGTCACACATACATTGATGAGGAAATCAAGACTTCCGATTCGGCAGCGAGCATGTGCTAGAGCAGGCTTGATTCTCTTTTGATTCCAGCACAGACACTTGAAATCAGTACCCTGTAGTTCATTGTCATGGTCAGGATATGTCGTCAATCCTCTGTTCATGCTACCCTTAGCAAGGCATCGGCAATCACGCAGAAGTGCACCGCCAATATTTTAAATTACAGTTCTGAGAAACATGCTCCACAAAGAGAAATAGAGTTCAAATTTTATAACATTATTCCGATATATAACTTGACGGTGTAAAGTTCATATTTTGTAGTTGTATGTAAGTAAATAATGTGGAAAGTCATGATCCAAACAAATTTTTTTTTTTTTCTTACAGAAGGTTTCGCAAGGGAATGTGCTTTGCCAGCAAATGCATTTAATACAAAAAACATAAACACCAGCTGGGATAAGCACCGGGGATGCGGCCAGCAATACGAGACAGCACAGGCAGCAATCGGGACCCGATATCTCCAACTTTTAAGGCCCCCCACAAAAAGCACCACGCTACTGTCCACTTCACTTCCATTTTTTTTTCTATCTCTCTTTTTTATATATTTTTTTATTTAGACATACAAATGTAATAAGCCCAAAGGTGCACTGTCGTGTGCTACCTATCTTAAAGGCAAGTAATATTATAACTATCTACTTTAATACCCAAAGACTTTTTTTTTTTTCTCTCTCTCTCTCTCTCTCCTCTCTCTCTCTCTCTCTCTCTCTCTCTCTCTCTCTCTCTCTCTCTCCTCTCCCTCTTCCCCTCTCTCTCTCTCTCTCTCTCCTCTCTCTCTCTCTCTCTCTCCCTCTCTTCTCTCTTTTCTCTCTCTCTCTCTCTCATCTCCTCTCTCTCTCTCTCTCTCTCTCTCTCCTCTCTCTCCTCTCCCTTTTCTTTCTCTCTCTCTCTCTCTCTCCCTCTCTCCTCTCTCTCTCTCTCTCTCTCTCTCTCTCTCTCCCTTTCGGCAAGATTTTATAAGTTCGTTTTCTTGGCAAAACTTTTTGTTCCCTAATTCTTCCCCAACAATTGCTAGATGGATTGTGAGCTGCTCCGAGGCGGGAATTCATGGAGTTTCTTCATTACTATGAGGGTAAATGTCCGTGAGAAGGATCTTGATCACGAGTTTAGTGCTTCTAAGTATTCCTATCGACCCTCGACCGCTTCCTCGAAGCTCTTTCTTTCACCTCCTTCTGCGCCTCATGTCTTTCCTCGTCCTCTTATATCACCTCTTCCACACAACTTCTTTTACCTATTCCGCGCTCGGTATTTCGTCATTTATTCTTACGTCTTTTTTCCTTCTTTTGGACACCATCATCATTCCCTCCTTTTCCTCTGGCTATGCATTCCGGCGGCGTGGAGTGTGCCGGGCCAGAAGACAAGGGCGCGGCTTTAGTCTCCCGGATATGAAACGGATATTGAAGAATTTTGTGACGAGTCATAAAGGCGAAGGATGAAAGGAATAAAGTGGACGTGTTTCTCTATCGAGTATGGCCCTCCTTTTCCTTCCCTTCCTTTTCCTCCGCCTCCTCCCTACTGCCACAGTCGCCGCTTACTACTTCATCTCCTTCTCCTTCCTCCCTCTGCTATTGTACTTTCATCTAATTCATCTAATTTTTTTCCCTCTTTTCCTCCTCCTTTTCCTCCATCTCATTTTCTTTCTCCTACTCCTATACCTTTCCTCTCGTTTTCCCTTCCTCCACTTACAATCCCCCATAACACTCCACACACCCATTCCTCTTCTCACCAGTTTGAGTACAATCACACACACACACACACACACACACACACAGGGGAACTCCGTAGTGTAAGGGATAGCTCGCTCGGCTCACAACCGAGAAATCCCGGGTTCGATCCCCGGGCGGAGCGAAGATAGACGGGTGGTCTTCTTAAAACCCGAGTCCCTGTCCACCCAGCAGTGAATGGGTACCGGGTGTTAGCCGGGGGTTTGCGACCCCCCTCCCGGTATGGTGGCTTCGGCCAACACTAAGAACTAAGGATGAATGATAAAAATGTTGATATGGAGACGGGGCCATACGAGCGTCGCTCTGGCCCTGTAAAATACAACTAGATGAATACAACAACTAGATGAATACAAACACACACACACACACACACACACCGCGCGGTGGGGCAGGTTGATAACGTGCTGGCCTCCTATTCTGTGGGTAGGCGGTTCGAATCCTCGCGCTCCCGGGGATTTTTCACTGCCAAATTCGGGCGGTTACTGTCCCCCTTGAGCAAGGGGAAAGGGAGTGGGTGTGTGTGAGGTCCCAGCATTGCCCAAAGATCGGTAACAATGAGCTCCAAGCTTGCACTGAGGGTGAAAATTGGCGATCGCGAGCCAGCTTGTGTGGACAAGACCATCGGTGAATAACACACACACACCAAACACCACACACACACACACACACACACACACCACACACACACACACACAGTCCAGAGGGGCACTTCCGCAAACACTTCCGAAAAACCGCAACTGAAGTCCGAATTCGCTTGCGGATGTGTAAATTTTTGCGGATTTGCGTTTGTGGAAGCACTTCCGCAAACGCAAATATGTCCGCAAATTCCCAAATTTGAACACGATTGCTGCGCAGCTACGCGCACCGTCTAAGAAACGCTGCTTGCCCACCAGTGACCAGTCAAGTCAACCAAGGCCGCAGTTATCAGCGTGTATTCTCAGAGGAAGTACGCGACCTCAAAGCCCTTCTTCCTGCTTTGCTTTGTATGTTGGTTATTTTTACATTTATGGTTGTAATTTATATAAACATTATCTGTGTGATGTAGTAATATCATTGAATATTTTAGATGTTACTGTAAACTATGTTAAGTGAGACCCAAGTTCAGTATATAAATAGATACATGATTTGGCGGTGGCGGGCTGATCTGTGATATTACACGTTCCTCGCCGACTCAGTCATGTCTTCTATTATCGTGTGCTCCTACCCGAGATTATGAAATCACCTCAGGTTGTTTAGAAAAACTGATCCAACTATCATCTTCATGACATATTTCCCCATATAATAAGTACATATTATCAAATTATGACAAAGGATAGGGTGGTCAGAGGGCTACACACCAGTGGTACAGACACAGCGAGCATACACAGAGGCGTGTAAGTGTGTGCCACGTGTGCTGGTGACGGTGTTATTTGCTTACAATGATTATGGCTCTGCTGTAGAGCGAAATATTACTTGCAAGGAGTGTGCTGTGAGTGAATTAGTGCGTAGCGGTGGTGGGGCGACAGCCTTCATCCTGCCTTATCGCTAGGCTGAGGTGCGAGTTAACTGCGATCCCTCGTACTGTACTGCGCATACAATTTTGTGCCGTCTGTTCTGTGCCGCATGATGCTTTGTGCCGTTCCTTGATTACTATGGCAAAACAACGCCCTCCACCTGTGGCCGAGGCCCGGCTGGTTGCTGCTATGGACGATGTGCTGGGGTTTATCTTCAGCATTAAGTAGGAAGATCATTAGTTGGCCAATTTGGCCATTTGCCAACAACATGTCAGTAGAGTACTAAGTCATTTTTTAAGTTAAATTGTATATTTATTTTATATTTTTATATCATAAACGTAGTTTTTCAAATAATATTTTGTTTGTGTATTCTTAGGTGAAAAAGAAAGCCCAGGCTCTGTGGCAAAAACAGAATCGAAAGCCAACCACCGCAGCCAACATCAAGAGGGAGGTGGGCAGTAAGCTGAAGACCCCAAACGTCACCGGCTGGAACTCCCTCTATAACTCTATGGAGGTCCTCAATGAGGTACTCGATACCAAGCTGGCCCAGATCAACGTGACATGCATGCTAAATGGCATAGCCACGTTCAACCAGGTTGATAAGGATATTATCAATGAGTACCTAACTGTGATGAAACTAGTGGTGACCAACTTCGATAAACTCCAAATGGAGAGAGAGGCCTACATGGGAGTCCTGCTTCCTACCTTATCTGTATTCTGGGACAGCCTTTGGGCATTATAGGCTAAACCATTCAAATATCCCCGGCCTTTGTTGGAGTACCTCATTGAGAACCCTCATAGTGATAAGAGACCCAAAGGTTTCAAGGCCAGGTTCCTCAAACTCTTTGAACAAATGGACTTTTTGATGGCCAAAGCAATCCATCCCCTTTTCAAGCTGCCTGTGGTCCGCCTTCTTAACCCTAAGAAGGTTAATTCTATGAAATCAAGACTACTGTTCGAGGTCACGGAGCAGGCTGTCTTGGATACCTCAGAAGGCTGCAGCCCAGATGAAGACGAAGAGAATGATTTTTTCAAGGTGCGACTTATAGATTTATCGTGGTCTACTGCATCATCAGTTCAGTTGTGACAGTTCATTACTCCAAGTCATTATATATTAGCAATCTTGAGCGTCATGCTGATACATTATTGTAATATTTATGATTCAAGTGCAAAACTATTTACAAAAAATCAATCTAAGCACTTTATATTTCTAAATAACAATAAAAAAATGTCTGACCCATGGTTTTGTATACGCGAGTCGGACTCGCGATCACCAGTTTCACCCTCCCGGAGCGTGCTTGGAGCTCATTATTTACCAATCTTAGGGTAATACTGGGAAACTCACACACAAACGCACACCTATCCCCTTGCTAAAGGTGGACAGTAACCGCCCGAATTTGTCAGTGAAAAATTTCCGAGTCAGCGAGGATTCGAATCGGCTAGCGTATTCCCGTTTTCTGGAACAGTATGTTGCGTTTACTCTTGGACACGTCAGGTTTGTGGAGGCGGTGGCCGAGCGGTTAGCGTCTTGGAGTGTGAGCTCGATGTCCCAAGCTCGACTCCTGCCGGGGGCAAAATCTTTCGGCCGACTTTAACGTGGTCGACAGGAGCCTGGGAGGTGAGCTCAAGATCCCGAGTTCAAGTCCCACCAAGGAGCAGCTGTAAATCCATCGTCGAGTGGTCGACGAAACCCGCGTGATGCATACCTGTTCTTGCGACTGCAACTTCAAGTTTTGGCGGAGGGACAATAGGTCTCAATCCCAATCTCTCATAATTATTGAAGGTCAGACTCGCTCTCTTGGCCTTCATAATGTTCGACGCGCTGGGAGAACAATCTCTCCACAGCTGCGGAGCTGGGTATGGCCGTGTTGTACTTAACGAACACATCTACCTAGGCTGCACGAAAAAGGGCCAAGGAACATGGCCTGCTCCAGCAGCTTGTACCTCTGCTTCTCTGAACACCAACTCTCAAGCTCTTTCCCCATCTTGTTGGAGAGGCGGGTAGAGTTGGTGACCTCTGTAGCTGTGGGTCCTGGGCTCCTCAACCCTATAAATAATAGATAAATGTGTAATATATATTGAAGAAAAAAAAATCAATAATCCGAGTCAGAGTCAGAGAGGGGAATGACACACACACACACACACACACACACACACACACACACACATACACCTACAGGCGTTCATAGGTCATATATAAAACATTCCAGGCCATATATTCAACAAACTCCCACAAATAGTTGACATTACTATTCCTCGTTCCACACATCTGCCCGTCCCCATCTAAATCCCCAGTTTCCCAGTACCCATCAAACACCCTTCCTTTCTTCCCCATTCGCTCCATCCCCTCCCCTACATTCATCCTTCCTCTCTTTCCGCTTCCATCCTTGCTCCTTTTCCTTCCCTTTCCCACATCGTCATTCCCCATTCATCTGTCCCTTATCTTCCCAATTGCATCCCTATCCCTATTCATGCTTCCTTCCGCATCTTTTGCCTGATTTTTCCATGTCTTCTCAATTATTCTTCCCACCTGTTTCCATCACCCTTCGTCCTCTTTTGCTCATACCAATATTTCCTTTCTCTCCCTCTCCTTCTCCCTCCTTCTCTCTCTCTCTCCCTGTTCCTTTAACAATATTTTTTCTTTCTTCTTTCACTACTGATGCCCCTTCGCTCTTCCACGGTACAGTATTTTTTCATCAACCTATCCTCCCTCAGTCACTGCTTCCTTCACTTAAATCCTCCACATTTCCGTCCTTCCCTCATGCCCTTCCATCCATCCACACTTGCCCTGTTCACCCTGCCTCTTCCATCTCGAACGTGTAATTCCAAGTTTTTTTAGTAGCGGGATTCAAAGCCACCGTTCATCTCCCCCACGTGACACCGCTAGTGGTGATGTTGCTGGTAGATATTGATGGGGTGATTAAAGTCGATAATTGGTTATAACACCGCGCATATCAATTAATACGCTCTCTCTCTCTCTCTCTCTCTCTCTCCTCTCTCTCTCTCTCTCTCTCTCTCTCTCTCTCTCTCTCCTCTCTCTCTCTCTCTCTCTCTCTTCTCTCTTCTCTCTCTCTCTCTCTCCTCTCTCTTCCTCTCCTCCTCTCAAATCAACAAAACACAGGCCTGAGAACACCACGCAATAAACATAAACAGCTCACATGAATACCAAAAAGCTAAAAAGGATGGAGGAGCGAGGAGCATCACGAAATGGCCACGCGACGCAAAACATACACCAGGCGAATAAAAGGAAAGAACAAGAACTGCAACCATAACTTATGCGGCAAAAAAAATTAAGAAGATAAAAGGAACAGAGAATATACGAGCACTACAGAGAAAAATTGAGATCCGGCGAACATAACATAAAAAAAAAAATACAACAACGAAAATAAAACGTCTGACATAACACAAAAATATAACTAGAAAAATACATGCAAAGTTAAAACTGTCTGTAAGAAATAGAAATAGATGTATAAGAAGTAGAAGAAAATATAGCGGTGCAAAGACGCGAGGGAAGGGATGCAAGCTAAGGGGGGAGGAGAAGGTAAGTAGGAGGGGGTTGGTAAGAGAGGATTAGGACAAACAGCACCACACGGGTAGAAGAAACCCCAGGGACAGTGCAGCAGTGCGGTAAAGAGGGGAGGAGGATGGGTGAGCAAAGAAGAGAGATAGAGAGGAGGAGATGCTAGTCCCAGAAAGAGGGTAAAATGGTGAAGGAGAGAACGCATGCAAGGAAAAAAGTGTGAGAGAAGGAGTCTAAATGTAAGAGGACGACGTAAATAATTTAAATAGTAGGAGACTGGCATTGCATTAGAGGAGGAAGGAAGAAAGAGAAGGGGGAATACGAGGAGGAGACCCAGGGTTCGCAACTATATAACGGTCAGAGAAGCGTTGTGTGTTCGTGGAGGCCAAACGCACGGTAATACAGCTCAAAAAGATAAAAATGTAAACTGCCAGACATTTATCTGCGAGCTACTTCTTAAAATATCAACCAAAGTTAGCATTTAATGGATTTATGGTCATGGCCTCGAGAAACCTATATCACAGTGATCCCCCTCGTATGATCGATTACATTTGCATCACTCAGAACTTTAACCGCGATGCATGTGAATATACATCATACAGTTTTTCCTTTGTTTGACTGCAACTTAGATTTCTGTGCTCAGTTGTTTATTCATTGAATTTACCTTTAGATAAACGTAAAACCCGTGGAAACAATGGTTATCTGTCAACATGTCTGATACAATTATGAAGGTGGAACTGCTTCTAACGCCCAACATTTCCAAAGTTCGTGAAGAACTAAGATAAGAGTCTATTCTTATATTTTCATGGAATGCTGGAGTTTAAATGATAGATTCGTTGCCTTGATCTACATTAATACTCACCTCATCTCAGAGGGTCCGGCCAGCCGATGCGGGGCTGGGCACCCCCCTTATTACCGTGCAAAACTGCAGTTTTAAAATTAATAGAAAAAATCACAAATTCACGCAATAAACATTTATTTTCATCCTTTTTCTTTGTCCTTAAATCCCCCATTGCTAATTAATAAAATGGGTGTATGTTATAGTATAAGAGGAAAGACAGAAAGAAGAGGAAAGCGGGGAAAAAAAAAATATATAAAAGAGAGAAGAGGGAGAGAAGGAAGAGAGATATCCAGGGACCCCAAGACCAATTTTTTGGGATGGGTACCCCCCCGGGGTGACAATTCCTGGTGTTTTTATTTGCAAAATGTCTCATTTTTATGTTTTGATATGATAGCCCTGCCACTGGTATTTGGTGGGTTTATCCTTTTTGAATAGAACACCCTCCCAAAAATTTCAGAAAAATTTTAAAATGTCAAAAATTTTGGGGGCAGGAATCCCAAATGTCCTAAAATGAATTTTAAAATTGTCCCATTTTAATACATTGTAAATCCCTAACAGATTGTACCCCTTTTGGGAATTAATTTCCCTTCTCACTAATGGAATTTTTCTTTTGCTATCTTTTTCTAGCTGGTTGGATTTTCTTTTAACCGCCTGCCTTCATGGGCCTTGCTGGGAAAGTCCTTAATCCAGCCGACACCTGGGGACATAGTGCAAACGACGGGTTGGTGACCTGCACCATTGCAGAAGTTCCCTTTTTTCTTTACCGCAGGTCGGGGTTGGGTTCCCCCAAAACAAAGGGCTGGCTCTGCAGACTTCTCCTCCAGATCGAAAGCCTGGTAGTTTGCACGTAGTGCATGCTGAAGAGGCTCCTCAAAAGGAGGGGTTGATTACTCCCTTCCCCCCTTTCCCCCAAACAAACCAAAGCTTTTTCCCCCTCTTTGTGTGGGTAGATGGCAGGTAAAAGGGGCGGGTTTTTTCCTGTAGCTTCTCAAAGGTTCAGGAGAATTCCCTGACCCCCAAATTTTCTTTGGAAAGCATCCGGGTATGTCTTGTCCATCTTCCCGCTTGATGTCGTCTTTTCCCCGGCCAGCGAATGCATGAGGGTATCACAGCCTGTAAAGGATGCATCCCCAATAAAGAACCCACACACGTGCCCCCCATGTACGCCGTGGGTGATATCCGGAATCTTGCCCGGGTTTTTCGTCCCGCATTTCGGGAACAGGGGGGATGGGATCTTGTGGCACTCCCCAAAAACCGGGGCCCATGACGTCTGTACCCTCTGCGTGAAGGGACAATTTGTCCCCAGTTTCCCGCTGCTGAAGTCTGGAAAAGGAGGGTGTGTCTGCTTTTTCTTGACTTGACTTAAGCCAGGAGCCTCTTCCCACTGCTTTTGGTGTCTTAGCAGAGCTGCCACAGGACATCGCCCTTCCCCTCGAGTTTCTCCCTGTGCGGGGTTTTTTTTCCATTTCTTCCCCAGGAACTTGAGGCTTGCCTTTTTGGAGGAACTCCCGAGTAATTTTCCCCCATGCTGGATTTTGCCCGGTTGAATGTTTTTAAAATGGATCCCTGTGCCGCACTTCGTTGGCTCTTCTGCATTTTGAGGTTTTCTCCTTGTACGTCAAACACAACATCAATGCGCCGTCTTAGCACCCTCAGGGACAACGTGACTCAGTCTTGCCTGAAAAGCTGTAAAAAAAGTGTTGTCGTTTCCCCTTCTTTGGACCAGGCTCCCCCTCAATTATGGTAGGGGGGCTCAGGATCCCTCTGAGGAAAAAAACATTCCTCCACCCCCTTTGTGGGGCGCCTTGTTGGCTTGCGGAGAGACCCTCACCGCGGGCAAGTGCCCATGGCAAGGCCCCGGGGGATAGCCAAGACATCATCTTTGAGTTTTCTGTTTCTCAGCAAAAAGGATCTTTGGGGCCAAATAGTTCCCTGTCAGCCTTCAAGAACCTCCTTGGCATGCCTTTGTGAGCGTGGCTTCATTCGATTTTAGTGAACGTTCTCATTTTGTCTTCGTCACGTGTCATAAAACTGTAAGTGGCTACGGTCTCCAGGCGCCTTCCCTTGAAGGCTTGTATGCACCCTCCCCTATTCTTGGGCCCCTAAAGGTCTTGGCAACTTCTGTGGTCTGTAGCGCAGTTGAAAAACTGAAAAAATCTCCTTCTCTGCGTTGAAGGGGTTAAAACACTTTCCCACAGTTGAACAAAAGTTTGGGACAGGCCTCATCTTTTAATCCTGGACTGTAGGTCTGGGGGGCTGAAGTCAGTATACTTTTTGGCCTACAAGGGCCCCGAGTGCCTAAAGTTTGCTGCGTTTAACTCCGGTAGGTAGTACCTGGCAAAAGTCCACCTTTCAGGCGACCTTTTTTGTCCCCCCTGGGTCTGTGTCTTTGTTGATCGCTCTTCGATGGCTGGTCCCGGGAAAATCCGTCAAAGGGATTCTTGCTACGATTGGCCCAAAAACCACCTTGCATTAATTTTTTCGGGGACCTCTGGGTTTTTCAATGGGCAGTCGAGACATATGGCTAGTAGTGGGTCAGAATCGGGCATAGTTCACCTTGTCATAGGCAAAACCCCACGGTATCATCTTGGGATTGCTCCTAGGTGAAGCATCCGTTCCCTTTTGGGGGCTCGAACCAGGCCAGCATTTTCCACCATGTCCGGGTATGACACCAGAATGCTGAAGGTTGTGTTCACCCTTTAGGGTTCAAGATAAACTTGGAAGAGCTTCAGGATATGTGTGCATGTTTCACTCTCCATTTTAGCTCTTTAAAGGTTCCTGAGACACATTGCTGTGGAAGCGTTTGTTCTTCAGTGTTCCATCCAGGGTGTTTCCCTTGTGGTTTTCTTCTAGCCATGGAAGGAAGCCTTTTTCCCTGCAAACCTCATCAGTGCTTCAACACGATTTGCAGTCCACTGCTCTGTTTTACCTCCGGGCCCTCCACACCCCCACACTGATCCTTCTGCGATGACACCTGTTCAACCCAAAAGTCTCTAAGACCTGATCCTGAAACCCCCTTCCCTAGGGGAGAGGAGATTGAGATTGTGTGGAAGACGCCCATCCATGATAATGTTCTTTAAATTCTCTTGTTTCCAGAGAACCTCGGCGCTTGGGATAGGTGCTTGATCAAACACGCACACAATCTTGTTAAGCTGTAAGGCTGATGATGGCATGCGTTTGCTCCAAAACTTTATTAACGGGGACATTTCTGTTGCGGGGGCATTGATAGTGGCAGGTACTTACATGTCCCGACCCTGCAATGTCTTGCGGATTTGATGTTTAAAACCCGTCCAATGCTGATGGCTGGTTCTATGGTCTGCATTCGATAGAAGCCAGATATGGTTCTTGGTCTTTGAATCCTGGACCTCTTTGTATGTCGACATACGCGTCTCAATCCTGGGTGGCCCTGCCCCCCGCCCAAAATTGTATATTGGCAGAATTGAGCGGTCAGGTGATGCTTCTTATTTGGACTTTGGGAATCTCGGCAGGAACCCCCTTCCCCTTTCACAGAGCCCGCACCGGAACGGGTCAATGCCATTGCTCTGGAGAAATACCTGCTCCCCTTTGTCCTTCAACGGTGATGTTCCCCGGCCAGGGGTTGTGAACACCCGGGAATTTTGCTGGCATGGGGAAAGTCATCCTTTAAAAATTCCAGCTTCTGGATAAAAAGGGCGTATCGATCTCCTCAAAAAATTGAGAGGAAACCCCGTGGCCAAGACGATTTAGAGTTCGGATCAGTTCTGTGTTTTTGTCAAACACTTTAAAGCTTGGGCAGCATACTGCTTGGGTGCTTTGCTTGCCACTGGTAAAAGCAAAAAACCAAATCACTGCCGAAGGATGTGGCAAGACGTTTAGCTCCAGAGGAGTTTGCACTCACCTTCCTGTAGCGGTTGCAAATTTATGCTGCTGCAGGAATAAAAATTCTGATCTGTATCGGGGGGCCATGGCTGACTCCATCTTTCTTATTGATCTCATTTCCCCAGTGCATTCCTTCTTTGGTTAAGATATCTTCGAGTTAGCTGCTCTTGCTTCTTGCAGATCTTTGTCATTTTTTGTGCTTGTCGGGCAAGAAAATAGATTAGATAAGAAGTAGATTGAACTTTCCTTCTCACTGGGACAAAAACGTAGTGTTCCCCAAACTCGGTTTCAAAACTTTTGGCGAAATGTTTTTTTGTCGCTGGTTTCGTTTGGATAAAACCAGGGAATCAGGATCTTCAACCTAGATGTGAGGTTTATCATGGCAGGGACCTCTGGGGTTTGGGGGAAAAATTCGTCCTTTTTCAAGAAAAGTTCCCCGAGGGGTTTTATCTCACCTCTTCGTACGGCTCCTCGCTTTCTTTCCCGATTTTCACCCGCACCAACCGGGCGGCGCTGGGAATCATCTTTTGTGAAGGTTTGTAGCCGACTTTTGGTAGGACCCTTGCCAACAAAGGTCTTGCTAATAAACCCAAAGGGTTTTCGGGGTTTAGTTTCCTTGTTGCTCTCTGCGGATCTTTTTTCATCTGTCTAGCTCCCAAAAACTGGGGAGTGGCTCCCCTTTTCTTTTCTGCTTTTATGTACTTGCTTGACTTCTCGCAAAGAGACATCTTTTGGGATGCACCCTGCTGACTAGGGGGCCATCCCTTGATGCCCTCCTCCTGGGGGCGACGCTTGCTGTTCTTCTTGCAACCTTGGCAAGGTAAATCCGTGACTTCTTTATTTAAAAAAGATACGACATTTTCGGGGAAAGTATTGTGGGATTCCTCCTTTTTCAAGGCCCCTTTGGGTGCTTCCAGGAGGATCTGCGCCTGATCTCGCAGCCCGAGAAAGTGTTCCGGGTCCAAACCTGTGGGGACACCAGAGCATCGCTATCATCACAAGCTGGATGATACAGTCGATCCCTGCTCTCTTCCTCGCTGATGGGTTATCAGCCGCAGCAGCAGACAACCTGAAAAAAAAAAATTTACCATTAACATTCATGAACCAAAAAAAACAAACACTTTACATGGAAAACCCTTTACTAGTTTGCTCCTTCCAAAAAAAATTTTCCCCAAAAATCCAAAAAATCACCAAATATGAAAAAAACCCCTAAATATGGGGAAACTTGAAATAACTCGGAATAAAACCTTGTAAGAATCAAATTACTTAAAGAGCGTAGAATTATTTTTCAATTTCTCCATATTTTGGGATTTTTTCCAGATTTTTGGGGAAAAAAACCCAAAAATTAATTTTTTTTTGGGTAAAAACCCAAAATTAGGAAATTTTAAAAAAACCCAGGAACAAATTGGGAAGGGAAACAAAAATTTTACAAAGGGGTTTCCAAAATTTTTGGGAAAGTCGTGTGATTGATTTTTTAAAAAAATAGGAAAACCCCCCGGGGTCCGCTGAAAATCTTTTTTTTTGGGGAGCACCCCCCCTTTCATCAAAAACAGACTAAGCTACCCGGGAGAAGGCTATCATATCTTATTATTTTCAGTCACTCTATAAACATTTTAGTACCATTCTGTTTTTGTCACCCCGGGTACCGATATCGCCTGGCTCATGGGGCTAAGGGGAGAGAGGAGAAGAGGAGAGAGAGGGAGAAGAGAAGAGAGGAGAGAGAGAGGAGGAGAGGGGAGAGAGAGAAGAGAAACGGTAGAAGACAAAAAATCAGACAAATAAAGAAAATTCAACGAAGGACTATTGACGATTGGGGACAAGAACCAACCACCCAAATTAAAACAAAAAATACAATAAAAATTTAAAAAATACAAATACAAAAAGACTATGCTACAAGACAAAATAACAAGAATGTTTAAAAAATAGACACGTATAAAAAAAGACCAAAAAAACACTGAAAAACAGAAAAGAGGTCAGCGGGAAAAAAAGAAACCCCCAAGGAACCTTTAATTAGTCTCTGTCGGGACGATTGGGGAAAGGAAAGCGGGATGGCCAAAGGGGAGAAGGCAGAGGCGGGGGTGAGGGGGGAGGGATTTGCGATTCTTAACTTTTCGGCAAAATTTCCCCTTCAGTACATCACCACTAACCCTGTCCCCTGTTGGGGGTGTTGTGTGTGTGGTGTGGGTTTTGTGTGGGTGTGTGTGTGTGTGTGTGTGTTGTGCGTGTGTAAGCGTGTGGCCCAAGTTGAGATAAATGCGTGGCACCAAGCTCGCCACAGCTCGGCTCGTCTTTGCATACCCAGCAAAGGTGGGTTGCTTCACAATGACTTCCATTTGTCCACTCCGACCCACCCCACATGGTGACTCGCAGCTTCAAGTGTGGAGCTTACAGATCGGTGGAGATGGAATAAAGAACGGTGGAATAAATAACCACCTGCTGCCGTCACTTGTAATAGTGACAACAAGCCAGAAGAGACAAGGGCGACGAGACACAACCAAGGAAGACGTGGCGTGTGCGAGTAACACCCACCGATATGAGGCAACCACCGCTTGCCAGCCATTATATTATGGGGAAAATAAAAGACTTGGTCAACTAGTTTATAATGTATATATATATTGACCACGTAACACTCGTAACAGGGTAGCAAAAGTATATGAAAGCGACTTTGTCGAAAGTACAACATGGAGTGATGTGTTCTGAACTGTGTCGTGACACACACTGAAGGCTAACACTCCATGATTCAGTGTTGTCAGATACCTGTGCTCTATTTTGGCTAAACATACTGCAGTGCTGGCTAAAAATTGGCTAACTTTCGATGGAAATTAGCTAAAAATAAAGGGCTAAAATTTTCAATGCATACATATCATACATAGTACATTTCTACCTACCTTAGATAAATTAATTTTCAGCTGTCGTGAGGAAGAGAATGGCTCACTGCATGTTTGTCAAATGCTTCTTACTTTTAGCGTGTTCCTTTATATCATAAAGTTTTGCTCTCATCACTGATTTACAAAATTTTCAAAAACAACAAATTGCAAACAATGTTCATCAACATTGTTTGCCTCACCAGGAATTTCCGTTATCCAGTCCTTACAGAAATCCTCTTGGGGCCTTCTCTAAATTTCTGTGTATAGGCGTATTTTGGCATCTTGATCATTTACCACACTGATAGATTGATTGTCCAAGCGAGCGAAGCGAGCTTGGACACCTATTTCAGCCGAATCAGGTGTCATATAGGCTTGTAAAAAAATTTCAGTAATTCTTCTTCTTCTTCTTCTTGTGACTACTTTTGTGGGCAACGGGTATACAGGCGCAAAGGAAGAAATCTGGCGCAGAAAGTTATATTTCGTCTCTTAACTCATTTATGCAGGAACTATTCACTATATGAGAAACAAATAAGAGTTAATGTATGTCTAAAGTATTTTTATTTACAGATTATACGCGTAAAACTGTTTATTTTAGGCTGTGCACTGTGCAGGCCATAAAAGTGTTGCCAAGTCAAAGTTTTCAGTTTGACGAAATTGTTTGGCTTCGAAAGGGAAAGAAAAAGGCATAAATGGGGAAAAAAGAACCATTGAGTTCATGTTAAATATTTATATGTGCGTGTGGTGTGTGTGATGGGAAATTTAGTCAAAAAGAGGAGGTTAATCTCCAAATAAGGATATTTTATGAGGGTGATCTGGCAACTGTGTGTGGTAGGCCATAGCGGCAGCTCCCGGGCCCCAGTGCCTGCCAGGATGCAAAAGGCCAAAATAGAGCACTCAGAAAAAAATTTGAAACCCGGAACAAACAAAAAAAAAAAATCCCCCCCCCCCCAACCCGAAAATAAAACGATGCATAACACAAAAAATAAAACAGAAAAAAAACATCCCAAAGTTAAAAACTGTCTGTAAAAAAATAGGAAATATAATTTATAAGAAGTGGGAAGAAAATATAGCGGTGAAAAGACGCGGGGGAAAGGGGAGGGCAACAAGGGGGAGGAGAAGGTAAGTGGGGGGGGGTTTTTGGAAAAGAGAGGATTAGGACAAACAGAAACAACCACGGGTAAAGAAACCCCGGGGAAACCAGTGCGGGCAGTGGGGTAAAGAGGGGAGGAGGATGGGTGGGAAAAGGGAAGAGGATGAGAGAGGAAAGGGCTAGCCCCAAAAAGAGGGAAGGGTGAAGGAAAAAAACGCTGAAAGGAAAAAAAGTGTGAGAAAGGGAGCCCAAATTTAAGGGGAGGGACTTTAAAAATTTTAAAATGGGAGGAGACTGGAAATTGCATTAGGGGGGAAAGGGGGAAAAAAAAAAAAGAGAAGGGGGTTTATACGAGGAGGAGCCCCCGGGTTCAAAAAACTTTTAAAAAGGTCAGAGAAGCGTTGGGTGTTCGTGGAGGCCAAACCACGGTAAACACCCTCAAAAAGAAAAAAATGAAAACCCTCCCGACTTTTAAATTCTGCGAGCTACTTCTTAAAAATAAACCAAAGTTATTTTTAAGGGGATTTTGGTCAGGGGCCCTCGAGAAACCTATATCACAGTGTTCCCCCTGTATGACCGATTACATTTGCATCCTAAAATTTTAAAACCCCGCGAGCATGTAAATTTTACATCATCCCTTTTTTCCCCTTTTTTTTTGTTTGCAACTTAGTTTTCTGTGCTCAGTTGTTTATTTTTCTTTAAATTTCCCTTTTAGAAAACGTAAAACCCTTGGAGGCAATGGTTATCTGTAAACACCCCCTGAACAATTATAAAGGTGGAACTGTTTTCAAAACCCCCAAAAATTTTCCCAAAAGTTGTGAAGAACAAAGATAAGGGGTCTATTCTTATATTTTCATGGAATGCTGGGTTTAAATGATAGTTTCGTTGCCTTGGCTACATTAAAAACTCCCCTTTCATCTAAAGAGGTCCGGGCCCTAAAGCCGATGGGGGGGCCCCGGGCACCTCCCTTAAAAAACCCGTGCAAAACTGCGCTAAAAATTTAAATAAAAAAAAAAAAATCAACTAAATTAAACCGCAATGAACTTTTTTTTTCATCTCATTTTTTTGATCCTTAATGCCATTGCAAAATTAATAAAGTGTGTGTATGTGTAGTGATGAAAGAGAGAGACGGAAGAGAGAGGGGGAAAAGCGAGGGAAAAAAAATTTTATATAAAAATATAAAAAATAAAGAGAGAGAGGGAGGGGAGAGAAGAAAGAGAGAGAGAGAGAGGAAAAGAGGAAGAGAGAGAAAGGAGAGAGAGGAGGAGAGAGAGGAGAGAGGGAAGAGAAAAGAGGGGGAATGAGAAGAGAAAACGAGTAGAGAAAAAAAAATATAAAAGGACAAATAACAGACATATCAAGGGGGGGGGGGAAGTTGATTGATTTGTTTGGGGGAACAGAGATACCCAAAAACCAAACCCAAATTTAATAACAAAAATAAAAATAAATATTAAAATAATCAAAATCCCAAAGACATTAAACCCAAGTCCAAAAATATAAAAGGGAATTTTTAAAATCTAGACAGGGAAAAAACAGGGGAAAACCCAAACCTAAAAAAAACAGAAAAAAAGAGGTCAGGGGGAAAAAAAGAACCCCCCAAAGGGAAAACCTTAAATGTAGTCTTTGGGTTTACGTTTTGGGAAAAAAAGGAACGCCCGGGGAGGGCCCCAAAGGGGAAAAGGGGCCAAGGACAGGGAGGGGGGGGGTGGGGGGGAAATTGCGATTCTTAACTTTTCGGAAAAATTTTTCCCCCCTTCAGTACACTCACCCCCAAACCGTGTCCCTGTGTGGTGTGTGTGTGTGTGTCTGTTGTGTGTGTGGGGTTTGTTTTGATGTTTGAGGGGGTTTTAAAGCGGTGGGGCCCAATTTTGGAAAAAATGCGGGGGGGCCCCCAAAGCTCGCCACCCCCTCGGCTCTTTTTTTCCCAATACCCAGTTTTCTTCAAAAATGCCCCTCCTTTTTGTGCACCCCCGACCCACCCCACTGGTGACTCGCAGCTTCAAGTTTGGAGCTTACAGATCGGTGGAGATGGAATAAAAAAACCGGGGGAATAAAAAACCCACCTGCTCCCGGGTCACTTTTTAAATAGTGACAACAACCCCAGAAAAACAAGGGCGACGAAACAAAACCCGGGAAAAGACGTGGAACGTCACCCTTTTTCAGCCAAAAATAAGGGGTCATTTTGACTTGAAAAAAAAATTTAAAAATTTTTTCTTCTTCTTTTGTGACACTTTTGGGGGCCCAACGGGAAATACGGGGCCCCTAAAGGAAAAAATTTGGCGCGAAAGTTATTTTTCGTCTCTTAATCTTTTTTTTCCGGAACATTCACATATGAGAAACAAAAAAAAAGGTTGGGGGATGTCAAAAGTTTTTTTTATTTACATTATATCCAAAAACTTTTTGTTTTGGGCTGGGCACTGTGAAAGGGCCAAAAAAGGGTTTTGCCAAGTAAAAATTTACGGGTTTGACGAAATTGTTTTGCTTCGAAAGGGAAAGAAAAAGGCATAAAGGGGGGAAAAAAAAAAACCATTGATTTCATTTTAAAAATTATTTATATGTGGGGGGGTTTGCGTGTCTGTGACAGGAAATAGGGAGTCAAAAAGAGAGTTTTTAAATTTTCCAAATAAGGATATTTTATGGGGGTGATCGGGCAACTGTGAGGGTAGGCCATGGGGGCCCAGCCCCGGCCGCAGTGCTGCCAGATCCCAGGAAATTTTTTCCCCCTTTTTAAAGGGAAATTCGGGGTCACACGGGAAACGGAAAAAAAATTGAAAAAAAAAAAAACCAAAAATATGGGGAAATTCAAAAGATACGGAAATAATAAACTTTTTTGAAATATATCTCTAAATTACGAGAGAAGAGAGAGAGAAGAGAGAAAAGAGAGAGAGAGAGAGGGGAAGAGGGGAAGAGAAGAGAGAGAAAAGGGGGAGAGAGAAAAAAAAGAAAAAGGAGAGAGGAGAGGGGAGATTTTTCGTTTGTAAGTCTCGAAATAGCCTTTATGGTTTTTGTCCGGTTTTCGCACAGTTTCGGTAAAAGTACGTGTTCTGAGGTCCTTCTCAGACTCCCGTGATTCATTCTAAATTTCCCGGAAAAGCTCCCGAAAGGGGGGATTGACTTTTGGAAGCCCTTTGAAGGATTTCTTTTAAACTTTTTTATTAAATGTGCCGTATTCATGTCTACTCCTCCAGCCAGAGGGCACCTGGGAATTTTTTTCGGTGGGGGGGGGGCAGAAATTTGTATTCGAAAACCCAACAAGAAAAATGGGTAGATTTATCGCTAGTCGCGGATGGTACTTTTTTTCCGCCATGGGGCTGTTTCCCTTTTTCGGGCCTGATTTCATATTTTCTGCTGTTAAAAACAATATTTTTGGTCCCGTTAGTTTGTTTGGGTAAAGACTTTTCTTTCCCCCGCATTTTGCGCGACCAAATCAAAGGTAAAAGGTTCCCCGGGTGGGTTTACGCGGCCCCACATCGCTGGGTTAGAACCTTAAAAAACTTTTTTTAGCTGACTTAGTTTTTCCCTGATTTCTACAAGGAAGGAAATTTCGGAGCCCCCCAAAGTTGCCCACTGCCTCCATAAAAAGCCCAAAGGCCCCAGGCGTACCCCTAAAAGGATACCCGTAAAGGGGAAAAAGTGCCCCCAAATTTTTAAATTTGGCTGTTTATAAAGGGGGAAAAGGGCCCTCTGTTTTTCCCATTGAAAATTTGTGAAATTCTGGGGAAAAAAAATTATATACGGGGCGACGGGGAAAATTTACGGGGGCAAAACAGGGAGATTTTTTTGGGGGTGAAAAATGGGGAAAATTTTGGCAGCTCGTTTGGGAACAGGGCAGCGCCGGGTGGTTTTTTAGGTCTTTTTTTAAGGCTATTTTTAAAGGGGGTAATACACGCAAAATGGAACTTTAACAGTTTTTTACAGAGGCACAGGGGTGGGTATGAGTGCCTCGTGTAACAGGGGATGTATTGTGAAAAGGATGTTTTGTAAATTTAAAATGTCAATTCGGACAAAATTTTAAGGGGTGTGTGTGCTGGATGGGCAAAACTTCGGGCCCCAAAAAACAATAAAAGCATTCCACAACATACCGGGGATGTAAGTCGGCACTTAAAAACTTTTCCTTAGGAATACCACAGGGCCCATTGTCTGTTTAAAGAAGCTGAAAAAGTGAAAATTATTGTTCAAGGCAAAAAAACCCCCCTGGAGAAAATCTTTGTTTTTTTAATCCCGTTTTAAACCCGGCCCACTGCGATGCAAAAAAAAGAAATTCTCCCAAAGCAAGCGATCCATAAAGTTAGCTTTATTGGGATTAAGGCTGGCCTTTTCCAAAAAGCAAAATTTTTCATTTCAAATGCGAAAAAAATTCGGGAGCTTGTGGGCAGATTCAAGGAAAATTTTTGGGCCGAAAATTACAGAAAGGGATGCTCGGAATTTTTTGGGGGGCACTAAATTAAATTTGGGAAGCCCAAGATCAAAGAACTGAAAGGGGTTTCATATTACCAGGGTCTTTTCCTGAAAGAAGTGCCCCCAAGGCCCTCGGCAAACATTTTAACAGCCTGAAACCAAGGTTTTTTGGACGAAATTTTACAAACCCCTTTTTTTTTTTTTTTTTGACCCAAAATGGGAAAAGGGGGTTTTTCCCAAAAGGTGTAGAACTCCCAGAACAGGGGACTGAGATAAATAGTTAAAAAATTTTAAAACCAACCTCCCAAATTTTTTGGCTTTGTCGCGGGGCGGGTTTTTGCCAATTTTTTAAACAAGGTCTTCAGCCATTTTTGATCTGCTCTAGCAAGTTTTATTGGGAGGAAACGTTATCAATTGAAAGGAGTTTTTGGGAACAAAAGGGGTGAAACTTTTGGAAAATCGGGCACTATTTTTTCACTTTTGTTACAAGGTAATTTTTGGGGTTTTAGAGGAAAATGAAAAAGGGACGATTTGAACATTCAGATTCCCCCAAAGAAAGGGGTTTATTCTTTCTTTACGAAAAAATTTAACGTTAAAATAAATGTACTCCATCAAGGATGGTGGGGGTGCGGTTTCCCAAGGAAAATAAATTCCCCTGCAAGTGGTACTGGAATTAAAATTTTTTGTGTTTTACTGGAAAACGCATTTGGCAAGAAAAAGATAAACCCTTAGATGGCCCTCGAAAAACAGCTTGGGAAATCAAAAATGAAACCTCGGGTAAAAACTGGAAACCCATTTTAAAAAAGGGAAAAAAGGTTTTAAAATTTTGGTAGACATCAAAAAAAAGCTTAAAAAACTGGCATGACTTGCCCTAAATTTCAAATGACATTTTCTGATTTTTGGGTTTCTCCCCAACAGGTTTCAGGTTTTGAGTCCTGGGACGGGTACTGACTCGGGCCCGGGACAAAGCAAATTGGGGATTTTCCCACTTAACTTTGGGAAAAAGAAATTAAAGTAAGAATCAACTGAAAAATTTAGATAGGGGCCTCGAATAAAAGATTAACTCCTGGGAAACCCAAAAATTCTGATCACGGGACAATAACCTCTGACATAAGCTTTTCTTTAAACCAGTGTCAACTATTAAAGGTATGATGGGGAATGGCGATACTGTTTTTTAGCATTAGAATGAAACTGAAGTATTTTTATGAAAAAGGGGACATTTTTGTGAAAAGGGAGACATGGCTAGCCCAAATTTAAAAACCCTTTGAAAGTTTAAGGGCCCGAAAATAACCAAAAATTGGGAGAAATAGGGTTTAAATGAGGGTCTTTTTTCAAAGAAAAAAACTATTTTTTGAAAGTTGGGAAAAGGGTGCCTGCACAAATTTGGGAATGAACAAAGAACAAAAGTGGGGACATTGCAAGGAAACTTTGGTTTTATCAGAAAAAAGGTCCAAAAACTGGTTTTTTGGGCCCAAAGGGGGAAAACATTGAAGTATAGAAAAAATGATGTACTAGGTTTTTTTTTTGTTGTTTTAAGACAGGGTTCCAAGTGAAGTACCGCAGTGCATAAAATATTAAAACAGGTTGAACTTTTCCCCTATATTTTTTTGATAATTCCACACATTTCATTTTTCAAACGTAAAAAAAGGGGCTATGGGGCTTCTGGACCCCTGTTTTAGCTTTTTTAAAAAAAAAGGTTTTACCATTACTTGAAAAAAATAACTTCCTTGCCAGGGGAGTTTCTTTGGCCCCCCCCATAATTTTTTTGAAAGGTTGACGACAAACACAAAAAACGTTTTAAAAACAAACAGGCAGTAATTATCATTTATGCTCTAAAAGGTTTGGGTTTAAAAAAAATTCCGAGTATAGGCATATCATTATTAACTAAAGAGGGACTAAAAAAAGTACCAAAAAATTTGTGGCAAAGTTGAGGGGAATTTGAAAAGGGAAAATTTATGATAAAATTTGCTCGAGGGTCTGAAACCCCAAACCTTGCCTTTGATGAAAACGGAGATAGATTGTGTGCCCCCTGTTTTCTGCTCCCAAAAAGAGGATGATGATGGTGACATTTTTAAGGCCCATTTCCCCCTTTGGAGAAGCTTTGAGAAAAGGGGGGGATTTTTTAATGAAAAAAATTTTAAAAGGCTTTTTATTCCCTTTAGGTTTGGGGGTTCCCATGAGTCTTCTGACAATCCGTCTTGGAACTTTTTCGACCCCTGAGCCTGCAAGTGAGTTCATTCCAGGTTTCTTTTTCAAGTTTTTCCTCATCTCTTCCCGATGGTTTAAAAGGTTTAAATTTTTCTAAGCCAAGGTTGGGCAAACAACCCACCTTCATGGGGTGGGGTAAAAAATCCATGAGGTACGACAAAGGTTTTTCAAATGACCAAAATTTCCCTGGTTTTTTAACCCAAAAATGTACCAAAAAGGGACCACTTTAAATCTAGGTAACCCTTTAAAGGACAGAGACCACAAAAGGGCCCTTTAAGTGTTTTAAAAAACTGAGGGGGAAAAATTTGACCCAAAGGGGACCATGCCATTTTTAAAAAATTTTTTTAAATGTTTTTTTTTTGGGCCCTCAAGGGCAGTCAAAAATTTTTTTCCCCAGCATATCTCAAAAAAGTTATTGCTTTCTAGACCCTTTCCCGAATAATTTTTTAAAAGATTTAAAAATGTTCAAAATTTTTCTTGGCTTTTAAAAACCCCAGTTTTTTACTGGTATGGGTTTTCCCTAGGTTACTACCTGGCTCGAAGGGGTATTTGAACAAAAATGTGGGGAAAAGTTTTGGTTTTTACTACCTGAAGGCCAGGATTGGTTAATTACATTTTGAAAAGGGCAGATTACTTTTTCTCAGACAAAGGTGTTTTGGGAAAAAATTTACATTGTGGGTGAATTCTTCCAAAAGAGGGGAGATTTTTCTTTTGGGGGTATGTCTTAAACCGAACTCGGTGGGTGAAGACTACTAATGAGAAATGGTTTCAAGTAGAGGTGCTTCCACTGGAACATGGTAAAAAATCTGGTTTAAAAAAGGTTTTAACCGGGTTTAAAGGGTATGGATTCGGGTGGAAAAGCTTGGCCCATAGTTTTTTGACAAAGGAACCTAAGGGTTTTTGGTGAAAAAGAAGAAGAAAAAAAAAAAATCTTGGCAGTTTTGAAAAAAATGTCAAAATTTAACCCCTTTTTGCTGGGGGAAGTGGATTCCAAACCCAAAATTGGGCCCCCAAAAATTCCTGCACCATTGGGACAAAAAATTTTACCGACCCTCTGACAATGTTTCTTAGAAAAAAATTTTAAAAATGTGGCCATTAACCCAAAGAGGGGCTTTTCAAGCAAAATAATGTTGGTTTAAACGTGTAAAAGTTTTCACAAATGTAAATTTGGGTTACTGTCAAAATCATAAAAGGTACAAAAAAGGTTCCCGATCCTTTAACCCTTTGTCTAAAACCGGGGAATCCCCACAAAGTCCCTTTGTTGTCGGTTCAAGCCATCCATGGAGGATCATGGCTATGGGGCCTTTTTTTCGGGCCCCCCGGTTGGTTAGATTCTTTAAAAAAAACCCCAGGATGAACTAAATCTTTCTGTTTTTTAAGGTTGTTCCTATGTTAAAGAAAATTGGTATTGGGGAAAAAACAACCCTGCAAAAATTTTTTTTAAAATATGTGAATTTCTATTATTTTTGGGGGGGGCCCAAAACTGATCAAAAAACTATTTTTAAAAATCAACTTCTCAAGTATCTGTGAAATACATAATGAAACCAAGACCCAGCAGACTTTTTTTTTTTTTTAGCATAGCCCAAAAAAGGGGCTCTTCCAAAAACAAAAGTGATACACCCTTCGGAAAGGGGAGCCCCCGAAAATTTGAATGCCAAAATAGGGCAAAAAGACATATCGGGAAAGGAGTGTTTTTTGGGTTTTTTCAAAGGGGTTGCCCTTGTCCCAAAAACAGTTTGACAACCCCCTTTTTTGCGAACTTTAAAGGAAGGGAAAAAGGTAAAAAAAAACAGGTTTTCCGATGAGTCGGAAGATAAATTTTTGACGATGGTAATTTTGGGGAGGATCATACTGGTCCCCGAGAGAGCAATGCAAATTTTCAAAAAAATTGGGCAGGGGGGGTTTCCCCCCCTTTTGGTTCAAGGGGGGACAAGGGATCCCCAAAAAAATTTGTCTGAGAGGGAAATTTATGTTGGGAATTTTTACCAAAAAAAGGACGGCAAAAAGAAAAAGGTTTTTTCCCCGCTTTCATATCCCCTTATACGTACATTGTGCACAAAGGGGACCCAAAAAATGAGGAATACTGCAGGGGGTTGCTGTCATGGACAAGCCTGGGTTTTTACCCAAATAAAGGTTTTGGGAAGGAGTTTGGCTCTTGTGAAAACCGAATTTAAAGAGTTTTTTAAAAACCCCGTGTCCCCGAATTTTCCAAGAGGAGTTTTTAAACAGAGTCAGTAAACCCCTTTCGAAAGTGCCATCAGCACCCGGAAATTTAAACCTCTTGATGAATTACATGTTTTAGGAGGGGGGAACCCGAAAATACAGAGTGATGAGTGGGTGGAGTTTCAAAAATTTGGTAAGTGCAGTTTTTTCAGGTTTTTTTTGAAAATCAAAGTGTCAGAGGTTGACAAAAATCCTGAATATCTGAGACCGTTTCCGAGGGAAAAAGAAAAAGGAAATCTTGATGATGCCCCCGGTTCTTGGGAAAGATGGGCTTGTCAAAGGAAGGGCCCCCGGTTGGGGTTTAGGAAAAAGAAAAAAGGGAGTAAATTTCCCGAAGGGGGGGCAGTTATGGGTGGTTTTGATCCTTTAAAACTAAATTCCAAACGAAATTTTTTTACAAAATGGTAAAATTTATTGGATAGAAAAAAAAGCTGTCTGACTTAGCCTCCCCCCCTTTTCATTTAAACATATCTGGTGGGGGTGGCTGTGGTTTAAAAACTTTTTGCTAAACTGTAATTTTCCAAAATTTATTGTAGGGGGAGCTGGTAAAAAGTTTTTGGTAAAAGGGTTTCCCTACAGGTTTCAGCTGCATTCATGATTGGAGGTAGTACCTTGCATTCTTTTTTTAAGCTTTCCCGTAAATTTCGGGGTTTTGGGAAGGGAAAAATCCCGATTTCATGGAGGGTTCTTCAGGAGCTACAAAAATTTTAAGGGGGGGGGGGGGGGGGTTTTTTGGGGGGGAAGGGGGGGGGGGGGGGACCAAGGGTGTTGCAAATTTATGAAAAGTCAATTTTATGGGGGCCCGCATAGGTTGTACATTACAAAAAAAAGATTGCAGGAAATCAAAAAAACAATGGGAAACCCTTTTGGGGGTATTTCAATGATTTTTATGGGGGACTTTGCTCAACTTCCACCATACTGCTCACCCCCTACGTTGTTTAAAACCCCAAAACTATGATTCCAAGATAAAATGGAAAAGTTTCCTTTTTTAAGTTTTCAAAAAGACTGTGGTATTAGATGAAAAACATAGGCAACAAAGGGGACGATCAAAAAGATTTCAGACGTCTTTTTCCAAAATTTTTCCCAAGGTACTTTTTTAGAAATGACTGGGATAAACCCTTGGGGGAAAGTAAATTAAACAGCAACAACTTAAAAATCCTGTTTTTTAAAAGGGAAAAATTTTTAAAATAGGCCATCATGTTTTTTGTGCATATAAAGTTGGGCTTGCAAGAGCATAAGTCCCAAAGGATAGGGTTCATTAGGTAAAACCCCAAATTTCTTTTTCAGAGCTGTGCCCCAACTGTGTCCCCAGCAGCTCATAGTAAACTCTCTTTTAAAACCCGGAAAGGTTTTAAACCCAAAAAATTGTTACTTTGTAAAAGGGATGGATGTAATGTTGGTTAGTTTTTAATTTTTGGGGTGAAGCTGGTTTAAAACCCAAAGGTCTAGGGTTGGTCAGATACATATTTACCAAATCTGGGTAAAGGGCCCCCCAAAATTTCCCCAGTTTTTCTTGTTAGAAATTTTTCCCGTTCAAGGGAAAAATCCTTTTCTGGAGTGGGCATGTGAAAAAAAAATTAGTACCAATTTTTTCCCCATGCCCAAAACCTGGTAAAAGAAAAAGGGAAAAACCCCTTTTCATAGAACAATTTTTTCTAATAGCCCCCATATGCCACCAAAAAAAATACATAAAAGTCAAGGGGCAGAGTCTTGGGTAATTTTTTATGAAAATTAGGGGCCAAAGAATTTCGGTAGGGCTTTCTTATTTCTGCATTAGTAATGCAAAAAATTTGAAAAAATTGGCATTTTTAAAACCCTAACCCCAAAAAGGGAGAAAATTTCTTACATTGAAGTTAAAAAGATGTTTTTTTTTTTTTTTAAAAGGAAAAAAATTAAAGCAAGATGAAAAGAGAAAAAAAGTTGGGAAGATTTTTGGGATTGAAAATTTTGGTTTAGAGTTTAAAAAAAAATATTGGGAAATACAAATTTTGACAAATTTTTTGGCTTTGCTGCAATCGGCATACCAAAACGGAAAAAAATAAACCCAAAAAAAGGGCGTTTGGGGCTACTGCAGGGTCCCCTAGTCTACTTCCCCCCTTTTCCACAAAAAAAAAAAAAAAAATTTAAACCCCATAAACGAGACAAGGTAAACCCAAAGGCCCCGACACCAGGAGAGGAGACCCTATCAACATCTCTCAAGCAAATCAGGTAATATTTTCAATAACCCAAAAAAATATAAGGCCCCCCCTTTTATTTCGCTACATAATTTTGAAAATTTTAGGCCCAGTCCCCCAAAAAATGAGGATACACTGGAATTTTTTATCTGACCCAAAAAAGTTTTTAAAAGGCTTTTGAGCAAACTTTAATCAAGCCAACAAGAAAATCACACTATTTTTGCTGATAATTTAACACCAAAACAAACAAAAGAGCAGATTTTTGCTGGGAGTTTTGTAAAATTTTTTTGATTTTAAAAAAATAACCCTCTATGGTTTTTTTAAAAAAACAAATTACAAATTTTGCCCTTTATTTTCTTTGTAAAAAGTAAAGAAAAAAAAGGGGGGGGTGAAGGTTTTTTGGTTTAGGTCAGGTTTTAATAGAAATATTTTTGGGGAGGGGATTTTTTAAAAAAAAAGGGCCCTTTGCCTGTGCGACTTGGCACGTTCCCCCATCTTTAGGTGGACGTCTATTTCCCAGTTATTTCACCTATTTATTTATCTACCTTTCAATGGGCCCCAACATAAATACGTCCGTTTTGTTTACAGGGGCCCTTGTGGGGTAGGCGGGTCGCCGGGTGGCCTACGAAGGGAAACTACGGCGATGGAAAAATTTAGAGTTATTTTGGGGAAAATTTGATATTCGGTGCTATTTTACTGTGCCTGTTCTCGTGACAACACTATAAGAAGACCTGAGGTAAGGGCTGATGTGCAGAGGTTTCAAAACCAAGAAAAAAAGTCAAAACAGAGCCTCGTCAAAAGGAAAGCAACGGTAGGTAGAAATGTGCCCCCTACCACTTGCTTATTTTCTTAATGGACTTCGTGATGTTTTCCGGGTTTTAGAAGCCTTCGCACATCAACCATACCTAAAGTCTTCTATATTTGTCACGAGCACGAAATATACACCGGGAAATTAAATTTCGCCAAAAAAATCGTTTTTTTTTTTTATCGTCGTAACTTCTCTTTGTAGGCTGTACATTTTCATGGTTAGATGTATTAAAAACCTTTTTAATTTTTTCCCTTTTTTGTTGTTTTTTCTCATAAAAAGTATGCAAAATCATGGTTTAAGTGTTATTGACGGCCATGAAAAATTTTGAGTCTATCCCAACATCCCCAACCTTTCTTTATTTATCTTTTTTTCTCCCCAAAAACAAGTTGCATAACCAGGGTGACATTACCCCCCTTTGCCTCGGTACCTGCATGGTACGTGTCTACCGAATTTTTGTCCCTACACAAATGGGGAAAACTCGCCGACAGTAATGGTTAGGTTGGTACCCGGGTCTTTTTCGCCCACATGCTTTCGCCCACCATAAGTCTTTTCGCCCACGGTCTTTCGCCAACTATGGATCATTTCGCCCACACTTGGATTCTTAGGACTAGAGGTTAGGTTATTTTTGTTTAGTGTGTCGAAACCCCCAACCCCCCCCTGGGAGGTTAGGTTAGATTTTTTTGGGTTGGTTTTGGGTAGGTTGATTTGGATAGTTTAGTTAATTTGGGGTTGGTTAGATTAATTTGGGTTAGGTTGGATAGGTTAGTTTTGGTTGGGTTGGTTGCTTAGGTTAGTTTGGGGTTGGGTTAGGTTTCGGGGGTCAAGCCCCCCGCTAGATGGGTTTAAATTTTGGATAGGTTAGGTTTTTTTGGGGTTAGGAAAATTTTTCGTCTTTCCCCCACAAGATTTTTCGCCCATGAAAGTCAATTCGCCCACAAAAAGATAAATTGCCCACTAAAAATAAATTCGCCAACAGGACCCATGTCACGGAGCTGAAACTATATTTCCTCTGGAAAATGGAATAAACCCACCGAAACCCTTTGGGGAAATGACGGAAAATTTTTAGTGTTTGCCCACATCTCCCACTTCCCCCCAAAAATTTTTGGGGATTTTGGGGAATGGGGGGTTTTCGGGGGGAAAATTATGCCGGAAACACTTATTAAAGTTGTGTAGGGGGGGTAAAATTCCCCCTAGATCTGGGAAATTTTCCTTAATCTAAGAAAATTGCCTAGAAAAATAAACCAAACCTAACCAAAAATTAACCTACCCTAGCGGGGGCTTTGACCCACCGAAAACCAAACCTAACCTAACCCAACCAAAAATCAAACCCTTCCCTAACCAAACCAAAATCAAATTAACCTAACCTAAAAATTAAAGGTTAGATGGGTTAATTTTGGTTAGGTTGGTTAGCTTAGGTTAGATTTGGTTGGGTTGGTTATCGGGGGTAAGCCCCCTGTAGGGGGGGTTTAAATTTTTGGTTAATTTAGGTTTTTTTTTGGTTAGGCAATTTTCTCTGATAAAGGGAAAATTACCCTAGCTAGGAAATTTACCCCCCCCTACAAAAACCTTTATTACGTGTTTCCGCCATAATTTTTTCCCCCCCAAAAAACCCCCATTCCCCAGGTCCCCCAAAATTGTTTGGGGGGAGTGGGGGAGTATGGAAACATGAAATTTAGTAAAATTTTCCCCCAAAGTCATTTCCCTTTCTCCAGAGGGAAAATATAGTTACTATCCGGAAAGGACGGTGGGGAATTGACTTTAGATGGCGAAATTTATCCCATTGTGGGCGAATTGAATCTTATATGTGGCGAATTTACTTACATTGGACAAAATGTCTTTTGGGGGAAAAGGAAAATGCCTAAAAAAAATAAACCTAACCAAAACCCAAAAATTAAACCCACCCTCAGGGGGTTGACCCCCGTATGCTAACTTAACCAAATTACCAAGCTAACCTAACTAACCAAATCTAACCATCCTAAAACCCAACCAAAACTAATCTAAAATAACCTAACCAAATCTAGCCTAAAATACCCAAATCTAAAACCCACCCAAACCCAACCTCCCGCGGGGGGGGGGGGTCCGCAAACAAACAAAAAATAAACCCAACCTCTACTCCTATGACCCCAAATGTGGGCTAAAAGACTCCGTAGTGTGGGGGAATGACCCTTTGGGGGAAAAACTCTATGGTTGGCGAAATGTCAGTGGGCGAAAAGACCCCGGGTACCAAACCCAACCATTACTGTCGGAAATTTTTTTCCCGATTTTTTGTAGGGACAAAATATCGGGAGACGCAGTACCATGCAGGGAACAGAGGGAAAGGGTGGGTGTGTCACCGGGGTTTTTGCAAAATTGTTAGGGGGGTAATAAAAACAAACAAAAGGTTTGGGGGTTGTTGACTCAAGAGTATTTATTGGCTCGTCAATAACACTTAAAAAATATGTAGCATACTTTTATGGGGAAAAACAACAAAAGGAAATCAAAATTAAAAAGGTATTTTAAAACATCAAACCCTAAAATGTCGCCCACAAGAGAAGACTACGACATGAAAAAAAAAACGGGTTGTTTGGGCAAAAATTATATTCCAGGGCATATTTCCGTGTCGCTGACAATAAGAAAACCTGAGGGGATGGTTAGTGCGAAGGGTTCTAAAACCCGGAAAACATCACAGCAATTCTCTTAAAAAGAAGCTGGTAAGGACACTTACGTCCTCCGTTGCTTACCTTTGAGGCCTGTTATGTCGTTTTTTTTTTTTTTTAGAAACCTCTGCACATCAGCCCTTTCCTCAGGTCTTTTCATAGTGGTCAGCAGAACAAGCACAAATTCCCTGGAATATCAATTTCGCGCAAAAATAACCCTAAATTCTTCCATCGCCGTAGTTTTCCCCTTTGTAGGGCCACCCGCGGCGACCCCCCCTTTTCCCCACAATGCACGATGTAAAAAAACCCTGAGTATTTTGGGGGGGTCCATTTTTATTTTCCTCGGAACAGTCTTTCGGAAATTTTATTTATGACTTCAAAATATATGAAAAAAAAAAAAAATTGCTGAGGTTCATTTTTACCCGTTGTTTTTTAACTTTTAATTTGCAGCTGTTTTACAGCATAGTGGAAAATACAAGGTCGCCATCACTTCTAATATATCTCTGCAATATGAAAATGGCCAAAAGTTTTGTGTAAAACCCCAAAACGGGATCAATTTGTGTAAGGGGGATGGGTTTTATTAACTGGGCTTCTAACAACAATTAAATGTCCACAAAGTGTAGCTGCTTGACTATAATACCCTGTACAACGCCAGACGGGATCTTAAAATTTTTAAAACGAAAATGTCTGGTGTGTCTGGTGTGTGTGTGCGTGTCCTCCAGGTGCCGCCCCTGTGGGGGAAAACCCCTCATTGGCCGTTTTTGGAAACCGCTCGACAGGGAGGTTTTAAGCCCCTTTTTGAGATGATCCTTTACTTTTTTTTTTTTTTTTTAGCAGCCCCTTCGAGAATTGTGAAGAAAAAAAATGGGTTTTCAAGAATTGAGAAAAAAACCCTTTTGTAGGGGGATGGGGAATGGGTGATAAATGGGTGGGGTGTGGGGGGGAGTGAATGGGGTGGGGGGTAGGGTGAGGGAATAATGGGGGGGGGATGGGTTTGGGTGATGAATGGGTGTGTGGTGATGGATAAAGGGGGAGTGAATGTGTGGGGGGTGGTGGATAAAGGGTGAGTGAATGGGTGGGGGGGGATTGGTAATGGGTAGTGAATGGGTTGGGGGTGATGTGAATAGGTTGGCGTTAATACATAGATTTCTATCTATCTATCTATTATCTATAATAATATAAGCGAAAGTGTGTCTGTCTGTCTGTCTGTGTGTGTGTGTGTGTGTGTGTGTGTGTGTGTGTGTGTGTGTGTGTGTGTGGGGTGGTATAGGTTCCGCCCCCCGTGGCGCAATCACCTCATATGGCACATTTTTGGAACCGGGTTGACCAGGGGAAGGTTTTAAAGCCCACTTATGAGATAATTCGATCACTTTTTTTTTTCTTTTTTTTGCAGCCATTAGCTATAATTGTAAAAAAAGTGGGTTGCGAGAATTGAGAAACCTTGATGTGGGGTGATGGTAATGGGTAGTGAATGGGTGGGGTGATGGGAATGAGTGTGGGGTGATGGGTGAGTGAATGGGTGGGGGGTGATGGGTTGGGGGTGATGGGTGATGGGTGAGGGAATAGATGGGGAGTGATGGGTAATCTATTATAATAATATAAACGAAAGTGTGTCTGTCTGTCTGTCTGTCTGTGTGTGTGTGTGTGTGTGTGTTTTTTGGTATAGGTTCCGCCCCCGTGCGCAATCACCTCATATGGCACATTTTTGGAACCGGGTGACCAGGGGAAGGTTTTAAGCCCACTTATGAGATGATTTGATCACCTTTTTTTTTTTTTTTTTTTTTTGCAGCCTTTTAGCAATAATTGTGAAAAAAAAGTGGGTTGCGAGAATTGGAGGAAACCCTTTATGTAGGGTGATGGGTAATGGGTGAGTGAATGGGTGGGGTGATGGGTAATGGGTGGGGTGGGGTGAGTGAATGGGTGGGGGGTGATGGGTTGGGGGTGATGGGTGGGTGGGTGAGGGAATAGGTGGGGGGTGATGGGTAATCTATTATAATAATATAAGCGAAAGTGTGTCTGTCGTCTGTGTGTGTATGTGTGTGTGTGGTATAGGTTCCGTCCCCCGTGGCGCAATCACCTCATATGGAAATTTTTGGAACCGGGTTGACCAGGGGGAAAGGGTTTTTAAGCCCACTTATGAGATGATTCGGGTAACTTTTTTTTTTTTTTTTTTTTTTTTAGCAGCCTATTAGCGATAATTGTGAAAAAAAGTGGGTTGCGAGAATTGAGGAAACCGTGATGTAGGGTGATGGGTAATGGGTGGTGGGAAAGGGTGGGGTGTGGGTAATGGGTGTGGGGTGATGGTAAAGGGTGTGGGGTGATGGGTAGTGAATGGGTTGGGGGTGATGGGTGATGGGTGAGAGAATAGGTGGGGGGTGATTTGGGAATCTATAATAATATAAGCGAAAGGGGTGTCTGTCTGTCTGTCTGTCTGTCTGTGTGTTGTGTGTGTGTGTGTGTGTGGTGTGTGTGTGTGGTGGTATAGGTTCCCCCCCCGTGGCGCAATCACCTCATATGGCACATTTTTGGAACCGGGGTTTACCAGGGGAAGGTTTTAAGCCCACTTATGAGATGATTCGAGCACCTTTTTTTTTTCTTTTTTTTAGCAGCCTATTAGCGATAATTGTGAAAAAAGTGGGTTGCGAGAATTGAGGAAACCTTGATGTAGGGTAATGGGTGAGTGAATGGGTGGGGTGATGGGTAATGGGTGTGGGGTGATGGGTGAGTGAATGGGTGGGGGGTGATGGGTGGGGGTGATGGGTGATGGGTGAGGGAATAGCTGGGGGTGATGGGTAATGGGTTTAGTGAATGGGTGTGTGGTGATGGGTAATGGGTGAGTGAATGGGTGGGGGTGATGGGTAATGTGTGAGTGAATGGGTGGGGGGTGATGGGTAATGGGTGAGTGAATGGGTGGGGGAATACATACATTTCTACATCAATGATTTCAGGAAAGTTAGAAGGGGGTATCGGAGAGTCCGTGTTTGGTGGCCGAAGGCCCACCCCCAAAAGCCCTCCGCAGGAGCTAGCCAAAAAGTCCGCCCGGAGGGCGGGTTTGCGGCTAGTATCTAATACGGGAGAATAAGATTCACTGTGACTCTACTAGTAAAAACTACAATGAAATCAAAAGAGTTCCCTGTATTAAAAAACAAAAAATTGACATGAGACCAAGTACTTTTCGTTCCCGCACGTCAAGGGGGGAGAGAGAAGGGGAGAGAGAGAGAGAGAGAGAGAGAGAGACGAGAGAGAGAGATAAAAGGGGAGAGAGAGAAGAGAGAGAGTTTTATGGAAAAAAAAATATTAACTTTTACATAAGATAACTTGAAATATTTACAACCAAATTACTCCCAACGAGCAAGGGGTAATTCCCGTAATAATCTACCAAATTTTTCAGGGT
>JACEEZ010003258.1:0-10000 GCA_016584305.1 Chionoecetes opilio
CACGTACCAATAAGAAAAATTAGTTGGTCAAAATGGCAAAGAAGTTAAACTACACTGCAACTGCAAGTGACGGGTGCATTGCTCCCTATACAGGAACTGTTTTGAGACATCAAGGCTCCCCCGCAGGGCTCCATTGAAACAGTTTAACTTTCCTAGCCATTTTGACCACCTACACTCTTCCTTATTGGTACGTGCTACATACCACAGGAAGGGGAAAAAGTAAAAGGATTTAGAACAGTGCTTGAAAATTGAATGCAAACCAAAAACTTATGGAGTTACAGCGGGTTGAAGCAAAATAGCAAGAAAAAATGTTTATACACTCTTTTACTTTCCCTTCAATTATCTTAATATTAGTGTAGTCTTACTGTTTTTTTTTTATGCTCATGATATGCAGCAATGTATTATAAACACGATGGTAGGCTCAGCTTTTTAAAAATATCATCTGGTAGCTTGGTAATATGGGTAGGAGTACAACATTTCAATGCACTGAAAACCTAAAATTCCGCCTACTCTTGTGATAGCCCGTCATGACTTTATTTTTTACCCTATTGAGTTATAATGGCGTGTTTTGTTTGAACATCACTGCCTGATTCACTGATGCAAACAAAATAGGCCTATCTTGTGTAAGAGATGAGTAAAGCCAAGAAATATGATTTTTTTCGAGCAACGCAAGGTTTTTGGGTTGCGCAAGGCAAGTACCCCACCATCGCCACCCAGCCCGAGTCTATCAGCCAATCACGACGTCCTTACAAACTCGGCAAAGGCAGCGAGGAGCTCCCGCCCAAAAATCCAGTTTAAAAACCGCGGTCACATGAGCAACTTCTCCGTCAATATTCAGGCTGCAAATTATCAGCAAAGGAAACACCTTGCCGTGTTTTGGTCACACGGATTTTTCAGAGGTAGCAATAATTTGAATGGCAATTTTGGCTTCTCAAGATGTATCTTGAAGAAGCGTTTTTTGGAAAAATAGGGAGAAATGGGGGAAAACTGGTTCACAAATTAGGTGTTTAATGATTGAAATGGTTTTTTTGTATCAACATATAACATTCAACATTTACAAATGATCAATAATAAGTTGGTATCCCCTAAGAATTTTAGTTATTAATAGACCGTCAACAAAGAAATGTATAGCAGCCATAACTCATTTTAAAATTTTTCTTGGTGTTTTGTATCCTTCAAATCGCTTAAAAACACGTACAAGAGTGTACAGGGCTTTTACAATTCGTCTTGTAATCGGTTCTTGGCCACTATGTAGCTATGTATTTCACTTCTGTATATTGAATTAGAGCGTGCATTAAAAATAAAGGTCAATTAATATGCCCCTTTGGTGGTGGAATTTAGTGACAATATTCTGGCAAGAATATTGTTCACCAACACGAACATGCTCGTGTTCTTAGAAACAGCGTAGAACTCGCATTTATAAACCGGAGTTTGGGCCGCGTTTGCGTTGCCGGGTGTAAAATTTCAGAAAAATTTGTCCTTGTGACCGCACCTTAAGTTAATAGACCTATAGTAATCTTTTCACACTTCAAGACACGAGGGTTGTCTGAGGCGACGCTGCAGGTTTTGTGTTCCAGCAAGAGTGTATGTGCGGCGGCCTGAGTTCCCCTCCCAAGTGATGTGTTTCCTTTCAATCAATGGTAACACATTTTCTGCCAGTTCAAGCATCGCCTTCATGCTTCCCTTGAGACACTGAAGTCAGCTTTCAAAGGTCTTGATTCCCCCACAGCGTCCGCCTCAAACAGCTTATTTCGTTCATATATTTTTATTTAGTACTCCTTTTTGTGTTTATTGTTTTGTTGTTATTAAAGTAATAGTTGCAGACAGGTCTTTTTTGACGAAACAAATTCGAAAAAAAACTCGAAATCAAATAGAAAAAAAATTTTTTTGAGAGAGAGAGGAGAGAGAGAGAGGAGGAGAGAGGAGAAGAAGAGAAAAGAGAAGGGGAGGAAGAGACAAAAGAGAGAGAGAGAGAGAGTCTAGTTACCTTTCGGGAAACTACCACGTGTAGGCCTCGGGGCCTCTTGTAGTTTCCTTTTTTTTCTTATGTTCTTTTATGTTCTCTCTCTCTCTCTCCTCTCCTCCCCCCCCTTCTCTCTTCCTCCTTCTCTCTCTCTCTCATCTCTCTCTCTCTCTCTCCTTCCTCTCTCCCCTCCTCTCTCTCTCTCTCCTCTCTCCCCCCCTTTTCTCTTTTTTAAAACCCCTCCTGCGTTTCTTTTTCCGGAAGGGGAATTTCTTTGTTCGCCTTTGCTCTCTTATTTTTCATATTCTTTTTCAAATATTCAGTTGCGTTCGAAGTCTGGCTATTGTCCAACTATGTACGCTGCTCAAAACTTTCTCTGTTAAACTTATATTGTAAGTGTTTCTCTCAATAAATATCTACACGTTTACTTGAAAATAATAGATGAAATGTTCAACTATTTGACCTAAGAAAAGACAGGACACACTCACATATTCTTTACTCGATATGATTTCCAATGGAGCAGTTTACCTTAATACTCCGCCCCATCCGTGGCATCCTCGCCGTACTCTTGGCATCCATACAATGACACTCAGCAGAGTCAGCATATCTGACATGTAAAAGTAAAGTAAAGATGGGGCATACGCTATGCTCTGCGTAGCCTCGTTGCTCATCTCCGTCGCATTAGCCTTGGAGCTTGTGGTGGGTGACAAACCACTACCGCGGGACACAGGGCTAGTGTGACATTCGGATTACCACAGTTACCTTCCCCAGGATTCCCCAGGTAGCCATTTATCAACCCCGAAAGGGAGGATGCACAGCTGGTTTGGGTTGGCCAGTGGCCACCGACTTGTCCTGGCCCGGATTCGAACCTGGCTCGCAGATTCGTAGCTAGGCGCGCTAACGACTACACAACGGAGGCGACAAAGATATATTTTTGACGTATGCATAATAGGTATTTTTTTAAATTCTATTATTTCTTTGCGGCACCAACTTAACAATATCGCCATCGTTCCTAGGAGCCTATAGAGCCTTGGCAGAAGACGCGCATCTGTCATTTGCCTGTAGGTGTAAGAAAAGAGTCGGAGGTTGTGCGAGTTATCAATTCTTTATAGAATAACTGATGCTTACGTGTTGAAGGCCTCTGTGTATCACACACACGTATTACAAAGCCTGGGGAAAGGCGATGATACACATTATATTTCTTCACCTGAAACCAATCAAATTTTCGTAAATCTTACTGCTCAAGATAAATAATGATTCGTAGAAGACAGTGTTGCTTCATATTCTTTTAAACTTCATGAATATATCTATTTTTCCATATTATGAAAGATTTTTTTCTTCAGATCGGGCATCTTATAAAGTATATATGGCCAAAATGTTGACAACTTTGCTTTTCTTCGTAATTTTTGACACCATCCTGTCTTCATGGTTTTCCGTCAAATCTTTGCTTTTGCCTTCGATGAAACGAAAACATTGGCCACAACAGAGCTTATCGATGTGTTTGTGATTCTTTCCTGCTTTCATTTGTCTCACGGATTTGCATACGCAGAGGTTGATCATCATGTAGATATCATCGTCCTTTATGTTAAAAAATTCTGCCTTTTTTTTCATTCATCGCATATCATGAAATGTAGAAAATAACCAGAATGCGAGCAGTGAACAGATATCTTTCCATGTTTTTCACGTGGCAACATTGGCCTCTTTTTACTCCTGCTAAACATAAAACTGGCGAATTATTCCCTCCAGGAACGATGGTAGTATTGATCTCAAAGACTTCTTGAATATTTTTGTATTGGAAAGTCACTGAAAGAAAATCGTATGCAAAAAATTTCTTTTTTTGTATCAGTGGCGTTTTGTAACAAAGATATTACACGCACGTTTTCTTTACAGTAATAGATGAAAAGCTTCCGATAATTCATCACGTCAGGCAGGAAGGAGCAAAGACAAGCCATGGACATCTGCCTTCCCGCGGTTGTTGTCAGACGCTGACGTGCACATCAGTCCAGGCTGTGGTGGTATTGTGATTAGACCTCATTCTGGTGTGTGACTGCTAAAACCACGTGAACGATGCTATTCATGATTATTCAGGTAACTTTGATATGCGTAAGCCGCTTTGATATGGCACTGATACTAATCTCATGCAATGTAACACTTCCGTGTAGCCAGGGATTCTGCAGCGCCTCCGTCACACAGGTACTGAAGGGCAAGGGTCTCTCTCTCGACCTTTTACTGAGGACTTCCTTGTATGTATTGAGCGAAATTCCCTCGCTTATAACTAAACAAAAATACATCTTAAGGTTACTTTACTTAACTCATATTCATCAGCTTAATACAAGTATCTCAGAGTGCCGCCAGTGCTGTTAATCTCCTATCTTCTCACAAGCTTACTGCTCTCCTGAAATGGTGTCTGCGTGTGGCCTCGATGCACAGGACTCCTTGTCGTCCTGCCGCCTGATTCCATTTTCATGCCTTCGTATTCAAGTGTTAAGCAGCATCGTCATTCTTCACTATTTTACCGGCAAACTTTGGAATAACTTGCCAACTTGTCTTCCTTAGCTCCCTCGCCTCTCCCAGCCACGGAGGGTCAGCCACAGCTATGGCAAAAGTGGGTTTCTTTTTGCGTTGAGATTCATTGAGAGGAATTTGGAGATCTTTTCCCTTCGTTTTTTTTCCAGCTTAAGATCTGGTCCTGTTCTGAGGAAAACTTCCGGAACATACGGGTGACTCTGTATTCTTGACTGTGCACGCGACATGTAACATACATTATGAATAATATATATAATCAACTTTTCCGCACTGCTGCACATTGTAATCGTCACTACATACCCACGTAATTTTCTTTCAACGAGTGTACGACAAACTTAAACCTCCACGACCTGTGACACATAATTCATAAGTGAGTGATGAATAATACAACAGGCTTAAACCAACACCACATGTGACACATAATTGATAAATGAGTAATGAATGAAAGATATGCTCAAAGTTTGATCACAGATTAACCAGAATGTTTCGTTGGTGTGTTTAAAACTGGTTACCTCGACGCTCTCATAAAAACTTTGCCTGCCACACCAAACACTTGATTGAATTACTGAAAACAATTGCAGAACACGATCATTTAAATATTTATCTCATCAGTGAGAGAGAAGGCCATTACTGTTTCACGCACATAAATGGCTTCATCATTTTGTATTAGTGCGTGGTTAATTATATTATCAGCCACACATGAAGGTCCGTGCAGTGTTTGTAAGGCGGTGGCGGTCGGCCTAAAACAACGCTAGCACCATGTATTTCAAATGCTTCTTGTATATATATATCTGTCTTCTGCCTGTGTAACAACCAACGAACTGATCACCGGTGTCCACCTTCAACACAACAGGTAACTCGAGGCAAGAAGACCTGTCACTTAGATCGTCAGGTTTGTCGCGTCGCCTGACAAATGGTATCTAAGGGCGCAAAGATGCTGGGACTCACAAGGCAACTCTCAACTTCCTTAAAAATTATACATACTGTCTCGCTGGTTTGGTCTTCAGGCTGGACCAATCACACGCTATGCATACATACAGACATACATTTATCTGACAACCATGAGGCAGTAAGTAACACACTAAAGAATGAAATCCTAAGCATGAGCTCTAGCAAAGACATCCTCAATTCCAATCGTTACACAAACTACCATTATCGATGAAATAGGCAAACAATATGCAGGAAAAAATAAGTATTGTAAAAAATGCTTGTAATAAATCGAGGCAAGGTGGAGCTATTTGATTGTTACGTTATGACCTCTAACATTGATAACACTGGGGAACAAATTTTTGTTGAGTTAGTCTGACACTTGTTATTAAGTATTTTTTGGGTGCTGAATCCAAAACTGATCTCAGTTTTTTCTCTATCACGTCAAGTTCTTGAACTGTAGATTTTCTTTTCTTAAAAAATAATTGAAAAATACTGTACATAACAGTAACAGTGCTTATTTTATAAAAAGTTGCAAATGTTAACATCAATGAAAAATGAAAGAAATAGGCATGAATAGAATGCTTATTTAACATTATCATGTTTTTAGAAAGGATAGGCAATAATTGTGTGCAGGTTAAGGTAAAAATTTACGTTGTGTAGCTTTGTCTGGAGTGTTCAACTTGAGGACTATCGCGTTTGATGCTCCAACAATAGTCAGCCATCATATGCACATCCATCTACCCTGGTAACGTTCTTCCATAACCTCAAATCTTGGTGAAATCGTTCACCTTGCTCGTCCGCTAGCAGCACCAAGATTTTCCGGAAAGTTGGCAAGTTGGCTATGCAAAAAATGTACTTTAATACTCATGTTGCAACCAAGCGCTTTGTAGCTCTCCAATAGTTTCTGAACAATTTCTGTGTAATTACTTGCAGTTGTTATTTCCAAGAAAGTTCTTGACGACGTCTTTGGAATGATAGCCAAGCAATTCTTTTCAAGGTCTGACATAGTACCGTTGAAATGTTCATCTTTGATGAGCTGTCGAATTTGTGGACGCATGCAAACACACCGGCCTTGATTTTTTCAATTGACAGTCCAGGAAATGCCAGGATGATGTACTTCAAACAGTCGCCATCAGTTGACAATGCTTTTACAAATTGTTTCATGAGACCTAGTTTTATGTGCAGAGGTGGGAATATATTTTTTCTTCCTGTCAACAAGTGGCTCATGTACAATGTTAGGATCTCCAGGTTTAAGATCAGATCTCGGAGGGCCAATTCGTCTGAAACCCAATGCTTCTCTCGAGCTCTGCTATCCCCACATACAGAGAAGCAGGGATACTTTGTGTATCCACGTTGTTCACCAAGAAGGAAGGACACCATTTTAAGGTCAACACAGATGATCCAATTGTGTTTGTCATATTGCAATAACTCAATGACTCTCTTTACATCTCCATATCTTCACGAAGACAGACTGAATGCCCAATAGGGACTGCGCCAAACAAATTGCCATTGTGTAGAAGGACACACTTCAAGCTCCGCTTTGAGCTATCAATAAACAATCGCCATTCATTTGGATTGTAGATTGAAAGCCCTAATTCCTTCAGTAAACCAGGAATGTTATGGCAAAACACAAAACCGCTGGCACTATCGAAAGTACTGCCAGAAATGTACTTTCTCTGGTTCGAAAGTATGATACCTTCACTCCTTGTTCAAGTATGTTTTTCTCGTTCAGTCTTGATGCTAGTATTTCTGAAGCTTTTTTGGATAGGCCCAAATCACGTGCTAAATCATTCAACTCGTGCTGATCAAATCCCCTACGAACTGAATCCTCGTGAATGTCAAAATCTGCATCATTGCTGTCACTGCGTTCTTCAACATCACTCAGATCTTCTAGAGGAGGTAGTTGTTCGAAAACTGGCACTGGAATTTTCAGCTGAATGAGGCATTGTCTTATAGCTGACGGTAGATTAGGATATTCTATTTACTTTTATTTTTCTTGTTAAATCCTGATTTTTCACTAAACAAAAGTAACAGTCTGTGGAATGATCTTTTTGCTCTCGCCAAACCATGGGGATACCAAATGCCAACTTTTCACGTGTTCCTTTGGTCCACATCCGTAATCTCTCGACACACTGCTTTGCACACTTTGTGAGGGCCCATAGCTTGTCTTGATAACCGAGTTTCACTTTGAAATATGCGAAATATGCTTGTTTGACAAATACGCTGATGCTTGCCCTCTGACTTGGAATGGTGAAACTACCACATACATAGCAGAAGGAGTCAGGGTTGTTTAGGCATTTACGACGAGACGTAGCAGGAGCAGACATGATCTGAAACAAAATAAATATATACCTATGTAAATAAAACACTAAGCTGGAATAAGTTACAAGCTTTGAAAAAAAAAAAACAGCATAAAACGAAATAGAAATTACAATGGTATGTTGTTACAAGGTTAAGAGAAAAGCCATAACAAATCCTTCTAATTCCTACTATCCTAGCTGTTTGCAGATATTGATAGTACTGACCTATTGGGAGCTGCACACACCTCTCACCGCACTGTCTCAATTGTAACTGCACAAACAAGTTGCCACATAGCTCTCGATGAGTCAAATCGTAATCAGCTGGCAAGTTTTACTACAGCTCACAAGTGGAATTTTGCTTATCTGGAGGGTAAGCTGTGGAGAAAAACTTGACGTGCTAGAAAAAACACTGACTACAGATTTGGAATCAGCATGCCAATTTTAGTCTAAATAAGCTCAAAAATCTAACTCAACAATTTTTTTTTCTTCAAATTGTTCCCCAGTGTAATATAAGACTGGATTACTGTTCTTCATTCCTCTTACAGTAGATGATCACATGCTTAGGAAATGACCTACTGTAGACAAATATATTTTTCTTACTATAGTTATGAAAAAGAATACGATGGTGTCCACAAACGTGTTATTACACACAAAAAAACAATAAAAATAAAACTGGAATTCGACATTAAACTTTTTAAGTATTTTGATTACGGACGATGGGAGTATTGTCATTATGCTGCAATACATACATTCCATAACATTAAATTATAAATCCATCAATAACAAATGTATATGAGTATAATGAGAGGTATCATCTACAGGTAGTCTCACAATATTTTTTTTCACTTATTGAACGATAAAGTATACCAAACATAATAAGCTCCAATCTTAGAGCTGGATTGAAAAAGAAAATGGTTAAAAAGATATCTGTACGAAACATAAGATTACTAAACTTCCGCAAAAACTATTTTGTTATCATTCTTTAACATAAACAAGATGCCTAAAGACTCCAAAAATGTCATCATCAGTGTTCACGGTGAAGCCATGCAGGCAGCAGCTCGAGGAATACCGTCACCAAGGCGAACCATGGATATCACGATCAATTTTAAACACTTTTGTTAAATATTTAAACTCCATCATCGTCCTTTAAAAAAGATGGTTACATTACTGAAAACACGTAATGCTTCGATCAAATATCACTTGGAATACGAGGTTTGGGGTCACGTGCCGTAATGGAATCTATCGATAGAATTAGGAATACAGATAAATAATGTGAATATAAAATATGAATTGTTTACCTAACCGGCCTAATGAAGACTGGCAAAACAAACATGAGTAATTCTTAGACATGAAAGTCTCCACAGTAAATCAAAGTAAAGTGATAATTATATTTACAGATATACAGAAGCCTACATAATAATTAGTTTCAGTAGATGCCAATAACTAGATAAGACACAACGACAGACAGCTAAAGATTATTACCGACATATTTCTGCTAATAACCCTGAAGCCATAAGTGTCAAAAACGAATTAGCAAATAAACCAAGCAAATGCAAGAATCAAATACAAATATCAAAATCTAGGTAAGCTGCGATGTATACTGAGATAAAAGACAATTATCGACGAATTTTGTCTAATACTCCTAAAGAGTTACATTTACAAAGCATAAAAAGAGCGAAATAAACTCCCAGGCGTGGAAAGCCTTAGATTCCTTCAAGTATTACATCCCCGCTGGAGACACGCTACAATGTGGGAACAAACATTAATTACACATGGAAACAGACCAGGCCACGAGGGTCACGGTGGCTGTGTTTATCTGCCGCTGTCTGTCTGGCTGTGTGTCTATTAATTAAAGGCTTTCAGATATCATGTCTGCCTACCTTTCGGTATGTTTCTGTGATGTATATATAATTATATATATAGTGTGTGTGTGTGTGTGTGTGTGTGTGTGTGTGGTGTGTGTGTGTGGTGTGTGTGTGTGTGTGTGTGGTGTGTGTGTGTGTGGTGTGTGTGTGTGTGTGTGTGTGTGTGTGTGTGTGTGTGTGTGTGTGGGGTGTGTGTGTGTGTGGTGTGTGTGTGTGTGTGTGTGTGTGTGTGTGTGTGTGTGTGTGTGTGTGTGTGTGTGTGTGTGTGTGTGTGTGTGGTGTGTGTGTGTGTGTGTGTGTGTGTGTGTGTGTGTGTGTGTGTGTGTGTGTGTGTGTGTGTTGTGTGTGTGTGGTGTGTGTTGTGTGTGTGTGTGTGTGGGTGTGGGGTGTGGGGTGTGTGTGTGTGTGTGTGTGTG
>JACEEZ010003258.1:15000-43131 GCA_016584305.1 Chionoecetes opilio
CATTCTGACATCCCCTGCCTTCGCCCAGCCTCCACACCCGCGCTGCCTCCATACACTGGGGGTGGAAGGCAGTGGTAGGTATGACTGCATCCAGGAGCTCGTGTGGGACGGCTATTACAGGGACATCCTGGGTATGCTGGAGGGAAGCTGGCTATGTGTCTCTCTAGTCTAGTACTTTTCCTCTCGTATATGCTTACAAAACTCTGGCTATCACAATTGTGTTATACGTATATATTTTCTTAATAAATTATAAAAAAAAAAAAAATTATAAGAAAAAAAAAATGTAAAAAAGAAATAGGGAGAAACTGGTTCACAAATAAGGTGGTAAAGGATTGGAATGGACTCAGTCATCGGGTAGTAGTGCGGATTCAAGAGGAAGTTTTAAAAGGAGGGTGGACATTTCATTGATGGGGTGCAAGGTGGATGTAGGTAGTGTTAAGTAAGAGTACGTGTAGGTCTCACGACCTCTTGTAGCTTCCTTATTTTCTTATGTTCTTATGTTCTTATGTTACCAGTAACAACACAATACACAGTGGTAGTGGTGGTGTTTGAAGATAATGGTGGTAGTGATGGACTACAGCTTCTGTTGCTGCTACGAACCAAAACCTCCAATAAGGAGGACCTCAGATTAGTCCTCAGGTCAGTCTAACCTCAGGTCAGTCAGTCGACCTGAGGTCTCCAAGGGGTGAGGTTGTGTTGGTGGAGCTTCGAGATTAGAATGGCTACGTCTTCGATGGAGGGTGTTTTGGTTGAGGCGGAAAGAGAAGTGGCGCTGTGTGCTTCTGCTGTGGTGGAGAGTGTGGCGACTGGTGGTGGTAGTGTGGTAGTGGAAAAGAGCGGAGTTGATGGTGCTGTGAGTGGAAGCGAGGGTGTGGTGAGTAGAGGAAAGGGTGGAGTGAGGGAGTCTGAGGTGATAACGAGTGTGTTAGAAGGAGAGGAGAAGGGACGAGGGGGAGTGCAATGAAGCTTGTGGAGTGGCACTTAAGTCTATTCTAGAGGCGATTGCAGACTGAAAAGGTGCTTAGTAAGTGAAGTGAACAAATTGAAAAGAGTGGTGAAGAAGCAGGAAGTAGAGATACGATCTCTTTAGTGTGGAGGCGGAGGTGCAAGTGGAGTGAGGGGAGGGGAACATGCGAAGGATGTACCTAGAGGGGTACCAGAGGGAGACGTGCCTCGGGATACTACTAAGGGAGTTGTTAGAGTGGTGAAGAAGCAGGAAGTAGAGATCGATCTCTTAAGTGTGGAGGCGGAGGTGCAAGTGGAGTGAGAGGAGGGGCACATGCGAAGGATGTACCTAGAGGGGTACCAGATGGGAGACGTGCCTCGGGATACTACTAAGGGAGTTGTTCCTAGTAAGTCACCAGGGATTGGTGGATGGAAGGTGGTCGACCATGGGGGCGCGTGCCCGATAGAAAGTAAGATAAAACAATAACCATGTTGTGTGCACGAATTCATTTCAGGTACTCTCGGGCTGCAAGAGGAAGATAAGGAGGTAAAGACGATAGACGATACTCATTACCCGAAGGGAAAATCTTGGTTGTTGGTGACAGCCGATTAGGCACCTAGACAGCAGGTTTTGTGACAGGGATGGGATGTGTATGAAGTCGGTGGAGTTACCCAGGGAAGGGGATAGGTTATGTTAGTGATAAGATAGGTGAGTGCATGGCGGACCAAGGGAAAAAGGCATCGTCTGCCTGAGCGCTGGGGGAAACGATGTTGAGGGGTGTAAGGAGTGAGGAATTGCTACGGTGATTAAAGGGAAAGCTGTAGGTAAGGTTAGGGAAGGGGGGGTCCCTGTGGTGTGGGTCCTTCCAAGACGCTTTGTTGACGACTTGTGGTACTCCAGGGCTATTGCTCTGAATTGCCGGCTGGCACTTCATTGCAAAGCCAATGATTGGGCCTTTGTAGACAACTGGGACCTCATTTTCAGGCATAACCCCTCTCACCACAAGGACGGGGTGCACCTTCGAGGAAAGGAGTTCAGATCTTGTCTGAATCCCTTGAAAGGGAGGTAGATGCACTGCAGGCTTTTTTTTAAGATAAGAGAACCGGGGATTAGACACTGGGGTCGGGGTAAAGGAAACTTGCGACACTAGGAGGAGTTTCAGAAGGCAGGGAACTAAAGTATTCGTAAGAAGAGAGAGAGGGGGTTTAGTGAAAGATAAAGGGAAAATGGACAAAAAAGAAGAGTTGCTTGAAGGTTTACTTTACTATACAAACTGTAGGAGTATTTTAAACAAGATAGATTTCCTGGGAGGAACAAATAGTGTAGAGAACTTTGATATAATAGCATTAACAGAAACATGGTTGGATATGTCAGGAAAGGTATTTGATACGGAGGTCGAGATAGGCTGGGTATAAGTTATTTCACAAGGACAGGTTAGGCAGGCGAGGTGGAGGAGTTGCCTTTATGCAAGAGATACATTAAAGCTAATTGTTTTGTGTGCAGTGTTGTGTTAATAATGTTATAAAAAAGATGGCAGCATAGAGTCTATATGGGTAGAGGTTACGGAGGGAACTGAGAAAATGGTTTTGGGTGTAGTGTATAGGCCTTCAAACTTATGTAAAGAGGATTCAGCTCCTATATGACAAGACATACACAAGGCTTGCAGATATAATCGACTATGCGTGATAGGAGTTTTTAAATTTTAGGAATATAGACTGGAATTTTAATTATAGGAGACAACGACGCAGAGGAATAGTTAATATAATCCAGATAACTTCCTAAGCCAGACAATCAAGGAGCCTACTAGAGGAGAAAAATATTCTAGATTTATTACTTATAAACAGGGAAGATTTAGTTACAGAGGTGGAGGTTGGTGGACAGTTAGGAAATAGCGATCATTGTGAAATCAGGTTTTGCTTAAAATGGGAAGTTGGATAAATAAGTATTAATAGGCAAAGAGTACCTGACTTCAGAAAGGCCAATTTTGCAAGATTAAGAAGACACCTGGAGGGGATTAACTGGGGGTGGAAAAAAAAGGGTAATGAGTGTTCCAAGGTCGGCGCGGCGACAGCGGGAAAGGCCAATTATGCAGGATTAAGAAGACACCTGGAGGGGATTAACGAGGGGAGTAGTATAAAGAATGTTCCAAGGTCAGCCGAAATATATCTGGTAGTGAGGTCGGGGCGGAGGAGGATAATAATTATTTGTAAGGAATTTAATTGCATTACAGAAAAAAAAGATTCTATAGGGAGATAAGATCAAGGAAGCCCGAAATGGATGACCACTAGTTTAAAACACAAACATTGGAGTAAAAATAAACATGTACTTAAGGTTTTAAGGCTGGGCAGGTTGAGCAAATAACAGTATAACGTGATGGCGAGGACAGTGAAGACATTAACAAGAGTAGCTAAGAACAATTATGAGATTAAGGTCGCAGGACAGGCAAAAAGCGACCCTAATGGGGTCTATCAGGTATGTAAAACCAAAACAAGGAATTAGTGGGCCGTTAAGATTAGAGCAGGATGAGGTCTTAAATACAGATGCGGATATGTGTATAATTTAAATGATTATTCTTAATGTTTTACTCAGGAAGATACACAGACAATACCTGAAAGTGAACAGATGTTTAAGGAAGCGATGAGGAGAAACTCAGAATTGTTAAATGGAAAGGGAAGAGGTATAGTAAATGAATTTAAGTCGCCAGGAACAAGATGAAGTGTATCCCAGAGTATTAAAAAAAATGCAAAGAGGTTGTTAATGAGTCGTTTAGTGCACATTTTTAGGAAATCGGTTAAGATAGGCGAATGTGCCGTTATTATGGAGAAAGGAAATGTAGTCCCATATTCAAGAAGGGAAACAGAGGACTAAAGTCAAATTATCGACCCCGTTTTGTCTAACGTCAGTGGTAGGTAAATTATTGGAATCTATTATTGCAAAAAATATTAGAGAGCACTTAGAAAAACATAAATTTGATTAATGATTCACAACATGATTCACCAAGGGTAGGTCAGTCTCACCAATTTATTGAGTTTTTATAGGAAAGCTTATGAGGACGGCAGGTAATGATAAGGATTATGATAATAATATACCTGGACTTTAGTGAGACATTCGACGAGCGACTCTTAAAAAAGGTTTAAGGCAATTGGAATAGATGGGAAGGTTCTTCGCTGGATCAGAGCTTGGCTAAGTGATAGGCAACAAAGGGTTACAAATTAATGGTTCTAAATCTGAATGGGGACAGGTGACAAGGGGAGTTCCACAAGGGGCTGTTTTGGGTCCATTACTATTTTGTATTTACATCAACGACTTGGATAGTGGGATTAGCAGTGATATCCCGCAAGTTTGCTGATGATACTAAGGTAGGAGGATTATTAGATCACAGTCTGATGTAAGCATATTGCAGGGAGACTTATATAAAACTTAATGAGTGGGTAGTCAGATGGCAGATGGAGCTTAATATTGATAAGTGCAGCGTTATGAATGTTGGTAGAAAAAATCCAGGTAATAGATACACATACGCAATGCATCGCTGAAAAGATCAGAAGGTGAAAAGATCTTGGAGTAAGGGTGAGCCCAGACCTCCGACCTAGGAAACAATGTATTGAGGCTAGAAATAGTGTAATAGAGTGTTAGGATTCATTACCAGAAATGTTAAAGTAGAAGTGCGAAGTTATTCTACAGCTTTATCTGGCTCTAGTCAGACCTCACCTAGACTATGCAGTTATGTTTTGGTCTCCATATAAGTCTGTGTAATTGTAAAGACTTTCTGGGCTAAGTTAAAATGGTACTTCCAGTTTGTACACATTTATTTATAATTCCAATAAGGAACTTAGATTATTACAACCCAAAATGTAGTGAACCAGGCAGTGAGTCTCGGTGGAAACTCGTGGATGAGCGTCCTGGTAGGTGTCGTGATCCGAGATGTTCTGTCTTCCTTCCCGGCTTCTGACCACGTCTTCCTCCTGTTACTAACTGTCGTTGACATTTATAAAAGGCTGATACAAGTGATACATATACATTTGGCCTGTAACCTACTGGCTCGAGATAACAAAGTGCAAGCTGTATATGGGTCTCACGGTAAACCGCGAGAAGATATACATATAATTATATATACATTACATATATATATATATATTTATATGTTTATGATGTTCTTAAAAATATACTGTTTCTTTTGATGTTAAGTACATGAAAATATCCTGTATGGAAGTTATAATACTTGTTACACTTGTGTGATAATAGTTGAAATTTAATAGTAATAGTAATGCAAGTTATTATATATGTTAGAAGTGATTACTGACTGACATTGCTCGGGCCGCTAAAAAAAATTGTCCTCAAATTAGTCATATAAGAATTAGCTAGGGATTGAAAACGAGGTAAAAGAAATTGTACACCTAACTAAAGGCTATATACATACATACAATATATACATCATACACAAACTTCCCAAAGCTTAATTCCTATCACAAAAAAGGTGTAAAATCTGAGCTAAATACACAGAAAAAAAAATTCACGAAGAATTTGGCGGGACCAGAGATGGAAGGTTTGGGCCGCTTGAATTCCAAGTATCATGTTGTAAATGCTACAAATGCTAATGAGGAAAAAAATGGTTTACGTGATGTTCAACCATCAAAGACAATGATATGGCTGAGTAAAAATATGTATGTGTCAGTACTAGCGTGGATAAATCCACAATGTGGAAAAATCACTGATTAAAAATTCAAGTGTAAAGTGTCTACCGTAGACTGTAGCTAGGAAGCTCAAAAAACTGTCAGCGAAAGTAGCTGTAAAAATTACAGGGAAAAATGAGAAAATAACATTCCAAGTAATGAGGGAAATCGCAGAAAACCCGTCAAGTAACGACGAAGGCTCGTCTGACTGTAGAGCTGCTGCTGTGTGCATAGTATAACAATTGATGTACGATTAATAGTACTGTGTCAGTAAAATAATGCAATGGTCTGTAGAACTATCAGTAAAAAATAGACAATACCTCGCCTGATACAAATGTGTGGGTGCATTCGTGTGGGTAACTGTGGTATAAGTAACCTAGTAATATGTAAATAAGTAATATCAAATGGATATATAACATAAGTAGAGACATCGCTGGAACACATTAATGGGGTTGCATTGATGTGGGCAAACTACGTTTGTCAAGAAAATCATTCATAAGCGATAATGATTCAATGCTTTTGAGAAAATATTTTGACATAGCGAGTGTAAAAATGATGGTAGAGAAATTGAATGAAGTTTACACTTTTTAATGAACTTCAAAAAAACAGGTTATGTATAATAGGTAGAGTGAGGGAGCAACTCTTGTATTGATCTTGTAATAATTATGTGTTAGCTAAGCCTGATTAACCATTACCAGTATGGATTATGCATCAGGACAGGAAACTGTCACTCAGGTGAATAAAAAAAGATAGTTTTTGGGTGTTCTTCACAGGAGTGAGAAAGCAAAATGTACACCAAATTTAAGTTTCCATGGGAGTGGAATAGTAAAAGCTCCGATGGAGGTAAATGATATCAAGGTAGATGCAAAGAGCTGGTAAACCCCAGTTCGAGCTGTAAAAATGATAATTTGGGCTATTTTGTATGATGTGAATACATTAAATCCTATTAGGGCAAATTTACATGCAAAAGCTGAAACCTTTAAAATTTGGGAAAAAAAAATAAACTGGGCCACAGTTTGACATGATGTAATGCCTTATGACTAGCTGCCAGAAGGAGAAAAAGGGTTACTCCCCTCTCCATAGAGAAATCCTGGGAAACGCGTGGGGCTCCTCGGACCGCTGGAGGACAATGGTGGCAGTCTGGGAACCCCAGGCCTCTCAGACATGCAGCAGAACCCACCGCTAACGCAGACATAGCACCATCACATCACCGCAGACAATCCCAACACAGATCTTCCCTCTCGGACCAACAACAACGGCAACAGAAACGAAAAACAACGGTGATAGTAGCAAACAACAGCGGTAACAAACCCAAGCTCCCACCACCCCCACAAACTGCAATAACAGCGGCAGTAATAGAAGCAGAAACAACAACAACAGCAGAAATAGCAGCAGAAACAACAACAACAGCAGTAATGGCAGCAGAAAACAACAACAACAGCAATAACAAGAAGAAGAGACGCACCCAGCAATGGTCAGGACCTAACCCGATCATCCCAAGGTGCGCGCCACAACCCACCCCAAACTGAGTGGCCTGATCACCCACAACCCTTCAAGGTCTCAAAGGTACGCAAAGATATGAGGAAAGGCCTCGCTGCGATTACTGCTTCCGCTTCGGACATACAACTGAGGTATTTTACAAGCGCTCTGCAGACCTTTGGCAGGAAATGATGTTAGGTGGGTTCGACAGAAGGTGGGGAAATGAACAAACCCTATACCCTCAGGGTGCCCTTTCAGGATACCCCCCAGCCCCCAGCCCCCCCCGTTGGCAAACCACAAACCCAGACAAAAACTACAGCTGGGGGGCGCCCCCTCATGGCATGGCAGACAATAACAAGTCTCGCGCCGCCAGCAAACCCACGTCAAGCTAACGCGAGGCAGCGAGGAATAAGCACCTCAGCGTCACCTGACTGTGGTGTCAGCTAATGTGAGGGACTCCGCACAAACATCGGTGACCGACCCATAACTTTGTCCTGCGCCACCGTGCAGACATAGATGCCGTGACTGAGGGCGTGGCTTACCCGGGGAGGTGGAGCCCACATTTTGGCAAGATCCCGGGATACTCTAAGGGGCAGAAAGGACCGGAAAAATAGAATAGGTGGAGGCGTGGCTACCTGCTTTTAAACATGGCCTTCAAATACAGGAGCTTGATGTAGGTGGGGCCTCCCCGACGGAGGCACTATTTTTCAGGGTGGTACTGGCAGACAACAATGGTCTCCTCCTCTGTGTCATGTACCGCCCCCTCAGGCAAGGACGTTTTCCGCTGGATTTCCGACGGAGGAGCTCGATACCCTGCTCTTGCGTCAACAAGTGCTCGCACGTGATGATACTGGGGACCTGAACCTCCACCTGGAGCAGAAAACCTACGACAACCTCCTCATGGTGCAGGGCCTGGTAAACTACGTATCATTCCCTACACATGAGCGGGGAAGGTTGCTAGACCCTGTGCTACTGACCTCCCCGAGACCAGTATCCTCTGCCAGCAGCTGGGGTCGGTGGGTAGCTCAGATCATTATACCGTATTAGCACAGGTCAAGCTAAATAGGCGAGGGACGACGCTGTCCGCGCACTATCTGGCTCTGGGAGAGAGCAGACTGGTCATCCATAAGACATGCCATAGGACCATATGGACTGGGAGGCCCTCTTGGTGGGAGAGCTGAGGCCAAGGCGCGTGCCTTCACCTCTAAGCTCTTGCTCTCAGCAGCAGTATATCCCCAGCCGGAAGTACCTCACCAGGCCGGTGATCCCGCCTGTTTGGCTACCGATGCAGGGTTGCTGTCGAGGTTAAACATGCAGCCTGGATGAGGTACAAGCGACGCCCGTCACAACAAAACAAGGCTATACATCGGGAGGCGTGCATGCGGATGACAGATACCTGCAAATGGCCTACTACTGCTGTTCAAGGATTACCTCCAGGGAAGGACCCTTCAGGTGGTGATCAACGGGCAGTCATCACGGCCTTCCCCCATACAAGCCTCAGTTCCACAGGGTTCCGTGCTGGGCCCAATCTTGTGGAACCTATACATCGATGACCTCCTCCGGCAGCTACGAGCAGTGGCAGCATATGCTGACGACTGCACACTTTCCTGCTCTACTGCCGCCCCGAAAGCCAGCTGTCAGTGAGCTGAACAGGCAGCTCAGACTGGTGGAGGAGTGGGAGAGTCGTGGCAAGTCAGCTTTGCTTCGGAGAAGACACAAGCGATAGTCATCTCATGGTCCCCAGCTGCTTCTCAAGCCGTCTCAGGACGATTGTGTTTTGGAGGCACGACACTGCCGCTCCAGGATCACATTAAGATTATGGGGAGTATCTGTGGACCGTGGCTTGCGCTTCGATCACCACGTTGCTGCTGCTGTTCACCAGGTCTCTCTGCGCGTGTCTGTCCTGCGGAGGGTGGCGGGAAGCCTCGACTCACGAGGCATCCTCACGTTGTACAAGACCCAGATACAGCCGTGTATGGAGTATGGTGCCTTGTCATGGATGTCGAGTGCAGCCACCCACTTGCAGAGATTGGATGCAGTACAGCGACGTGCCCTTCGACTGGTGGGGATAGAGGAGGACCAACAGGCGTGTCCTGGCGTGACATCGCTGAAGCACCGCCGGGACGTGTCAGCGCTGGTGGTGTGTCACAAAAACTCAGGTGCAGGAGGTCCCTCACCTCAGCTCGCTCAGGTTTCCTCCACGAGCTGTGCAGAGATGGTCAAGGACTACACCCTTGAGTGACGTTCTTGTGAAGGTGCCGCTATCACACTCGAGGCAGCACTAGCGCACCTACACAGCCAGGACATCGCGGCTGTGGAACATGGTTCGCGGCAGCCACAACTGACGTACAGAATATGTCCACACACCAAGTGAAAACTGGCTGCCCACAGGTGGTGTGAAACTAAAACATCCCGCTAGTGATGTGGATGATTTTATGTGACACTTATGAAATTTTTGTAAATATAGCATGAAATATTCCCTGTATGTATTGTATACTGTATTATGATCTTATTGTATATCCCTTTTGTGTATAGCTTTTAGAATAGTTGCACATACAACGTGTAATTTTAAGCCTTATTGTAATTTTTGTTTAAATAAAAAAATAAAAATAATGAAGTGTCTGATACATGCATGGAGTTCTCAGAGATCCGAAAGATGTTGATGGTAAGGTTACAATGAACAGAGAACCATGTAAAATGCTAGATAGGGTATAAATTCCCGAATATGTTGATAAGTGCACACAGTGCATGTGCATGTGGTTGCAAAGGAAATGATTTCTCAAACCTTATGGGAGGAAGTATATTTCAGCTTTGAGTAATACAATTCTATTTGTCATTGGCGAACAATGTTATGAGAGATAAGTTTCTCCGTGATCGATCAATGTTTTCTGAGGTCTGTAGTAAGAAACATATTCATTTTTAATTTCTCTGCGAGTTTGAATCTTGGTAAGTAATGATAAATGGTTAGTTAGTTGTACATAGGTAATACATATGCGCATCATGTAGTTCATATAGATGTGTGCATCACGTACATCACGTAGATGCGTAAATAGTTCTGGAGCAACTGCTAGGCATGCATATATTACCTAGTTTAGTATGTTAGTAAGTACACAATCCTATCATTCAAGTAGTGATCGTGGTGCAAAGGAAGAACGTAAGTAATTCATTCCTGTAGTGAATGTAATTCATGTATGCATCTAATACGTAAGGAATCATTCAAGTAGAAAAATGTAACTGTGCAACAATAAGTGCGTTAGGATTTTATGCAAGTAAATCATGTAATGCAACAAAAAGTGCGTAAGTATTTCATGCAAGTAAAATCATGTAATGCCAACAAAAAGTGCGTAAGTATTTCATGCAAGTATATAATGTAATGCAACAATAAGTGCGTAAGAATTCCTTCATATGAGGAATGTAAGTAATTCATTAAAAAAACATAGTGCAACAGTAAGTGCATCTTAACTCTTACATAATAGTTCTAATGTGAATAGTTATACATAGTTTATCAAGTTTCTGTCATCCATTAGAGTTTCTATCATGCAAGAGTACAAGGTAAAAATAGAAAGTATATCAGTTTCTACTAGTAGTTGGTCAGAATAATATGTAGCTAAACAAAAAAAATTCGTAAAACACCAATGTAAGTATTTTCATGGGTGTATATAACATGGCTTGGTGTGTTGTGTAGACATCTTCTAAAAAGAAACAACACACATACAAATTTCAGAATACATGGTAATTGGAAAAGAATCAGGTTTACTGATATAAAACGTAATTATATGGAATGGTATGGAATGGTATGACACTATGCGTGTGTGACCGCATTTTGTGACGATAATCATTTGTAGCAGTGTGTTTGTCATCATTAACTGCAGGTGTGTCCTGTGTATAAGTATTAGGGCTTGGTAAGTCTTCACCTGTAGCTAATCCTCTAGCTACTCGTTTAACCTGGTCTATATGGACTGTCTTGCATGGTACTATAAATGTGCTGTATAGTTATTTGTGTCCATGTTCAATGGCAATGACCCTGTAAGGTCCTTCAAATGTAGGATCTAACTTGATGTTAATTGCTGCACCTGAAAGTAAACTACATCACCTACAGCAATTAGCTTGTCTGCTGTGTATGGGCGTTGGTATTTAATCATGTCCTCCTTGGACAAGTCAATAGCGTCTGTGACACGTTTGTATATTTTCTGAAAATCAGCCACTCTAACTATAACGTAGTCATCAAAATTATATATTGGCTGTGGACTCTGCTCTAGGAGTGTAAGGTAGTCTTTTATCTTGCCCAAAGACAATGAAAAAATGGGTGTTTCACATGTAGACTTATGTAAGGAAGAGTTAAGTGTGGCAGACACTGGGGCATCATTCGTCCCAATGAGAACTGTAAGGTGAGCTAATGACTTCAGAGTTGTATAATCTTCCTATTTGTCTTTCTACCATGCCGTTGCTGCTAGGGTGATAGCTACTTATGTTACATTTGTTTATGTTGAATAGTTTGCAAATTGCAGCTAGAATTTGATTGTTAAACTCAGTACCATTGTCTGAGAGCAATGTAGATGGTGTATTGAATTTAAAGAAAACTTCATCCGTAAGTGCTTTTGCAACTGTTCGAGCCGTTTTGTCTTTCAATGGTACCAACACCGAAACTCTAGAAAAATTATCAATAGCTACTAACAGGTATTGAGAACCAGATTCTGTTAGTGGGAGTTTTAGCAAGTCAATGGCTATTGTCTCCAAGGTCCTTTGGGTGTAGGATAAGGTAGCATAGGGCAGGTTTTCCAACTGAACCTTTGTTTCAGCGCATGATTGACATTATCTATGTGTGCAAAAAATATCACGGCGCATGTAAGGCCAAAAAATTCTAAACGTGCTTGTGCTAACATCTATCTTTCCCAGGGTGACCTGCAAGGCTAGAATGATGTAAAAAGAAAAAAAATCTTTGTATAAGTGCTGAAGGTACTACCAGCTGTGTAACCTGGCGGTTGGTTCTGTCTTGTCGTGAGATATGTATCTCTCCACCAAAAGGTTGTATTGTAGCTTAACTCATTAAGTGGGACAGGTAATTTTGGCAAGTGTGTATCATCTCCTACTCCAAGTAGTAAATGATGGGAGCACAGAAGGGATCATTTCGCTGTCCTCCTCAAGTTGTGAATAGCGATTGGGTGTCATGTTCTGGTTGCTCAGGTGTCGCGGTTACAAGTGTAATATTTCGCGATAATGAATCTGCCACGAAATTTACTCTGCCTGGCAGATACTCAAATTTTGGGTGGAAGTCTAGTATCGTCAGGCGCCAATGTGCTAGTTTGCCTGACAATTCTTTTGAATTGAACAATTCCACTACAGGTCATGGTCTGTTTTAACAAGAATGTCGTACCCATAGATGACAAATTTGAAATGCTTTAAAGACCATACAACCGCTAGAGCTTCTTTATGTGTGGTTGAATAGTTACGCTCTGCGGGATTGAGAGTTCTGCTGGCATAACCTAATGCGCGCCATTTATCTCATCATCTTTCTGCATCAGAAACAGGCACCAAGGCGTTGCATCTGATTGCATCAGTGAAGAATGTAAACTGACGTGTATTAAATATGGGTAAGCAAAACACTGGGGGCATCCACAACAGTGCCTGTTAATTTACTAAAATGCCTGTCATGTGGAGCTTCCCATGAAAATTCAACTCCTTTTTTAAATAGATGTGGTAGTGGACTTGCAATTGTACAGTAATTTCATGATAAATTGCATATAAAAAAACTGAGGCCCAAAAAACTTCTGAGGCTTTGAACATGCTTAAGTGTGGGAAAATTCATCATTGCTCCACTCGTAGACGTGGTAGTATGTATAACCAGTGGCATCCAAAACATGACCCAAGAAAGAATTTGTTTCGTCAGGAATGAAGATGTCAGTCGTAAAGCATCTATAACATGAATAATAACTGCATTACTGTGAATATCTAAATTACAACTATTATCACGCAAGTTGTAACAAAGTATTATAACTTCCATACATGATTATTTTCAGTACTTATACATCAAAAGGAAACAATATATTTTCTAATAACATCATAAAAACATTAATATATATATATATATATATATATATATATATATAATATATATATATATATATATATATGTATACTTATATATAGATCTATATATGTAATGTATATATAAACTAGTATGTATATCTTTACGGGTTTACCGTTGAGACCCATATTACAAGCTTGCACTTTGTAGCTCGAGCAAGTAGGTCACAGGCCAAATAAATGTATATGTACCAAGCCTTTATAAAATGTCAAAGACAGTTAGTAACAGGTAGGAAGGACGTGTTCTGTCTTCCTTCCCCGGCTGCTGACCACTCTTCCTCTGTTACTAACCGTCGTTGGACATTTATAAAAGGACCTGATGCACTATACATCTGGCCTGTAAACAGACCTTGCTCGAGCTAACAAGTGCCAAGCTCTTATGGTTATCATGGCTAAACACCGGAAAGAAGATTTCTATACTACATATAATTATATATACATATATACTATATACTATATATATAGTATATAATATATTATATATATATATATATATATTATATACTATATTATATAGTATATCATATATACTAATTATATGTTTTTATGATGTTATTAAAAATATTAGTGTTTCTTTTGATGTTAAGTACATGAAAATAATCAGTATGGAAGTTATAATACTTGTTACACTTGTGTGATAATAGGTGTAATTTAATAGGAACAGTAAGCCAGTTATGAGATATGTTAGAAGTGATTACTGAACTGACATCTTCATTCATGAAGAAACAAATTTCTTTCTTGGGTTCATGTTTGGACGCCAATGGTTTAACATACTACCACGTCTTAAGGTGGATGCAATGACTGAATTTCAAAACTTCAAGAATGGCAAATCCCTCAGAAAGGTTTTTTTGGGTCCTTCAGGGTTTTATAGGCAATTATCCATGAATACTTACGACATTAGCAAGTCCACTAACACATCTATTGAAAAAGGATGTGAACATTTCATGGGAAGCTCCACAGGAAACAGGCATTTAGTAAACATTTTAAAGGCACTCGTTGTGTGATGCACCAGTGTGTGCTTACCCATATTATAAACGTCAGTACTATTTCTTCACTGATGCATCAGATCTGCTACACAGCCCTCTCTGGTGCTGTATGATGCAGAAAGAGATAGAGATAATGGCCGAGATTAGTTATGCCAGCAGAACTCAATCCCGCAGGCGTAACTATTCACACCCACATTAAGAAGCTCTAGCGGTGTTATGGTCTTAAAGCATTTCAAATTTTGTCATCTATGGGTACGACATTCTTGTTAAAAACAGACCATGCGACCTGTAGTGGAATGCATTGCCTTTTAATTTTTTTCGTTTAATTCAAAAAGAATGTCAGCCCAACTAGCAAATTGGCGCCTGACGATACTAGACTTTCCACCCAAAATATTGAGTATCTGCAGGCAGAGTAAATTTCGTGGCAGATTCATTATCGCGAAAATATTACACTTGTAACCGCGACACCTGAAAAACAGAACATGACACCCAAATGCTATTCACAACATTGAGAGGAACAGCGAAATGATCCCTTCGTGCTCCCATCATTTACTACTGGAGTAGGAGATGATACACAATTGCCAGTACCTGTCCCACTAATGAGTTTAAGCTACAATACCAACCTTTGGTGAGAGAAATATCTCACGACAAGACAGGAAACCAAACCGCCAGGTTACACAGCTGGTAGTACCTTTCAGACTCGATACAAAAGGATTTATTTTCTTTTTACATCATTCTAGCCTTTAGGTCACCCTGGGAACGATAGAGTTAGCACCAAGCACGTTTAGGAATATTTTTGGCGTACATGCGCCGTGATATTTTTGCACACAAGATAACTGTCAATCATGCGCGAAACAAAGGGTTTCAGTTGAAAAACTGGCACCTAGTACCTTATCCTACACCCAAAGGACCTTGGTGAGACATAGCCATGACGTGCTAAAACTTCCCAACTAACAGACTCTGGTTCTCTAATACCTGTTAGTAGCTATTGATAATTTTTCTAGAGTTTCGGTGTTGGTACCATGAAAGACCAAAACGGACTCGAACAGTGGCAAAAGCACTTACGGAGGAAGTTTCTTTTAAATTCAATAACCATACACATTGCTCTCAGACAATGGTACTGAGTTAACAATCAAATTCTAGCTGAATTTGCAAAACTATTCAACATAAACAAATGTAACATAAGTAGCTATCACCCTAGCAGCCAACGGATGGTAGAAAGACAAAATAGGAAGATTTACAACTCCTGAAGTCATTAGCTCAACCTTACAGTTCTTTGGACGAATGGATGCCCCAAGTGTTCTCACACTAAACTCTTCCTACATAAGTCTACATGTGAAACACCAATTTCATTGTCTTTGGGCAAGATTAAAAGACTACCTTACATCCTAGAGCAGAGTCACAGCCAATATATAATTTTATGACTACGTAGAGTTAGAGTGGCTGATTTTTTTTTCCCCCCCTAAAAATATACAAACGTTGTCCACAGACGCTATTGACTTGTCAGGAGGACATGATTAAATACCAAAAGGGCCCATACACAGCAAGAACAAAGCTAATTGCTGTAGGTGATGTAGTTTACTTTTCAGGATGCAGCAATTAACATCAAAGTTAGATCCACATTTGAAGGACCTTACAGGGTCATTGCCATTGAACATGGACACAAATAACTATTACAGCACCATTATAAGTACCATGAAAAGACAGTACCTATAGACCAGGTTTAAACGAGTGCTAGAGGATAGCTACAGGTAAGACTTACCAAGCCCTAATACTTATACACAGGAAACACGGCAGTAATGATGACAAACACACTGCTACAAAGGATTATCGTCACAAAATGCGGTCACCACACGCATAAGTGTCATACCATTCCCCACATTTTTTTTAACCATTCCATATAATTACGTTTTATATCAGTAAACCTGATTCTTTTCCAATTACCAGTTTTGAAAATTTGTATGGTGTTGTTTTCTTTTGAGAGATGTCTACACAACACACCAAGCCAAGGTTATATACACCCAGAAATACTTACATTGGTGTTTACGAATTTTTGGTTTAGCTACAATTAGTTCTGACCAATACATAGTAGAAACTGATATACTTTCTATTTTTACCTTGTAACTCTTGCATGATAGAATACTCTAATGGATGACAGAAACTGATAAAACATGTATAACTATCACATTAGAATACTATTATGTAAGAGTTAAAGATGCACTTAATGTTGCACTATGTTTTTTAATGAATACTTACATCTCATATGAAGGAATTCTACGAACTTTTGTTGCATTACATTATATTACTTGCATGAAATTACTACGCACTTTTTGTGCATTCACTGATTTACTTGCATGAAATACTTACGCACTTTGTGTTGCATTACATGATTTACTTGCATAAAATCCCTAACGCACTTTATTGTTGCACAAGTTACATTTTTCTAATTGAATGGGGTTCCTTAGTATTAAGATGCTACATGAATTACATTCATACAGAATGGAATACTTACGTTCTTCCTGCTAGCAACAACGATCACTACTGAATGATAGGATGTGTACGTACTAACATACTAAACTAGTAATATATGCATGCCTAGCAGGTGGCCTCCAGAACTATTACGCATACGTGATGTACGTGATGCACACATCTATATGAAACTACATGAGGCGCAATATGTATTTTACCTATGTACAACTAACTAACCATTTATCATACTTACCCAACGATATTCAAACGCAGAGAAATTAAAAAATGAAATGTTTCCTTAACTACAGCCTCAGAAAACATTGATCGATCAGGAGAAAATTATCTCGTCATAACATAGTTCGCAAATGACAAATAGAATTGTATTACTCAAAGCTGAATATAATTCCTCCCAAAAGGTTTGAGAAATCATCCTTTGCAACCAATGCAATGCAATGTTGGCACTTATCAACATATTAGGGAATTTATACCCTATCTAGCATTTTACATGGTTCTCTGTATGTAACTTACCATCAACATCTTTCTGATCTCTGAGAACTCCAATGCATGTATCAGACACTTCATAGTTTTATTTTTTAATTTAACAAAAATTACAATAAGGCTTAAAATTACACGTTGTATGTGCAACTATTCTATAAAGCTATACACAAAAAGGGATATACAATAAGATACATAAATACAGTATACAATTACATACAGGGAAATTCATGCTATATTTACAAAAATATCATAAGTGTCAATAAAATCATCACATCATAGCGGGCTGTTTTAAGTTAACACCACCTGTGGGCAGCCAGTTTCACTTGGTGTGGGACATATTCTGTACGTCAGTTGGGCTGCGCGAACATGTTTCACAGCCGCGATGTCCTGGCTGTGTAGAGTGCGCTAGGCTGCATCGAGTGGATAGCGGCACCTTCACAAGAACGTCACTCAAGGGTGTAGTTGACCAATCTCTGCACAGCTCGTGGAGGAAACCTGAGCGAGCTGAGGTGAGGGGACCTCTGCACCTGAGTTTGTGACACACCACCAGCGCTGACACGTCACGGCGGTTCTTCAGGATGTCACGCCAGGTGTACACGCCTGTTGCGTCCTCCTCTATCCCCACAGTCGAAGGGCACGGCGCTGTACTGCATCTCCAATCTCTGCCAAGTGTAGGCTGGCTGCACTCGACCATCCATGACACGGCACCATACTCCATACACGCTGTATCTGGGGTCTTGTACAACGTGAGGATGCCTCGTGAGTCGAGGTTCCGCCACCCTCCGCAGACAGAACGCGCAGAGAGACATGGTGAACAGCCAGCAGCAACGTGGTGATCGAAGCGCAAGCCTGACGCGGTCACAGTTACTCCATAATCTTAATGTGATCGGAGCGGCAGTGTCGTGCCTTCAAAAACAATCGTCTGGCGGCCTGAGAAGAGCTGGGGACCATGAGATGACTATCGCTGTGCTTCTCCGAAGCAAAAAGCTGACTTGCCACGACTCTCCCCACTCCTTCACCAGTCTGAGCTGCCTGTTTCAGCCTCACTGAAAGCTGGCTTTCGGGCGGCAGGTAAGAGCAGGGAAGTGTGCAGTCGTCAGCATAGCTGCACTGCTCGTTAGCTGCCGGAGGAGGTCATCGCTGTATAGGTTCACAAGATTGCGGCCCAGCACGGAACCCTGTGGAACTGAGGGCTTGTATGGGGGAAGGCCGTGATGATGCTCGTTGATCACCACCTGAAGGGTCCTTCCTGGAGGTAATCCTTGAACAGCAGTTAGTAGGCCCATTTGCAGGATATCTGTCATCCGCATTGCACGCCTCCCGATATGTATAGCCTGTTTTGGTTGTGACGGGCGTCGCTTGTACTCATCCAGGCGGCATGTTTAACATCGGACAGCAAACCCTGCATCGGTAGCCAAACAGTCGCGGATCACAGGGGACTGGTGAGGTACTTCCGGCTGGGGGATTATACTGCTGCTGGAGAGCAAGGAGCTTAGAGGTGAAGGCACGCGCCTTGGCCTCAGCCTCTCCCACAAGAGGGCCTCCCAGTCCATATGGTCCATGGCATGTCTTATGGATGACCAGTCTGCTCTCTCCCAGAGCCAGATAGTGCGCGGGACAGCGTCCGTCCCTCGCCATATTTAGCTTGACCTGTGCTAATACGGTATAATGATCTGAGCTACCCACCGACCCCAGCTGCTGGCAGAGGATACTGGTCTCGGGGAGGTCAGATAGCACAGGGTCTAGCAACCTTCCCCGCTCAATGTGTTTGGGAATGATACGTAGTTTACCAGGCCCTGCACCATGAGGAGGTTGTCGTAGGTTTTTCTGCTCCAGGTGGAAGTTCAGGTCCCCCAGTATCATCACGTGCGAGCACTTGTGACGCAAGAGCAGGGTATCGAGCTCCTCCGTCAGGAAATCCAGCGGAAACGTCCTTGCCTGGAGGGGCGGTACATGACACAGAGGAGGAGACCAGTGTTGTCTGCCAGTACCACCCTGAAGAATAGTGCCTCCGTCAGGTGAGACAACACTACATCAAGCTCCTGTACTTGGAGGCCATGCTTAAAGCAGGTAGCCACGCCTCCACCGATTCTATTTTCTCGGTCCGTTCTGACCCACTTAGAGAATCCGGGATCTTGCCAAATGTCGGTTCCACCTCACCGGTAAGCCACGTCTCAGTCACGGCAACGATGTCTGCACGGTGGCGCAGGACAAGGTTAAGGGTCAGGTCACCGATGTTTGTGCGGAACTACCTCACATTAGCTGACACCGCAGTCAGGTGACAGCTGAGGTGCTTATTCCCTCGCCGCCTCGCGTAAGCTTGACAGTGGGTTGTGCTGGCGGCGCGAGACTTGTTATTGTCTGCCATGCCATGAGGGGGCGTCCCAGCTGTAGTGTTGTCTGGGTTGTGTTGCCAACTGGGGGGGCTGGGGGCTGGAGGGTATCCTGAAAGGGCAGCTGAGGGTATAGGGTTTGTTCATTTCCCCAACCTTCTGTCAGAACCCACCTAAACATCATTTCCTGCCGAAGGTCTGCAGAGCGCTTGTAAAATACCTCAGTTGTATGTCCGAAGCGGAAGCAGTAATCGCAGCGAGGCCTTTCCTCATATCTTGCGTACCCTTGAGACCTGAAGGCTTGTGGATGAGTCAGGCCACTCAGGTGGGGTGGGTTGTGGCGCGCACCTGGCATGATCGGGTTAGGTCCTGACCATTGCTGGGTGCGTCTCTTCTTCTTGTTATTGCTGTTGTGTTTGTTTCTGCTGCCATTACTGCTGTTGTTGTTGTTTCTGCTGCTATTACTGCTGTTGTTGTTGTTTTTTCTGCTTCTATTACTGCCGCTGTTATTGCAGTTTGTGGCGGTGGTGGCAGCTGTGGTTGTTGTTACCGCTGTTGTTGCTACTATCACCGTTGTTGTCGTTTCTGTTGCCGTTGTTGTTGGTCCGAGAGGGAAGATCTGTGTTGGTATTGTCTGGCGGTGATGTGATGGTGGCTATGGTCTGCGTTAGCGGTGGGGTCTGCTGCATGTCTGAGAGGCCTGGGCTTCCCAGACTGCCACCATTGTCTCCAGCGGTCCGAGGAGGCACACGCCCGTTTCCCAGGATTTCTCTATGGAGAGGGGAGAGTAACTTTGTCTCCTTTCATGGCAGCTAGTCATAAGGCATTACTATCATGTCAAACTGTGCCCAGTTTATTTTTTTTTCCAATTTTAAAGGTTTCAGCTTTTGCATGTAAAATTTGCCCTAATGAGGATTAATGTATTCACATCATACAAAATAAGCCCAACTTATCATTTTACAGCTCGAACTGCTTTACCAGCTACCTTTGCATCTACCTTGATATCATTTACCTCCAATCGGGAGCTTTACTATTCCACTCCCATGGAAACTTAAATTTGGTGTACATTTTGCTTTCTCACCCCTGTGAAGAACACCAAATCTATCTTTTTTTATTCACCTGAGTGACAGTTTCCTGTCCTGATGCATAATCCATACTGTAATGGTTAATCAGGCTTAGCTAACACATAATTATTACAAGATCAATACAAGAGTGCTCATCACTCTACCTATTATACATAACCATGTTTTCTGAAGTTCATTAAAAAGTGTAAACTTCATTCAATTTCTCTACCAGTCAGTTTTACACTCGCTGATGTCAAAATATTTTCTACAAAAGCATTGAATCATTATCGCTTATGAATGATTTTTCTTGGGCAAACGTAGATTTGCCCACATCAATGCAACCACATTAATGTGTATCCAGCGATGTCTCTACTTATGTTATATATCCATTTTGACTATTACTTATTTACATATTACTAGGTTACTTATACCACAGTTACCCACACGAATGCACCCACACATATTGTATCAGGCGAGGTATTGTCTATTTTTACTGATAGTTCTACAGACCATTGCATTATTTTACTGACACAGTACTATTAATCGTACATCAATTGTTATACTATGCACACAGCAGCAGCTCTACAGTCAGACGAGCCTTCGTCGTTACTTGACGGGTTTTCTGCGATTTCCACTCATTACTTGGAATGTTATTTTCTCAATTTTTCCCTGTAATTTTTACAGCTACTTTCGCTGACAGTTTTTGAGCTTCCTAGCTACAGTCTACGGTAGACACTTTACACTTGAATTTTTAATCAGTGATTTTTCCACATTGTGGATTTATCCACGCTAGTACTGACACATACATATTTTTACTCAGCCATATCATTGTCTTTGATGTTGAACATCACGTAAACCATTTTTTTTCCTCATTAGCATTTGTAGCATTTACAACATGATACTTGGAATTCAAGCGGCCCAACCTTCCATCTCTGGTCCCGCCAAATTCTTCGTGAATTTTTTTTTCTGTGTATTTAGCTCAGATTTTACACACTTTTAGTGATAGGAATTAAGCTTTGGGAAGTTTAGTGTATGATGTATATATTGTATGTATGTATATAGCCTTTAGTTAGGTGTACAATTTCTTTTACCTCGTTTCAATCCCTAGCTAATTCTTATATGACTAATTTGAGGACAATTTTTTTTAGCGGCCCGAGCAATGTCAGTCAGTAATCACTTCTAACATATATAATAACTTGCATTACTATTACTATTAAATTTCAACTATTATCACACAAGTGTAACAAGTATTATAACTTCCATACAGGATATTTTCATGTACTTAACATCAAAAGAAACAGTATATTTTTAAGAACATCATAAACATATAAATATATATATATAATATGTAATGTATATATAATTATATGTATATCTTTCCGGGTTTACCGTGAGACCCATATACAGCTTGCACTTTGTTATCTCGAGCCAGTAGGTTACAGGCCAAATGTATATGTATCACTTGTATCAGCCTTTTATAAATGTCAACGACAGTTAGTAACAGGAGGAAGGAGTGGTCAGAAGCCGGGAAGGAAGACAGAAACATCTCGGATCACGACACTACCAGGACGCTCATCCCCACGAGTTCCACCGAGACTCACTGCCTGGTTCACTACATTTTGGTTGTAATAATCTTAAGTTCCTTATTGGAATTATAAATAAATGTGTACAAAACTGGAAGTACCATTTTAAACTTAGCCCAAGAAAGTCTTTACAATTACACAACTTATATGGAGACCAAAACATAACTGCATAGTCTAGGTGAGGTCTGACTAGAGCCAGATAAAGCTGTAGAATAACTTCCCGCACTTCTACTTTTAACACTTCTGGTAATGAATCCTAACACTCTATTAACACTATTTCTAGCCTCAATACATTGTTTTCCTAGGTCGGAGGTCTGGGCTCACCCTTACTCCAAGATCTTTTTCACCTTCTGATCTTTTCAGCGATGCATTGCGTATGGTGTATCTATTACCTGGATTTTTTCTAAACCCAAAATTCATAACGCTTGCACTTATCAATATTAAGCTCCATCTGCCATCTGACTACCCACTCATTAAGTTTATATAAGTCTCCCTGCAATATGCTTACATCAGACTGTGATCTAATAATCCTACCTACCTTAGTATCATCAGCAAACTTGCTGATATCACTGCTAATCCCACTATCCAAGTCGTTGATGTAAATACAAAATAGTAATGGACCCAAAACAGACCCTTGTGGAACTCCCTTGTCACCTGTCCCCCATTCAGATTTAGAACCATTAATTGTAACCCTTTGTTGCCTATCACTTAGCCAAGCTCTGATCCAGCGAAGAACCTTCCCATCTATTCCAATTGCCTTAACCTTTTTTAAGAGTCGCTCGTCGAATGTCTCACTAAAGTCCAGGTATATTATATCATAATCCTTATCATTACCTGCCGTCTCATAAGCTTTCCTATAAAAACTCAATAAATTGGTGAGACATGACCTACCCTTGGTGAATCCATGTTGTGAATCATTAATCAAATTATGTTTTTCTAAGTGCTCTCTAATATTTTTTGCAATAATAGATTCCAATAATTTACCTACCACTGACGTTAGACTAACGGGTCGATAATTTGACTTTAGTCCTCTGTTTCCCTTCTTGAATATGGGGACTACATTTCCTTTCCTCCATAATAACGGCACATCGCCTATCTTAACCGATTTCCTAAAAATGTGCACTAACGACTCATTAACAACCTCTTTGCATTTTTTTTAATACTCTGGGATACACTTCATCTTGTCCTGGCGACTTAAAATTCTTCATTTTATCTATACCCTCTTCCACCATTTCCCTAGTTATCACAATATCTTTGAGTTTCTCCTCATCGCTTCCTTTAAACATCTGTTCACTTTCAGGTATTGTCTGTGTATCTTCCTGAGTAAAACATTAAGAAATAATCATTTAAATTTATACACATATCCGCATCTGTATTTAAGACCTCATCCTGCTCTAATTTCTTAACGGCCCCACTAATTCCCTTGTTTTGGTTTTACATACCTGATAGAACCCATTAGGGTCGCTTTTTGCCTGTCCTGCGACCTTAATTTTCATAATTGTTCTTAGCTACTCTTGTTAATGTCTTCCCACGTCCTCGCCATCACGTTATACTGTTATTTGCTCACCTGCCCAGCCTTAAACCTTAAGTACATGTTTATTTTTACTCCAATGTTGTGTTTTAAACTAGTGGTCATCCATTTCGGGCTTCCTTGATCTTATCTCCCTATAAGGAATCTTTTTTTTCTGTAATGCAATTAAATTCCTTACAAATAATATATTATCCTCCTCCGCCCCGACCTCACTACCAGATATATTCGTGCTGACCTTGGAACATTCCTTTATACTACTCCCTCGTTAATCCCCTCCAGGTGTCTTCTTAATCCTGCATAATTGGCCTTTCCCGCTGTCGCCGCGCCGACCTTGGAACACTCATTACCCTTTTTTTTCCACCCCCAGTTAATCCCCTCCAGGTGTCTTCTTAATCTTGCATAATTGGCCTTTCTGAAGTCAGGTACTCTTTGCCTATTAATACTTATTTATCCAACTTCCCATTTTAAGCAAAACCTGATTTCACAATGATCGCTATTTCCTAACTGTCCACCAACCTCCACCTCTGTAACTAAATCTTCCTGTGTTATAAGTAATAAATCTAGAATATTATCTCCTCTAGTAGGCTCCTTGATTGTCTGGCTTTGGAAGTTATCCTGGATTATATTTAACTATTCCTCTGCGTCGTTGTCTCCTATAATTTAATTCCAGTCTATATTCCTAAGATTAAAATCTCCTATCACGCATAGTCGATTATATCTGCAAGCCTTGTGTATGTCTTGTCATATAGGAGCTGAATCCTCTTTACATAAGTTTGAAGGCCTATACACTACACCCAAAACCATTTTCTCAGTTCCCTCCGTAACCTCTACCCATATAGACTCTATGCTGCCATCTGTTTTATAACATTATTAACACAACACTGCACACAAAACAATTAGCTTTAATGTATCTCTTGCATAAGCGCAACCCCTCCACCTCGCCTGCCAAAACCTGTCCTTGTGAAATAACTTATCCCCAGCTATCTCGACCTCCGTATCAAATACCTTTCTGACATATCCAACCATTTTTTCTGTTAATGCTATTATATCAAATTTTCTCTACACTATTTGTTCCTCCCAGGAAATCTATCTTGTTTAAAATACTCCTACAAGTTTGTATAGAAAAAGGGTAAACCTTCAAGCAACTCTTCTTTTTGTCCATTTTCCCTTTTATTTTTCACCCTAAACCCCCTCTCTCTCTTCTTACGAATCACTTTAGTTCCCTGCCTTCTGAAACTCCTCCTAGTGTCGCAAGTTTCCTTTACCCCGACCCCAGTGTCTAACCCCCGGTTCTCTTATCTTAAAAAAAGCCTGCAGTGCATCTACCTCCCTTTCAAGGGATTCAGACAAGATCTGAACTCTTTCCTCGAAAGGTGCACCCCGTCCTTGTGGTAGAGGTGGTTATGCCTGAAAATGAGGTCCCAGTTGTCTACAAAGCCCAATCATTGGCTTTGCAATGAAGTGCCAGCCGGCAATTCAGAGCAATAGCCCTGGAGTACCACAAGTCGTCAACAAAGGGGTCTTGGAAAGGGGACACCCACACCACAGGGACCCCCCCCCTTTGTCCCTAACCTTACCTACAGCTTCCTTTGAATCACCGTAGCAATTCCTCACCTCCTTACACACTCAACACTTTTTTCCCCCAGCGCTCAGGCAGACGATCCCTTTTTTTCCCTTGGTCCGCCATGCACTCACCTATCTTATCACTAACATAACCTATCCCTTCCCTGGGTAACTCACCGACTTCATACACACCCCATCCCTGTCAAAAAAACCTGCTGTCTAGGTGGCCTAATCGGACTGTCACCAAACCAAGATTTTCCCTTCGGGTAATGATGTATCGTCCTATCGTCTTTACTCCTTATTTCCTCTTGCAGCCCAAAGGGGTACCTGAAAGGGAATTCGTGCACACAAATGGTTATTGTTTATCTTACTTTCTATCGGGCAGGGCCCGCCCCCATGGTCACCACCTTCCATCCACCAATCCCTGGTGACTTACTAGGAAAAACTCCCTTAGTAGTTATCCCGAGGCACGTCTCCCTCTGGTACCCCTCTAGGTACATCCTTCGCATGTGCCCCTCCTCTCACTCCACTTGCACCCTCCGCCTCCACACTTAAGAGATCGTATCTCTACTTCCTGCTTCTTCACCACTCTAACAACTCCCTTAGTAGTATCCCGGGCCCACGTCTCCCTCTGGTACCCCTCTAGGTCATCCTTCGCATGTTCCCCTCCCCTCACTCCACTTGCACCTCCGCCTCCACACTAAAGAGATCGTATCTCTACTTCCTGCTTCTTCACCACTCCTTTCAATTCGTTCACTTCACTTCTAACCCACCTTTTCAGGTCTGCAATCGCCTCTAGAATAGACTTAAGTGCCACTCCACAAGCTTCATTGCACTCCCCCTCGTCCCTTCTCCCCCCCTTCTAACACACTCGTTATCACCTCAGACTCCCTCACTCCACCCTTTCCTCTACTCACCACACCCTCGCTTCCACTCACAGCACCATCAAATCCGCTCTTTCCACTACCACAACTACCCCCACCAGTCGCCACACTCTCCCACCACAGCAGAAGCCACAGCGCACTTCTCTTCCGCCTCAACCAAAACACCCTCCATCGAAGACGTAGCCATTCTAATCTCGAAGCTCCACCAACACAACCTCACCCCTTGGAGACCTCAGGTCGACCTGACTGACCTGAGGTTTTGACTGACCTGAGGACTAATCTGAGGTCCTCCTTATTGGAGGTTTTGGTTTCGTAGCAGCAACAAAGCTGTAGTCCATCACTACCACCATTATCTTCAAAAAACCCCCCACTACCAACTGTGTATTGTTGTTGTTACTGGTAACATAAGAACATAAGAACATAAGAAAATAAGGAAGCTACAAGAGGTCGTGAGACCTACACGTACTCTTACTTAACACTACCTACATCCACCTTGCACCCCATCAATGAAATTGTCCACCCTCCTTTTAAAACTTCCTCTTGAATCCGCACTAACTACCCGATGACTGAGTCCATTCCAATCCTTTACCACTTATTTGTGAACCAGTTTTTCTCCCTATTTCTTTTTTACATTTTTTTTTTCTTATAATTTTTTTTTTTTTTTATAATTTATTAAGAAAATATAATTATAACACAATTGTGATAGGCCAGAGTTTGTAAGCATATACGAAAAAAGTACTAGACTAGAGAGACACATAGCCAGCTTCCCTCCAGCATACCCAGGATGTCCCTGTAATACCGTCCCACACGAGCTCCTGGGATGCAGTCATACCTACCACTGCCTTCCCCCCCAGTGTATGGGGGCAGCGGGGTGGAGGCTGGGCGAAGGCAGGGGATGTCAGAATGTTGAAGGCGTCCAGGGCTACCCATGGGGTAGTAGTGGGGGACGAGAAGACGAGCACTTGGAGAGGTGAACTCTGCGGAAAAGGGAAACGTTCCACACTCTCTTCATAACAGCGGGGACGGACTTAGAATTCGCGGATGAAGTATCCGAGGGAAGCAGGATCACCGGGGTCTGGCGAGAACAAGAGCCAGGGAGCCTTCGTGCTATTCCACTCGCCAGGAGGGAGGAACGGGAAGCCAATCGTAAGCAACCGGCGACGATCAGTCATCCACGAGGATAAGATAAGATTTCCCCTCCTATCTAGACACTTTGCAAGTAACCAACTACAAGGTTATTGACTATACAAAGCGCCGCCACGTCAGCACGAACAGCGGACTCGAACCGCTTTACCGAATGCGCCAGGGACGCCCGCCATTGCGAGCTCAAAGTCTCTACCAACCTTGTCACCCTGACGGGCTCATCCACGAGGAGAAAGGGCGGGGGCGAGAGGGGGGGGGTGAAGGTGAGTCATCCAAGGGGGGTCAGGTCATGGTAGACCTGACATGGTAAACTGGAGGAGGAGCAGATACCAAGGAGTTCCAGGGCGAAACAAATTTAAGGAACGAGGAAGGGGGGGGGTTTGATGGTCCTGGGGAAGGGGGGTGACCCATTGGAGTCGTTAGGAGACCGAGAGATGGGCCGCTCGAGGGCGAAACTACGTCCGTCACAGAGGAAGCCGCTGGGGAGGGGTGGTGGTGTCCTCGAACGAGAGAGCCTGGACCTTTGCATAGGCTGGGGGAGACGTAAGAGGACCAGCAGGGGAGGATGTGGGGGATTCTCCACCTGTGGAACAGAAAGGTGCACATGGTGGAGGAGGTCTGAAGAGAACTCTCCGTCCCGTGTGAGGGAAGATGTCCGTGGGGGGCCAGAGCTTCCTGGGGTGGTAAAGGGAAACCCTCCATCGCCATATAGGATCCTCCAAAGGATGAATAATCTGTGGGGTCGAAGAGAGGCTTTCCCCTATGAGATCCAGCCGGCGAAGGAGCTGGAGGAGCGGCTAGAACAGGGAGATCAGGGGGAGCCTACAGGACCGGTCTGAAGCAGGTGTGGGAGCGACAGGCTGAGAATCCCAAACCGGCCCGAAGTGAAAGGCCGAGC
>JACEEZ010003259.1:0-30790 GCA_016584305.1 Chionoecetes opilio
AAAGGGAAAAAAGGTTTATTGCCAGTGGGCAACAGTAGTTTGCAAATTAAAAATTTTGTGGTTAGCGGAAATAAATTTTTAAAAAATTTTCGACTCGTAGTCCTCACAATAACAATCTGAGCCAGAGACAGGCTGCTTGTGTTAGGCCTCATATAACCACTATAACTCGTGTTTCTAATGCCGTTATAGGTGTTATTTAGGGTTAGCGTGGTGTTATATACGTGGTGGGGTGTTTTGTGTGAGGTGTTAAATATGCCATTTCAGCCGTGGGTACAGAGAGGAGTTGTCCAAGCGAGCGAAGGGAGCTTGGAGCTTGATTCGCATTTAACAATTATGAAATACCACCACTACCACCACCCCACCACACCACCATCACCACCCCCAAACACCACCACCACCCATACCACCACCCCCCACCCCCATCTACCACCACACCACCATCACCACCACCACCACCATACCACCACCACCCCACCACCATACCACCACCCACCATCACCACCACCACCACCACCACCATACCACCACCACCAAAACCACCACCACCACCACCACCACCACCACACCCCCATCACCACCATCACCACCACCACCACCACCACCACCACCACCACCCACCCCCACACCACCATCACCACCACTACCACCACCACCATCACCACCACCACCTACACCACCATCACCATCACCACTACACCACCACCACCACCACCTAAACCCCCTACACCACCACCACCCCCACCACCACCACCACCACCACCACCACCACCACCACCATCACACCCCCCACCACCACCACCACCACCACCATCACCACCACCACCACCACCACACCACCACCATCACCACCACTACACCCCCCATCCCACACCACCACCACCACACCCCCACCCACCACCAGCACCACACCACCACCATCACCATCACCACCACCCCCACCACCACCACCACCACACCACCACCATCACCACCCACCACCATCCCACCACCGCCATCACCACACCATTTTTATACGCCACATCCCGCCCAACACGCGCCATATCCCGCCCAACACGCGCCACATCCCGCCCAACACGCGCCACCCCCCGCCCTACATACGCCACATCCCGCCCAACCGCCACATCCCGCCCAACAACGCGCCACAATCCCGCCCTACATACGCCACATTCCGCCCAACACGCGCCACATCCCGCCCAACACGCGCCACATCTCGCCCAACACGCCACATCCCGCCCTACATACGCCACATCCCGCCCAACATGCCCCCATCCCGCCCTACATACGCCACATCCCGCCCAAAACACGCCACAATCCCGCCCACATACGCCACATCCCGCCCAAACGTGCCACATCCCGCCCACACACGCCACATCCCCCCCCACATACGCCACATCCCCCCCAAAGAACGTGCCACATCCCGCCCAACACACGCCACATCCCGCCCAACACACGCCACATCCCACCCTACATACGCCACTCCCGCCCAACACGCGCCACATCCCGCCCAGCACGCGCCACATCCCGCCCAACACGCGGCCACATCCCGCCCAACATACGCCACATCCCCCCCTTTACAACGCCACATCCCGCCCCAAAAAAGCGTCACATCCCGCCCAACACGCGCCACATCCCGCCCAACATACGCCACATCCCGCCCTACATACGCCACATCCCGCCCCAAACACGCCCCAACATCCCGCCCAACACGTGCCACATCCCGCCCAACATACGCCACATCTTGCCCTACATACGCCACTTTCCCGCCCAAACCCACGCCCCACATCCCGCCCAACACGCCACATCCCGCCTACATACGCCACATCCCGCCCTACATACGCCACATCCCGCCCAATACACGCCACATCCCGCCCAACACGCGCCACATCCCGCCCAACACGCGCCACATCCCGCCCAATATACGCCACATCCCGCCACCAACCTGATTTTTCTATTTTCCACGTGACCGCTTGGACGGGCGTGTGAACCAACCGCTGCCGCCGTGACTTTCTTTGCCTTCTCTCTCTCTCTCTCTCTTTTCTCTCTCTCTCTCTCTTTTTCTCTCCCCCTCTCTCCCCTTCTCTCTCTCTCTCTCTCTCTCTCTGCTTTCCTCGCACTATTCCACACCTCACTTTTTGATATCTTCCCCTCTTCCTCTTTTCCGTTTTTTCAGTTCTTCCTTGAATCTCACGTAGAATAACTTCATTTCAATATTTTTACCATCTTCTTCGAGTGCAAACGAAAGAAAAAAAAGAGGACAAGACTTCCATATACCTTCGCCAAGAATAATAACTAGCGAGGTAAGTCATTATTTTTCGTATATACTTCTTTTATAAATTTCATCCTACGATATTCGTTTCATCATATTTATGTTATTTCACTCCTAGGGACATACATCGCACAAAAAAAAAAAAAAAAATCCTTATACCTTCTCCAGGAATAATAACTCGCGAAGTAAGCAGCCTAATTATTTTTCATATACACTTCTATTAAATTTTATCAAGCGAGATTCTTTTCATCATATTTATGTTATTTCACTCCTCGGTACATACATGGGTGATTCTCTCGCTCATATCCTACGTGTGTCGCGCCACTGCCTCTTCCCGGACAGAGGAAGCCACAGGAACAGGCCTGTCAGCTCTCTGGGGCGTCACTGAATGATGAGTGAAGAGCAAAGCCACGTAGATGCTCGGGACACGACGATGGCATCTGTATTCACCCCTACGACCTTGCCTCCCTCCTGTCTGTCTGTCTGTCTGTCTGTCTGTCTGTCTGTCTGTCTGTTTGTCTGTCTGTCTGTCTGTCTGTTTGTATGTCTGTCTGTTTGTATGTCTGTCTGTCTGTCTGCATCCTGCCTTTCAACCAGACCAAGTCATTACCAGTATCACACACACACACACACACACACACACACACACACCAACACAAACCACACACACACAACCACACACTACACAGAGAGATCATCAATCAAAACGTTTTTGGGAAATAATGTACACATTATACTAAACATATAAAATTTAAAGGGTACAAATGGGCAAAGGGCGCGAGAGAGAGAGAGAGAGAGAGGAGGAGAGGAGAGAGGAGAGAGAGAGAGAGAGACAGACAGACAGACAGACAGACAGACAGACAAAACAGACGACAAACAGAAGACAGACAGACAGACAGACGACAGAAAACGACAGACAACAGACAGACAGACAGACAGACGGGACAGACAGACACGACAACAGACAGACGGGACAGACACAGACAGACAGACAGACAGACAGACAGACAGACAGACAGACAGACAGACAGACAGACAGACAGACAGACAGACAGACAGCAGACCGAGACAGACAGACAAGACAGACAGAACAGACAGCGGAAAAGACAGACAGACAGACAGACAGACAGACAGACAGACAGACAGACAGACAGACAGACAGCAGACAGACAGACAGACAGACAGACAGACAGACGACAGACAACAGACAGCAGACAGACGCGAAAGACGACAGACAGACAGACAGACAGACAGACAGACAGACAGACAGACAGACAGACAGACAGACAGACAGACAACAGACAGACCAACAGACAGACAGACAGACAGACAGACAGACAGACAGACAGACAGACAGACAGACAGAAGACAGAGACAGACAGACAGACAGACGGGACAGACAGACAGACAGACAGACAGACAGACAGCAGACAGACAGACAGACAGACAGACAGACAGACAAGACAGACAGACACAGACACACAGACAGACAGACAGACAGACAGACGACAAAAGACAGACAGACGACAGACAGACAGACAGACAGACAGACATACACACTCCACAGACAGACAGACAGACAGACAAACAGACACAGACAGACAGACAGAGACAGACAGGCAGACAGACAGACAGACAGACAAACAGACACAGACAGACAAGACGACAGACAGACAAAAAGAGACAGACAGAACAGACAGACAGGCGAATAAAGCTACATTTTTTAATACCACCTGGAGTCTTTGTTCTTGGCGCGAGACTCCTTCATTCGCTTGTATCATTTGTCCTTACAACCCTACTGAAAAGTGAGAAATTAAGTCATTGATTAAACATTCAATTAGCCCAATCGTTCGAGGAGTTGAAGGAGGGGAGTCATTCGTTGTCTTTTGGAGGGGTAAACTGTGGGGAGGCAGCTCCGTGTGTTTGAGTCGGGTCCATTAAGTGGGCAGGTCGAGATTAGGTCGACATGGTTAAGGCGTGTTTTTGTTATTTGTGGAGGTGTGGAGTGGGAAGAATGGGGGAGAGGGTGAATGAAGGAGGCTAAAGCCAGTGTGGTAGTGGGGGAGAAGTTCGGGGGGGAGTGTAGTGAATGTGTGCAGTGGCGCTTAAGTCTGTTCGGGGCGATCGATCCCTGAAAATACTTCAAAAGGAAGAACGTTTAAAAAAAGCGTGTGAGGAAGCGAGATAGAGAACTTCTTTTAAAGGTGGAGGGGGAGTGAGTGGGGGACTCTGCGAGGGAAAACCTGGGGGGGTACCTGAGGAGACTGCCTCGTAAACTACTAAGGAGTGGTCTCTATATCACCAAGGAAGGGTGAATGGCAGGGTGGTTGATCATGGGGGTACACCCCCAAAAGGAAAAAGGTAAAACCCAATGCCATTTTGGGGCACAACGCATTTCAGGTATCTCGGGCTGCAAGAGGAAGATCGGGGGTAAGGAGGGAGACATACTCTCACTCAAAGGAAAAATCTTGGTTGTTGGTGATAGTCGGGTTAGGCAACTCGACGCGTTCTTGCAGGAAGGATCGCATAAAGTCGGTGAGTTCCCAGGAAGGGGGATGGTTTTTAGTGATAAGATAGCTGAGTGCATGGCGGATAAAGGGAAAAATCTCGTCCCCCTGAGTGCGGGGGGAAATGTTTGATGTGTAAAAAGTGGGAATTGAAAAGGGGCGGTTCAAGGAACTGTGGTAAAGTTGGGGACAGGGTGGGTTCCCTTGGTGTTTTGGTGTCCTTCTAAACGTTTTTGCTGACGATTGGGGTACTCCAGGCTTTTGCTTTGAGTTGCCGCACACACTTGAAAACCCAAAGGGTTTGGGGCCCTTTGTCGACGCTGGGACCCTTTTTCGGGAAAAAACCACCTCTACCGCGGGGACGGGGTGCAGTTTTCGGGGAAAAGGGTTCAGATTTTGTCTGAACCCCTTTTGCAAGGGGTACGTGCACTCGGGGTTTTTTTTAAGATAGAGAACCGGAGAGTCACTGGGGTCGGGAAAGGGGAAACTTGCGACACTGGGAGATTTCAAAAGGCGGGGAACTAAAGTGATTCAAAGAAAGGGGGGAGGGGGGGTTTATTTTAAAGAAAGGGATAATGGAAAAATAAGAAAGTTGCTTGAAGGCTACTATACAAAACTGTACGAGTTTTTTAAAAACAAGATAGATTTCCTGAAGAAATAAATATTGGGGATTTTATATAAACATTAACAGAAACAGGTTGGATATGTGGGGAAAAGGTATTTACCCGAAGTAAAGATAGCTGGGTTAAGTTATTTCACAAGACAGAGTTGAGGCGGGGTGGAGGAGTTCGCTTTATGCAAAAAATGCATTGCGTGTTTTTTAAATAATTTTAAAAACAGATGAACATAGATCTATAGGGGTAGGTTACGGGGGGAACTGAAAAAATGGTTTTGGGTTTGTATAGGCCCCCCAAACTTATGTAAGGGGATTCACCCTATAGGGGAAAGACATAAAAAAGGGGCCTGCAGATATAATCGACTATTCGGGAGGCGGAGCGAAGTGTTAGCGTCTCCGACTGGCGTTCTCGGTGACCCGAGTTCGACCCCCGAAGAAAATTAAACCTTTCTCCCCGTCGAGTGATCTAGAACCCCAAAATGCCCTGCCCATCAACCTACCTTCGTTGGGGTGCGTCGGGGGACACAGGGGGCGTTGACCTCTAATCACAGGCTCACTATAAAATCCCCCTGCGCCCCACGGGCGGGGACCAACCTCGAGCCCTCAAGTGAACCTCCAGACCCCTACCTCCGAGCCCGGGGTCACCACTCCCTAAAAGGCCTATAGGCCAAATTAAAAAAAAAAAATAGAAAAAAAAAATAATAAAAAAAAAAAAAAAAAAAAAAAATAATGCTGGGGGAGTTTTTAAATTTTGGGAAATGAAAGGGGAGATTACGGGGTTTAATCATGGGTGACAGCGACCAGATGAATTGTTAAATATAATCCGGGATAATTTCCTAAGTCAAGCAATCAAGGAGCCTACGGGGGGAGATACTATTCAGATCTATCGCTGACAAAAAAAGACGATTTTTGTTAAGATGTGAGGGTCGGGGGAAAGTTAAAAATAGCGACCATTTTAACAGTTTGCTTTAAAAAGGGAAGTTGGGAAAAATTTAATGGCAATAAACTAGAATACCTAATTTCAGAAAGGCCAATTTATGCAGGATTAAAAAGACACCTGGAGGCTATTAATAAAGGTGGGATGGAGGGGAAAAATTTTCACGGATAAAGGGCAGGCGATGACAGCGGAAAGGCCAAATTTGAAGGCACCCGGGGGTAATATGAGCGGTTAACATGGAAGTGTGGGCGGGGGGTGTAGGTGATTGAGCGGGTTTGACATGGAAGGAGGCGGGGCTGAGGAGGTAATTAAGTGGGTTAAAAATTGAAGTGAGGTCGGGGGGAAAGGGTTTTACCTATTTGTAAAAAATAATTGACGGACAAAAAGAAATATTCCTTTTAGGGAAAAAGGTCCAAAAGAGGATCTAAAATGATAAACCCAATTTAAAAAACCCATTGGAGTAAAAAGAAAATTTATTTAAAGGGTTTAAGGCAGGATTTGGGCCAAAGAAAAGTATAACGAGATGGCAAAGATCAAAATCGATGGCGGGCGTGAAAAAATTAACTCGAGTTGCCAAGAAAAAGTAGAAATTTTAAAAAACAGGGCAGGGGAAAAAATTTCCCCAAAGGGTTCTATCGGGGATATAAAACCAAGACAAGGGGAAATTTTTGGGCCGTTAAGGTCAGGACAGGTGAGGTCTTAAATACGGATGAGGATTTGCGTAAAGTCTAAAAATTTATTTCTGAAGGTTTTTACGGAATACACGAAAAACCCGATGTGAACGATGTTCAAAGGAACGATGAGGAAAACTCAAAAATATTTTGTACCCAGGAAAAGGGAAGAGGGTATAGATAAAATGAAATTTTTTTTAAAACCCAGGACCAAAGAAATGTACCCCGGGGATTAAAAGGAACAAAGGGGGTTGTTAGTGATCGTTAGTGCACTTTTTAGAAAAACGGTTGAGATAGGCAATGTGCCATTATTGTGGGGAAAAGGAAATGTTGTTCCCATATTTTAAAAAGGGGACAGAGAAAATAAAGTCAAATATCGACCCGTAAGTCTAACATCATGGTAGGTAAATTATTTTGGAAAAACTATTATTGAAAAAAATTAGAAGCACTTAGATAAAAATTTTTATCAATGATTCACAACATGGATTTATCAAGGTGGTCTGCCTCACCAATTTTTGAGTTTTTTAGGGAAAATTTATAACGGCAGTAATGAAGGATTTGATATTGTGAGAAAAAATTTATATTTTTCCCCGTTGGTTTTAAGGGCAAATGGCCGGGCAGAGGGACCCCCCCCTTTGGGGAATTGGGGGACGAGGGTTGCCACCCGCCGCCCGATAGGGCACCCATATAAAACGGGCGTGACCTTTCTTTTGCCCCCTCCAAACATTCCACTCGTATGTTTTGTGTGGGGACCCTGTAAAGGCTGGGTACCACGTGGGAGGGTGTGTGAGTCCTCCTTCCCCCCTTTATACCAGGGTATTGTAAGTATTTTGTAAGCTTGTTTTTTTTAAAAATTATTAGTTCACGGGTTCGGGTTGGGGTGTATTTCGGAAAGTAAAAATAGGGAGGACTATGGTGTGTGACTAAGATAACGTTCAGTAGAAGCGTTGTGTTTTTATAGAACTCAGTGGGGTCTCTTTTTGTGATGTATAAACTCAGTGGGGTATTCTTTTTGTGATGGGAAACGCCAGTAAAGTGCTCTTAAGGTGTTTTTGTGTGTTGAGGGGGGGGTTAGAGAGACGGAAAAATGAGAGTGAGTGGATTTTGGCAGCGTTGCGCGTGGTTCCCTTCTGCGAATTTTTTCTGTACCCCTGCATTCAAGTTTTATCTGTTTTGTCCAAGGAATTGGGGTTTAAACTGTTTAAATTTATAGGATTTCATAGTTATCTTGTTTTAAATATCCCGAATTAACTTACTTAGACCCCCTGTCCCTGGGCGGCCCCGGGGTTTGGGGACCTCGTGTCACCGATCGTGACATATAATAATCTGGCTTTAGTAAGGGTTTGACAAGTACCACACGAGCGACTCTTAAATAAGTTAAGGCTCATGGAATAGTGGGAAGGGTTCTTCATTGATCAGACTTGACTAAGTAATAGGCAACAAGGGGACATTAAAGGTTCTAAAACTAATGGGGAGGTGACAATTGAGTTCCCAAAAAGGCTGTTTTGGGGCCATTTATTTTTTTTTTTTACATCAAACTTGGGGTTGGGGATTGCATGATATCGCAAATTTGCTGGATACTAAATTAGGTAGGAAATTTTTGGGTCCCCGTCTATGTAAAAATATTGCGGGAACTTGATACTTAACGATGGGGGGGTCAGATGGGAGAAAGGAATTTTATTATAAGTGCAGCGTTATGAATGTTGATAGAAAAAACCCTGGTAATAAATACACCATAAGCAATGTATCGCTGAAAAGAACAGAAGGTGAAAAAGATCTTGGAGTGAGGGTGAGCCCAGATGTCCGACCTAGGAAACAATGTATTGAGGCCAGAAATAGAGCTAATAGAGTATTAGGATTCATTACCAGAAGTGTTAAAAGTAGAAGTGCGGAAGTTATTCTAAAGCTTTATCTGGCTCTAGTCAGGCCTCACCTAGACTATGCGGTTCAGTTTTGGTCTCCATATTACAGGATGGATATAGCCTTGTTAGAAACAGTGCAGAGAAGGATGACTAAAATGATACAAGGGATGCGTAACTTTAGTTATGAGAAGAGATTGAAGTTATTAAAATTACACTCACTCGAGAGACGCAGAGTAAGGGGCGATCTGATAGAAGTTTTTAAGTGGATAAAGGGATTTAATAAAGGAGAGGTAGGAAAAGTTCTTACGGCTTTTAATCAGGGTAGAACAAGAAGTAACGGATTCAAGCTGGAAAAGCGTAGATTTAGAAAGGAAATAGGGAAAAACTGGTTCACAAATAGGGTGGTGAATGAATGGAATGGTCTCAGTAGACAGGTAGTTAGTGCGGAGTCATTAGGGAGCTTTAAAGATGGGCTGGATAGGTTCATGGATTGGGAAGAAAGGTGGATGTAGGTAGTGTTAGGTAACAGGAAGGCCTCGCGGCCTCTTGTACCTTCCTTATTTTCTTATGTTCTTATGTTCGTATGAGGAGGGGGGAGGAGGAGGAGGAGGAAGAGGAGGAGAAGGAGGAGGAGGAGGAGGAGGAGGAGGAGGAGAGGAGGAGGAGGAGGAGGAGGAGGAGGAGGAGGAGGAGGAGGAGGAAGAAGAGAAGGAAAAGGAGGAGGAGGAGGAGGAGGAAGAGGAGGAGGAGGAGGAAGAGAAGGAGAAGGAGAAGGAGGAGGAGGAAAAGACGACGATGAAAAGACAAGGACACATAAGAAGAACTTAGATATCAAGAATAAGTAAGCAAATGGAAAAAAAGGAATAGAAAAAGAAATTGGAAAATAAAGATAAATAAAGAAAAAGACATCATCATGAGACAGGATATCAGTACAGGACACAATGACGCGCCTTTCTTTATTCTCTTACTGTCTTCTTTATAGGGACTGGCAACTAAGTGGGTTTGGGGTATCTCTTTTTTTGCCCTTGGCCAGTCCTTTGTGATGTAAAAAGTAAAGAAAAGAAAAGTACACCGTGACGAGGGTACCTTCTGGCGAGACTTGTATGTCGTCAACCATGAAAAAAAAGAAATATTATAAACTTTCTAACAAAACTTTGACGTTCACATAAGGGCAAGAAAGCGAAGAGTTGACGGGAGGTTTTCAAAACAAAGAGTAAAGTTGCAGCCAAACTTGTCAATGTGTCGAGGTTGATTGAATTTTATTTGTAGTTACCTCTACCTACGTTCATCTCAATCACAACTTCCACTTCCACTATATATATATATATATATTTATGTATAACTCCTATATATTTCTAACTATATATATATATCCACACTCACTATCCATTTATCACTTACCAATAGTCCATTACCACCATCATATTGACATACTCCTCCTTACATTCGCCTTACTTTCACTAATAGTACCTCAATAAACCACTTCCCTTACTTCTAAGTTCTTAATATCAAAGACCCCGAAAAACACGCCAACAACTCCTTCACCTTCCCTTTAATTCCTCCTCCTTCTTATCCCTTCTCTGTTTCCTTTCCTTCCTTTCCCGATAACTTTCTTGCTAAACTTTCATATTTCATTTTCTTTGTCTTCTCTTGTTTAGTTTTTTCAAGCTTCGCGCACATTGCTCAGCTTCCACCGCCAAGATCCAATTCCCTTCGGACTCCAACAAATACAAAATAAATTCAACATATACAGCCGTAACTTGGGTGCATTTGACAGCGAGAAAATAGAACATGAATCCAAAAGTAGGCAAGTGAGGAGCGTCGACGGGTCAGGCTCTGCAGCGCCTCTTAGCTCAGCCTCAACGACGAGACGACAGACGAACCAGAGGCGAAGCTTAGGTAAACACAAGGTCAAGACAGGGTAAAGGGTAAAGGGTCTTGGTATAAACATTGAATACATGACTGACTGAGACAAATATATGAAGTCTCAATACAGTGTTTTCACCATAGATGTTTTGATATTTGGGCTATTTAATCTCTCTCTCTCTCTCTCTCTCTCTCTCTCTCTCTCTCTCTCTCTCTCTCTCTCTCTCTCTCTCTCTCTCTCTCTCTCTCTCTCTCTCTCTCTCTCTCTCTCTCTCAAATTCAAATTCAGATAACGTTATGCCGTCGGAGAAAATATGTGTTAATATGTACGTCTCTCTCTCTCTCTCTCTCTCTTCTCTCTCTCCTCTCTCTCTCTCCTCTCTCTTCTCTCTCTCTCTCTCTCTCTCTCTCTCTCTCTCTCTCTCTCTACTCTCTCCTCTCTCTTTCTCTCTCTCTGTGACGCAGGGGACCACAGTGGGCATTCCATCGTACTTAATGTTAATCACTCTGCCTTTCCCTAATGACGTATCGATTGGTCGCCGCGCGGGCTGAGCGGCGACCGTCACCCAAAACAATGACGTGGCCGATAAAGGGGATGACAGAGGCATCATCCAACGGGCTCATCACACACATGAAATATAGGTAGGTGTAGAGTGATCTCTTTATGTCTCTCCGTATAGTGTGAAGGGGTGAAAAGGAAGTTTAGTTATGTTTTTTATTTATCTAATTCATTTCATTTGTATGTCTCGATTTATTATTTTTTCCGTGCGACGGTGAATATAGGAATTAGGGGCAAGATGAGGAAGATTATACAGCGCACCGCCAACCAATTCCCTTTACGTGTGAGGTAGCGGTGTACATATACGTATATATATACCTTGTATGTACAGCAGTGTTTATATTGCCCACCTGTCTATGTTATCTTTTATTTGCTTTAATTTTAAGCTAATTCCCTCATGTCTATGTATACTGTTTTTTTTTGTTGTTGTTTTTCCTGTATGCCTTCGGGTGCGAATAAAATTAATACTATTATTTACAGCATGCAGGTCACAAAGTCAGCTTGAACTATATTACTAAGCCATTTTACTGCCAAAATAACTGTTTGTAAAGAAGGCACACCCTACCACACCCACACCCACACTAGCCTACACCCACACCCGCGTGTCCATCGCACCCGGCAGTGTACGGAGCTTCACCGCCAAACTTAATGCAAACCCAACTCGTGATGTTCGACGTAGCAATCAGGTCGAGAAGTTCGTTATCTTGTAACTATAAACTATTGTGTAGTGTGGGTAGTGTGTGTGTGTGTGTATGTGTGTGTGTCTGTGTGTGTGTATGTGTGTGTGTGTGTGTGTGTGTCTGTCTGTGTGTGTGTCTGTGTGTGTGTGTTGTGTGTGTGTGTGTGTGTGTGTGTGTGTGTGTGTGTGTGTGTGTGTGTGTGTGTGTGTTGTGTGTTGTGTGTGTTGTCTGTGTGTGTGTTGTGTGTTGTGTGTGTGTGTGTGTGTGTGTGTGTGTGTGTGTGTGTGTGTTTGGTGTTGTGTGTGTGATGTGTGTGTGTGTGTGTGTGTGTGGTGTGTATGTGTGTGTGTGTGTGTGTGTGTGTGTGTGTTGTGTGGTGTGTGTGTGTGTGTGTGTGTGTGTGTGTGTGTGTGTGTTGTGTGTGTGTTGTGTATGTGTTGTGTGTGTGTGTGTGTGTGTGTGTGTGTGTTGGGGTGTGTGTGTGTGTGTGTGTGTGTGTGTGTGTGTGTGGGGTTTAGAATGCGCTTTACACTATATTTCGGTTCTAAAAGGATCGGTGCAGGATGGAGTTGCCTAGTTAATTATACCGTTAGGTGATATAAGCCGCCGGTTCATTACTTCATTGTGCTGCCAAATCTATCGAAACAGATCAGATAGTTCGTTAGAAGGAAATACAGAGGGCAGGTTTCTCGCTACCGATAGACGTTTTTAAGTGGTTAAAGGGATAGTAGTAGTAGTAGTAGTAGTAGTTTATTGACAAAGCATAACACAATACACACAAAAATCTATACAAAAGAACATCTTATTTTGTTTTGTCCATAATAAAACTAAATAAACAAATAAACTTGAGAGGAGCATATGAAATTACATATAAACATGAAGTACTTCATATACAAAATTGCACAACTCGCACAAATGAGTTCTTTCATTGAATAATTCGCCAATATCAGAAAAGTTCAACATTGGGTACCTTTCACGGCACCGGGAAGCCAATGGGCAGTCTATCAATACGTGTTTCTCTGTTTGCACCTGACTATCATCACACTGACACACACGTTCCTCTGGCGGTGTACGGCTCCACCTCCCAACCTCTACTTTGAGGTTGTGAGACATGAGACGCAATAAAGGAGATGTAGGAAAAGTTCTTACGGCAAGCATACAAGGTAGAACAAGAAGTATCGGATTCACACCGGAAAGGCGTAGATTTAAAAAAAGAATAGGGAAACACTGGTTCACAAAGAGGGTGGTAAATGATTGGAATGGACTCAGTCGTCAGGTAGTCAGTGCGGAGTCAATATAGGGAGTTTTAAAAGGAGGCTAGACAGCTTTATGGATAGTGATGAAAGGTGGATGTAGGTAGTGTTAAGTAACAGGAACTACCACGTGTACTAGGTCTCGTGGCCTCCTGTAACCCCCGTATTTTCTTATGTTCTTATGTTCTTGGTTAGGGGATGCTTAACTCTTTGTAAGCGAGGCATCTGGAAGGTTACGTATGACCTCGTAGCACTGAGTCACTAGACAAAGACTAATCTAGCTCCTGCCGCACCTCTCATTACCATAAAGTGCTCAAGTTACCCTCAGGTGCTCTGAACATCCTGATTCATGACTGTAATCAGGTGTGCGTCTTACCTGAACGCCTGAGCATTAAGCTAAATTGCGGCCTTGATCGAAAATGAAGCCAGGTTAATTAGCTGTCACGTGACGATTACAAGTTAAAAGCTAGGACAGATTTATGTCATGTGAAACTAAAATAAAAGAAGATATTGTTATTGGATTACAAGTGGTTATGGAGACAGTTTTTGTATCGTTTTATTTACATCACAAAGGACTGGCCAAGAGCAAACAAAAAATAGTTGATAAAAAGTCCGCTTCTTTTTTTTTACGTTGTAGCCTATAGCGCCTGTAGGCATATGGAGAGTCTTGATGTTGGTCGATCTCGCCCGTTGGTGGCGCAGGCTGGATTTTTATAGTGACACCTATGGTCTCAGGTGAAGATTCCATTTTCTATGATGTTCTTGATCTTCAGGTTAGGCGCATGCAGCCCCTAGAGTCCACCGTCACACTCGCAATCGGCAGACAGGTATACGCTGCATGTGGGTTGCTTCGATCACTCGACGATGGCTTTAACAGTTGCTCCTTGGTGAGACTTGAACTCGGGACCTTCTGCTCCCCTACCAGGCTCTTGAAAGAGTTGTCCCCGGCAGGATTCGAACTCGGGACATTGAGTTCAGCACTCCAAGACGCTAACCACTTGGCCACCGCCTCCCCAAAGTTACCAGTCCCTATAAAGAAGACAGTAAAAGAATAAAGAAATGGGGGTGCAATTTAGTTCGAGAGGTGTCTTGTCACTCCTCTCTTGAACAAATTTAAGTCGTAGGAAGGTGGAAAAATAGAAACAGAAAGAGTTCCAGAGTTTAGCAGTGAAAGGATGAAAGAGTGAAGACACTGATTAACTCTTGCATTAGGCAGCTTGTACGTTCTCTCGTCAGACCATTGAAGTCTTTGGTGGAGGTTCGTGCAGGAAATTACCGATGCAGACCCTTCGTCGTGCCTCTTGAAGCGAAATTAGACAGATAGAACCAGACACGAGACAATACAATGCACTATACAATTACTTCTTTCCCTTTAACTACATGTAATTAACTCTCTTTTTTATTACTCTTTCCCTTACCCTTTCCCTATCTTTAATTAAATTGCAATAAATAATTAATTATAATTGACTAAATAATTGAAATTACCCTTTCTATATTCTCTTACTGTCTTCTTTATAGGGATTGGCAACTAATAAGCGGGCTTTGTGTTACCTCTTTTATTTTTGCCCTTGGCCAGTCCTTTGTGATGTAAAAAAATATATAAACAAATAAAAACTTTCTATTGCAGCAAAACAACAAATACGTCATACATATTCAAAACTCATCAAAAACGAATAACTAAATCCTACCTTAATTTAGAATCACCGCAGAACTCTAAGTGAATATGATAAATAAGATAATATAAATCAGTTATTTTTCTGTGATTTGAGAAAGAGTTCGGAGTCGCGAGGCTGAGCGACAAAGTTGTGACGAATTATGAAAAATTTAAAATATTTACGAGATAGGAAAGTTAAATAGGAAAATAGGAAAAGATAATTGGAAAGATAAAAGGAAAAGAAAGGAACCATTTTATTTAAGAGTGAAATTAAGTAATATCGTGTGTGTGTGTGTGTGTGTGTGTGTGTGTGTGTGTGTGTGTGTGTGTGTGTGTGTGTGTGTGTGTGTGTGTGTGTGTGTGTGTGTGTGACTGTGTGTGTGTGTGTGTGACTGTGTGTATGTGTGTGTGTGACTGTGTGTGTGTGACTGTGTGTGTGTGTGACTGTGTGTGTGTATGTGTGTGTGTGTGTGTGTGTGTGTGTGTGTGTGTGTGTGTGTGGGGTGTGTGTGTGCGCGTGACTGTGTGTGTGTGTGTGTGACTGTGTGTATGTGTGTGTGTGTGTTGGACTGTGTGTGTGTTGTGTGTGTGACTGTTTTGTATGTGTGTGTGTGACTGTGTGTGTGTGTGTGTTGGTGTGTGTGTGTTGTGTGTGTGTGGTGTGTGGGGGTGTGTGGGGTGTGTGTGTGTGTGTGTGTGACTGTGTGTATGTGTGTGTGTGACTGTGTGTGTGTGTGTGTGTTGTGTGTGGTGTGTGTGTGTGTGTGTGTGTGTGTGTGTGTGTGTGTGTGTGTGTGTGTGTGTGTGTGTGCTGTGTGTTGGTGTTGTGTGTGTGTATGTGTGTGTGACTGTGTGTGTGGTGTGTGTGTTGTGTGGTGTGTTGTGTGTGTGACTGTGTGTGTGTGTGTGACTTGTGTGTGTGTGTGTGTGTGTGTGTGTGTGACTGTGTGTGGTGTGTGTGTGCGTGTGTGTGTGTGTGTGTGTGACTGTGTGTGTGGTTTTGTGACTGTGCGTGTGTCGTGTGTGTGTGTATGTGTGTTCATTTTGCTGCTTAAGGCCAATTCGTCACGACTAAAAGCGAGCATGTGAGTCGTTACTACCAGGTTGCTTCCCGATAACGCCATTACGGATGTCGGGGCTAAAAAAAGGGTTTGTCTCACGATGTAAAGTGGAGAATTAACAATCTAATTACCCGACATTTAGCTGGGGAACACTCATTACAGCGAGTAGTAGTAGTAGTAGTACTAGTAGTAAAAGTAGTAGTAGTAGTAGTAGTAGTAGTAGTAGTAGTAGTAGTAGTAGTAGTAGTAGTAGTAGTTAGTTTATTAGTAGTATAGTAGTAGTGTAGTTAGTAGTGGTACATAGTATTAGTATTGGTACATAGATAGTAGTAGTAGTAGTAGTAGTAGTAGTAGTAGTAGTAGTAGTAGTAGTAGTAGTAGTAGTAGCCATTATTGCTGACCCTGCCTCCCTGTCTGACAAGTGGACAAGCACTGCGGCACGTCACCACGCATTATTGCTGACCTGCCTCCCTGTCTGACAAGTGACAAGCACTGCGGCACGTCACCACGCCATTATTGCTGACCCTGCCTCCCTGTCTGACAAGTGACAAGCACTGCGGCACGTCACCACGCCGTTATTGCTGATGGTATTGGATTGTTGATGATATCATTGTATCAACTAATATTTGTGTAGCTTCCAAAATTGGATATACGTGTTTCTATAATAACCATTGCTCTTTCTTTCTATCTCTCTGTCTCTCTCTCTTTATCTCTCTCCCTCTCCTCCTCCCCTCCTCTTCCTTCCCTTCCCCCCCCCTCTCCTTTTCCCGCCCTTTCTACTTCCTCAAATGTTTTCTTTTTTTTCCTTGTACCCTGCCCTCCCCCTCTCCCCTTCTCCATCCTTTTCTCTCTCTCTCTCCCTCTCTCTCCTCTCTCTCTCCTCTCTCCCATCTCTCCTCGTCTCCTCTCTTCTCATCATTCCTCGTCTCTCCCTCCTCTCTCTCCCTCTCATCTCTCTCTTCTCTCTCTCTCTCTCCTCTCTCTCTCTCTCTCTCTCTCTCTCTCTCCTCTCATCTCTCTCTCTCTCTCTCTCTCTCTCTCTCTCTCTCTCTCCTCTCTCTCTCTCTCTCTCTCTCCTCTCTCTCTCTTCTCTCTCTCTCTCGCCCTCGATTCGCATTGTGTTAATAATAAAATGAAAAACATGGAGCATATTATGAATGTCAGCTCTCAAACTCCAAGACGATGCTGTGTATGTACGAGGCGGGAACACAAATGTCTTAATTGTAAATGTGCTAGGCTAAATAGAAGGTGTGTCAACTGTAATAACGGAAATGAGTGTCAAAACCCCAGCAGACGGGAACAGGGCAGGAGAGGGAAGAAGAGGCGGGGCGACAACCTGGAGCGCCAGGAAGAAGATCAACAAGATGGAAGACAGAGGGACAATGAAATGCCCAGAAAGCCCGATAGCCACTAACACCGGTATCGTCACCGCGCACGCCACCACCGCCAAATGATGTACCCTAACCGAACATTGATGTGGAGGAAAATGAGAGAGGGAACATCCTCTGGAAAGGTCAAACGGAAGAAGAAACAAAAATGGGTAGATAACACATACCTTGAGATAATGGGGTGGTCTGCCAATAATCATTTTGACCACCAAAATGTACAGCCATGACCAAACTAATCAAAGTAATGGTCTGCCTTATAAACGAATACAAACTTAGACACGCCCTTTGCACCATATGCACTGAAAGTCCTCTTCCTTCTTCCTAAACTCTTCCTCCAGAAGACACATCAAAAGGCCAAGACAAACAACAATGTGAAAGCACTCACAAGAAGAGTTGAACTTTGGGAAAAAAATTAACTCGAGGAGCTCCTTGAGGAAGCGAGAGTCTTACAGAAAAGACTGCCAAGATTTCCCCCCCCCAAAAAAAAAAAACGATGATAAGGCACGTGGCTTTGCGGATAAGATGAGACAAGGCAGCGTTTCATCCGCACTCCGGTCTCTGGATGAAGATCAGAACGGCGGTGTATTGCCACTCACCGAGGAAACTATCAAATTGCTGGAGGAAAAACATCCTCAACCCAGCAATTTGGAGGGACTAAGACAGCAGGGACCTCCTCAAATCTCAAACAGTGTCATCTATGAGATGATTACAGGAGATCTGGTGTGGAAAAAAGCTCTCCAGACAAAAGGCAGCGGGGGTCCCTCAGGCATGGATGCAAGAGGGTGGCGTCGCCTGCTGAGCAGCACTCAATGGGACAGTGCCGCTGGGGACTTGTGCAGCGTCCTAGCAACACTAGCGAGAAAACTTGCCGCCACCAAATGCTGACAAGTTGGCGCCCTGACTGCTTACCGCCTTATCCCCCTTGACAAGAAGCCAGGGTGCAGGCCTATCGGCGTTGGGGAAGTCCTCCACCGGATTATAGGGAAATGCATCATGGCGGTGGTGAAGGAGGATGTAAGAAGAGCGGCAGGGAACCTACAGGTGTGTGCTGGACAGCAGGCAGGTGGGGAAGCGGCCATCCACGCCATGAGGATGATCTTTGGTCAGGAAGATTGTGAGGCGGTATTATTAGTGGACGCAAAAAATGCCTTCAACACAATAAACAGAACGACAATGCTCCACAACATTCGAATGAAGTGTCCCCCACTCGCGACATATGTGGAAAACACATACAGAGAACCCTCAGACATGTTCATAAGAGATAATAGAAAAAAGCATTGTTAAAATTTGAAATCAAGGAGGGAACACACAAGGTGACCCAGTAGCCATGGCAATGTACGCCATTGGCCTATCAGTGCTTCAAGAGGAGATTTCATATGAAAAGACACAGGTGAAGCAAGTGGCATATGCGGACGACCTAACAGGGGCCGGGAAAATCTCAGAACTAAGGAAGTGGTGGGATCTTGTGAAGAAGAACGGCCCTACTATAGGATACACACCCAACGCCACCAAGTCCATCCTCATCGTAAAACCCGAACATTATGAAATTGGAATACGACTTTTCAGGGACAGCGGAGTCACTGTGACAAAGGACGGGCAGCGGCATTTGGGAGCTGTGGTTGGAACACCGGAGTTCAAGCAGAAATATGTGGAGGAGAAAGTATCAGAGTGGGTGAAAGAGGTGGGCGTCTTGTCCGACATAGCCAAGACAGAACCATACGTAGCTTACTCAGCATTCACACATGGCCTACAACATCGATGGAGCTTCGTCAAGCGCACCATCACAGGCATCAGCCGTCTCCTCAGACCGTTGGAAGAATCCATCAGGAAAACCTTCCTACCAGCACTGTTAAAAACTAATATCATCATAGGAAATGACGTGAGGGAACTGCTGTCACTTCCACCAAGACTGGGTGGGATGGGGATCACGTCCCCTGAAAAAATGGCTGAGGAAGAAAACCGAAACTCCATCCACCTCACCAGATCCCTCACCGAAAAAATCATAGCTCAAGACGCAAAGGGAGAAACAGACCAGAATGCGGTCTTGGAGCTAAAGAAAACCATGTCTAGAAACAGACAGAATGCACAAGTGGAAAGATTGCAACACCTAAAAGACGTCATGCCAATCGAAACCGTGAAGAAAATTCACATTGCACAGGAAACGGGAGCGTCCAACTGACTAACATGCTTGCCTATCAGAGCTAATGGCTTCAGCCTCAACAAACAAGAATTCGTAGATGCCGTTGCTCTGAGGTATGGCTGGCCAGTGGAGGGGCTACCCAAAACCTGTGTATGTGGAGATCCAAACAGCGTCGACCATACAATGACATGTAAAAAGGGGGGATTCGTGTGCATCAGACACGATGAGGTGAGAGATTTGACGGCCAGCATGCTCAGGGAGGTATGCCGCGACGTCACCACCGAACCAACTCTCCTCCCCCTGAATGGCGAACACGTGCAGTACAGGACGGCCAACACCACAAACGAGGCCCGAGTGGACGTAAGTGCTCGTGGTTTCTGGACCAGAGGACAGAGAGCGTTCATGGACATCAGAATCTTCGATCCAATGGCCGCCTGCTACCAGAAGATCCCACTGGAAGCTGCTCACCAAAAGAATGAACGGGAAAAAATCAGGAGTTATGGAGATAGGATCCGAAATGTCGACCACGGCACCTTCACACCCCTGGTTTTCACTACGTCAGGCGAGATGGGCCCCAAGGCCAAGTGCTTCTATTCAAGACTAGCAGATGTAATGGATGAAAAGAAGCACCAGACAAGGAGCCACGTTGTCGCCTGGATGAGGTGCCGTCTCTCCTTCTCCCTGCTCAGGTCTGCCCTCCTATGTCTCAGGGGTACTAGATACTCCGCCCCCACAACCATCGATTTAGATGGCCTGAACTACCAGGCCACTGTAGTGGAGAGCGGCATATTAGTGTAGATGACGGAGAGAGGGGAGTAAGTAGTGGATAAGTAGTAGTAGCCTATGGTTGGATGCCACAGTCAGTAGCGATCAGAGTTGGGGCTACTGGCAACCAGTTAATGGAATTCGCAAATAAACAAGCGGTGGAAGTATCTTTGAAAAAAGAAAAAAGAAAAAAAAAGTAGTGGTACATAGTAGTAGTAGTAGTAGTAGTAGTAGTAGTAGTAGTAGTAGTAGTAGTGGTGGTGGTGTACTGAAGGTGGTGGTGGTGGTGGTGGTGGTGGTTGGTGGTGGTGGTGGTGGTGGTGGTGTGGTGGTGGGTGGTGTGGTGGTGGTGGTGGTGGTGGTGGTTGGTGGTGGTGGTGGTGGGTGTGGTGGTGTGGTGGTGGTGTGGTGTGTGTGGTGGTGGTGTGGTGGTGGTGTGGTGGTGTTGGTAGTGGGTGTAGTAGTAGTAGTAGTAGTAGTAGTAGTAGTAGTAGTAGTAGTAGTAGTAGTAGTAGTAGTAGTATGGGGAGTAGTAGTAGTGGTGACAGTAGTATAGTACAGTAGTAGTAGTAGTAGTAGTAGTAGTAGTAGTAGTAGTTAAGTAGTAGTAGTAGTAGTAGTAGTAGTAGTAGTAGTAGTAGTAGTGTGTGTAGTAGTAGTAGTACATAGTAGTAGTAGTAGTATTAGTAGTAGTAGTAGTAGTAGTAGTATAGTAGTTAGTAGTAGTAGTAGTAGTGGGTGTAGTAGTCAGTAGTAGTAGAGTAAGTATAGTATGTAGTAGTATTAGTAGTAATAGTAACAAGTAGTCGTAGTGTAGTAAATAATAGTAGTATAGTAATAGTAGTAATAGTAATAGTAATATAGTGGGTTTGGTTGTGGTAATTACAAGGGAGTTAAAAAGGTTAGCATCAGTATAAGCAATGATAGTGATTGTATTAAAGAAAGTAACTAGGAAACAAAGTATCGGTAGTTATGGTAAAAAAAAAAACTAACCTAAATAACCTAAACCTAAGCTAATCAAACTTAGACGTTATTTTTCTCCTCTACATATTTTTTGATTTTTTTTTTAGCAGTCAAGTATAAGCAATGACAGTGAGCTGTCTTACAAAGTTACAGGAAACAGTATTGGAAGTTTGTAACAAATAAACCAACCCAACAGATATCTAAACTTAACCTAATCACTTGAAGTAAGTTTTTTCTCCTATATTTTTTTCTTGATATTTTCTTCCTCCATACCGTGCTGGTCACAGGTCATTTCTACAGAAGGCCACGGAACGGTCACTGACGTATCTAATTGTCTGAATGTGTTATCCAATCCAACATTTATTTTCTGTGTCATTTTTGTTACCTGCTCGTGTATCGTTGAAGTAACCTATTTCTTTTCCTCTTGGTATTCTCCTTAACTCTTTTTTTCCCTCCAACTGTCTACTTTGCCTTTCCAGTTTCATTTCTTTGCATTTATTCCTCCTGATACGATGACTTTCAGTTCTCTTATTTGAATAGCCCAGTATCATTCTCTGTTATGAGGTTGCTTATGATGCTTCTATATTTCTTCCTTTTACATAGCACTTGAAACGCATTAACAGTAAACGCTTTTCATCCTCCTCTTCTTCCTCCCCGTACCATCTCTCCTCCTTGGACTACGGAAACTTAATATGTTTTCCTAAAGGATCGTAGAATCCGTGGGACTTGATATGAAACCTTTAAGCAAGATTTGATGTCTTAGTCAGAGACCTATTCGAGCTTTCTCTCAAGTGCAACAAGAAATAACGGTGTTTACACTGAACGGTCCATCGTTGCATCACTGACTCCGTAAATTTTCCATGTTAGAGTTGTTGATCGGATGGACAATAACAGCAATTTTCGATGCCAGACATAACTTAATTTAAAAACAGACTTGACGCGCAACGTAAAGTAATGGTATTGATATGCCCTGCGAATTCATATATAGTCCCCCGGAAGGTTAGTGGTTAGTGGTAGTTGTAGTTAGCATATTTCATATCCTATCATTCTTCACTACGAGACTTCCAGTTTTATACTCTTTAGGGACATTGGCAATAATTTTCCAACTGTCCCTTACATGTAGTTGATAGTAGTAGTATGTAGTTCAGCAGATACACTCGTTATGAGACGAATAAGTCTCCTGGTGTCTGTTATTCCTATGTATTCCTATGTATTCCTCCCAGTCCTGTAGCATCTCCTCCTCCTCCTAACGTCTTTCTGTACGGCAGAGCGATGGGCTTTCGGCTAACAAAAAAGGAAATCGTTACAGAAAAGTTCAGCGAGTAGAAGACATGCATCCTTAATCAAGGCAGAAACCCCTTCAGTGGTAAACACACGGGAAGGGGGGGAGAGAGAGAGAGAGAGAGAGAGAGAGAGAGAGAGAGAGAGAGAGAGAGAGAGAGAGAGGAGAGAGAGGAGAGAGAGAGAGAGAGAGAGAGAGAGAGAGAGAGAGAGAGAGAGAGAGAGAGAGAGAGAGAGAGAGAGAATGTGTAATCATGGTAAATACACGCCTTGTGATGTCATTCAACGACTTCCAAGTATACAAATGACGCGCAGATTAAGAACAAGAAAGGATCGGCCTAATTACTTCCCGGCCTGAGGGAAGGAAAAAAAATCTTAAACGTTTTCGCGGAGTTTTGTGAACGTTTAAGGGGTAAAAAATCCTTGGAGTTTGGGAATGTTTACGCGGCATTTATTTGACGTTTTCATATGTAAACAGACCCGACCAGATTGCACTTTGTTGAGTCTCCTTCGGGAAACATTCATACAGAAAACGTTCATAGGAAGCTTTTGTTATTTTTCTAGATATTTTTTCTTTTATTCCTTTGATAAAAATGACGTGCAGAGAAATATCCGAATTGCTGCCGGTCATGTAAAGTCTCTCTCTCTCACTCTCACTCTCACTCTCTCTCTCACACTCACTCTCACACTCACTCTCTCTCACACTCTCTCACACTTTCTCTCACTATCTCTCACTCTCTCACACACTCACTCACTCCTCCTCACTACTCACTCACTCACTCACTCACATCACATCCTCCTCACTCACTCACTCACTCACTCACTCACATCACTCTCACTCACTCACTCACTCACTCCATCACTCACTCTGCACTCACTCACTCACTCTCACTCACTCACTCACTCATCATCTCTCTCTCTCTCTCTCTCTCTCTCTCTCTCACCTCTCTCTCTCTCTCTCTCTCTCTCTCTCTCTCCTCTCTCATCTCTCTCTCTCTCTCTCTCTCTCTCTCTCATTCTCTCCTCTCTCTCTCTCTCTCTCTCGTCTCTCTCTCTCTCTCTCTCTCTCTCTCTCTCTCGTCTCTCTCTCTCTCTCTCTCTCTCTCTCTCTCCTCTCTCTCTCTCTTCTTCTCTCTTCTCTCTCTGACCGCACCTTCCCACCGGTCCACATTCTCTTAACTTCGGCGACTAAATCTGTGAAGTTTAATAGCCAACCTTGTTAACCTTAGAAGTGGGCCTCTGGAGAAAATCTTGAAGAGGATCTTGTTAAATGCGATCAGGAAATGGGAGTCGAGAGCATTAGTTCTTTCTTAATGTTCCAAACAAAGCCGACGCTGTCCCCTTACTTATAAAAAGCTAATTTCCCCGAAATTTTACGAGTGCTTGGGAAAAATTTGTTTTAGTAGTACCTATGTTTCTTTTTATTTTTTTTTTCCCCTGTGTTTGGTTTTTTTCCATTATTTTTATTTGTGTGTGTTCTTTCTCTCTCTCTCTTTTCTCTCTCTTTCTCCTCTCTCTCTCTCTCCTCTCTCTCTCTCTTTCTCCTTTTTCTCTCTCCTCTCTCTCACTCTCTCTCACTTTAATATTTGTGTTTTTTTTCCCCAAATATTTTCTTTATTTGTGTGTTCGTCTCTCTCTCTCCTTTCTCTTGCTCTCTTTTCCATTTTAAAATTTTTTGTGCTTTCTTTTCCACCATTTTTGGTTTGGGATTTTTCCCCTTCTCTCTCTCTCTCTTTTTTCCCCCCTCTCTCTCTCCCCTCTCCCCCTTCTCTCTTTTCTCCCCCTTTCTCTCTCCTCTCTTCTCCTCTCTTCTCTCTCCTCTTCTCTCTCTCTCTTTTCCCCCTTTTTCCTCTCCTTCTCTCTCTCTCAATTTGCTTTTTTTCCCTCGCCGTGGTGTTTTGCTCGGGGGACTCAAAATGTTTCCTTGCCTTGTCGATCTCGCCCAATTTTCTAACAAAACATTAAAAGGAAAAAATAAGTAACAAAAAAGAAAAGAAAAAGAAAACAGACGGGAAAACAAGACTAAAGGGAATCAAAATCAAAAAGTATATTCCCAAAAAATTAAAAAGTAGTCAAAGTATTGCTTTTTTTCTGATTATGCCCGGAATTTTTACATCAAGAGACAGAACAAGAGAAATTCCCTGAAAACCCCCGTCTAAACTGTTCCCGAAGCAAAAATTTTTTCCCCCATTTTCAAAAAATTTGAAAAATAAGCTGTGAAAAAACTATCATCCTACAATACATTTCACAAACGTCAAATGATTTTAAAAATTCATGTTACCTTTTTTAAACAGGGTTTTTTTGCGTTCAAAAATTTCCCCTTTATAGTTTGTATGTCCCCCCTTTTTGTTTTAAAATCATCTGTTTTTATGCTTTCTTTTGTTTTCAAATCATTCCTTCATATGTTTTTTAGCCCCCCTTTCTTACAAAACATCAATTCATCTGTTTTTGTATGCTTTCCCTTTCATTAAAAAAAATCAAAATTTATCTGTTTTGTTGCTTTCATTTTGTTAAAAATCATTAATTTCATCTATTTTTTAGCTTTCATTTTTATTACAAAATCTTCCCTTTGTCTGTTTTGCATCTTTCATTTCCCTTTCAAATATTAAATTTTTATCTATTTTTTATGTTTCATTTCGTTAAAAATCATTTCCCCCCATTTGTTTTGTAGCACAGATACAACAAAGGAAAACAACGATTAAACGATATCAAAAGAAAAAACACTAGAAATGGGATCATAGGTCATACGGGGCATCGATTAAAGGGAGGTTCCCCCACTAACAACAGGGGCCCCCGTTGGTAAATTGCAAGGTGTTTGTAGTGGCGGGATTGTGGCGGCGAGGCTTAAAAAAACCCCTCCGGCCCTTCTGCCGCGCCCTTTGGGGGGGAGGGTTCGCTCGTCACTGATTTTCCCTTTTGCCAGGGAAAAAAAAAATAAGGGAAAAAGTGGAAAAAGGGGAAAAAAAATAAAGGGAAAAAGTGGAAAAAAGCGAAAAAAATAAGGAACAAAAAAATAAGGGGAAAAATAGGAAAAAAAATAAGGGATTAAATGAAAAAACGGGAAAAATAAGAAAGTTTGGAAAGGGAAATAAAAAATAAAAAAATAAAGGGAAAGAGTGTTGAGTTGTGACGTCTCGTGTATTAGTTTCTATACGTCATAAAGGAGATAATGATGTTTGGTGTTTTATCAATTTTGAATATGTTAAATATACACTCAAGTCGCGGAGATAATGATGTTTGGTTTTTTTATCAATTTTGAATATGTTAATATACACTCAAGTCGCGGAGATAATGATGTTTGGTGTTTTATTCCATTTTGAATATGTTAAATATACACTCAAGTCGCGGAGATAATGATGTTTTGGTGTTTTATCAATTTTGAATATGTTAAATATACACTCAAGTCGCGGAGATAATGATGTTTGGTGTTTTATCAATTTTGAATATGTTAAATATACACTCAAGTCGCGGAGATAATGATGTTTTGGTGTTTTATCAATTTTAAATATGTTAAATATACACTCAAGTCGCGGAGATATGATGTTTGGTGTTTTATCAATTTTAAATATGTTAAATATACACTCAGTCCGCAGGGGTAAATTGAAGAAAATAAAAAGACGTTGGTGTGAAAGTTCAGAACTACTGCCCAGAAAGGTGACAAGACAAGTTTTCTACCTTCTTACGACTTAGATATTTTCAAGAGAAGAGTGACAAGACACCTCCCGACCTAAATTGCACCCCCCTTTCTATATTATCTTACTGTCTTCTTTATAGGGACTGCCAACTAAGCGGGGTTTTTGTTACCTCTTTTTTTTTTTTACCTTGGCCAGTCCTTTGTGATGTAACAAAACAAAGAGTATTGTTAAGAGATGAGAGAACGAGAATACAGCCCATAGTCCAACATACATGTAGGGGTACACACACAACACACACACACACACACACACACACAACACACACAACACACACACACACACACAACACACAAAACACACACACAACACACACACACAAGCACACACACACACCCCACAACACACACACACACACACAACACCACACACACAACACCACACACACACAACACACACACACACAAAACCCACACACACACATACACACAACACACACACAACACACACACACACACACACACACACACACACACACACACACACACACACATCAAGAGGGTGCGAGGCTCACTTATTTACAATCTCATCAGCACAAATCAACCTCGCCGAAAGAGAAGACGCACGATTTCCATGCGAGGGAGTGCAATTCTCGCGCCTGCCATCCACGGGGACGCGGCGCCCTTCTAGAACATAAGAACATAAGAAAATAAGGAAGCTACAATAGGCCGCGAGGCCCATGTCTGAATTCATGGCCCATCCATGAATTTATCCAGCCTCCTTTTAAAACTCCCTATTGAATCCGCACTAACTATCTGACGACTGAGTCCATTCCAATCATTTACCACCCTATTTGTGAACCAGTTTTCCCCTATTTCCTTCTTAAATCTACGTTTTTCCAGCTTGAATCCGTTATTTCTTGTTCTAGCCGTATGATCTCTATTATTGTATCCCTTAACCTTCTGCTTCATTCCAGCCTGCCTCACCCCACCAGGCAAAGCAGGCCACAGACTCGCTCGGCCAGTGGTCCACCTGCCTCACTGACCTGCCTCGTCTCACCAGGCGAAGAAAACGAGGCTGGCCACACCCTGGAGGATCTTAAAGAGACTGAAATGTTACGTGGAATTGAAAAACAGCCGTAACATAGACAGTAAATCTTCCAACTGCGTTTATGTATGTGTGTGTGTGTGTATGTATGTATGTATGTGTGTGTGTGTGGTGTGTGTGTGTGTGTGTGTGTGTGGTGTGTGTGTGTGTGGTGTGTGTGTGTGTGTGTGTGTGTGTGTGTGTGTGTGTGCTGGTTTATCACCCAAAGAGGGTAACCTCCCTTTGGGTTTGAATCGAGATCCTGTTGTGTTCGTTATGTATACCAACAACTCGAGTAGGACCATACGTCACAAACGCGCAAATACTTTACGATAAACACCACTCACACACACACACACACACACACACACACACACACAACACACACACACACACAACACAGACACAGACACAGACACAAACACCACACACACACACACAACGCACAGACACACACACACACACGCACACGCACACACACACACGCACACACACATGCACACACACACACCACATAGTAAATCCAGGCTGCCAACACGTTGAAAACAGTCATCAAGCAGCGAGGTGGTCGCGTCGCGCCACTGGCCACACTCATAATCAGGTTCTCTTGTATCAACGCAAAAAAAAGCGATGACGTTTTTTTGTTGTTTTTATCAGAAAACAAGAAATGTACAAATTATAATCGCAAAAACAGATGGACAGCAGGACAGCGCTTCTTCACCAGGAGGCGTGAGCCAAGAGAGAACAAGTAAGAAGTGTCAAGTATTTAACATGAAGCTCGGCCTTCGCTTTAACATGAAGCTGACGCGCAGAGGGTGAGCGAAAAAAGTCGGTGCAAAGAAGAAAGTGTGTCTGAAAGTGTGGCTTGTCAGGTTTCACTAACTCCGTATACTTTTGTGCAAAGTATTTTCTCTTATTATTATTACAGTAGTGAGAGTAGTAGTAGTAGTAGTAGTTCAAGAGTAGTAGTATACTGTTAGAAAGAAGGTAGAAAAAGGGTGTTTGTATTGACAAAAAGTAACCTTTTTACCTTACAAAATACCCTTTTGAGCGACGCAAATATACCTTTGAACCTAAATATACCCTTTCGGAGGCGACGAAATATACCTTTTGTAACCCCAAATATACCTTGGCTGAAAGTGCGCAAATAGTCCGGTTTTGTAACCCTAAATAACCCTTTCGGAGCGACGCAAATATACCCTTTTGACCCAAATATACCCTTTCGGAGCGACGCAAATATACCCTTTTGTAACCCAAATATACCCTTTGGAGCGAGCAAATATACCTTTGTAACCCCAAAATACCTTTCGGAGCGACGCAAATATACCCTTTTGTAACCCCAAATATACCCTTTCGGAGCGACGCAAATATACCCTTTTGTAACCCCAAATATACCCTTTCGGAGCGACGCAAATATACCCTTTTGTAACCCCAAATATACCCTTTCGGAGCGACGCAAATATACCCTTTTGCAGCTCCAAATATACCCTTTTCCAACCGCAAATATACCCTTTTCCAACCGCAAATATACCCTTTTGCAGCTCCAAATATACCCTTTTCCAACCGCAAATATACCCTTTTGCAGCTCCAAATATACCCTTTTCCAACCGCAAATATACCCTTTTAGAAACGCAAATATACTCTTTTGCAACCTCAAATATACCGTTTTCCAACCGCAAACATACCCTTTTTCAAACCCAAATATACCCTATTTCCACTCCCCCCACCCCCATTGTCATTGCCATGATGATAATAATTCAATCGCAATTGATTCTCTTTCTTCTGGTTTTAATGGCTTTTGGTTTGTAAGGGTTTATTGTACAATGAAATGGAAAAACTTGAACAGAATATACAATATAAATTAAATGAAAATACAGGATATATTTGCATATGGAGTATTTACATGAATAGTTAATATAATAATATGAAAAGAACATGTAACAATAAGGAATAAAGCAGGTACAGAAACTGTGTAGCCATATGCATGTAATTATAACAGGCAGTTGTTAAATAATGTATGTACTTGTAAGATGTCATGTTTATTAAAGTAACACCTTCAAAACTAAGAACGACGGAAGAAACTGGAACACAGAAAGCTGAGATGATGAGGCAGACTGAAGTATATTATTAGTTCGTGCTGCTACAGATCTACAAGATAACTAACTAAGCTACTAACAAGATAAAGAGACAGAAGGTAACGTCACCTCCACCACCACCTCTCTCTCTCTCTCTCTCTCTCTCTCTCTCTCTCTCTCTCTCTCTCTCTCTCTCCTCTCTCTCTCTCTCTCTCTCTCTCCCCCATCCCGTAAGCCACCCATAACTCCACCCTTCCCTCAACTCCTCCTCCTCCTCCTCCTCCTCCTCCTCCTCCTCCTCCATCTTTTCTTTCACTCTCACCCTCCTCCTCGCCCTCTTAATTCTTATTGAAGTCACTTCCCCCAGCGCGGCAAAAGGGAGGTGACGTTACCTATCCTGAATTATTGCCACATATCACCTGATATAGTAACGCTTGGTTTTCAATGAATTATACAAATATGCAACATGTTAGAGTCATATTTACGATAAGTTTGTAATAAAAAAAACGTACTCAACATTTGACCATGAACAAAAATTTATTTACATGTACTTATAATTTTAATGATTTAGCTAGTGGTGACAATAATACCCTTTTACTACCCCTGACAGTTATACCCTTTTACAATCCTTCTTCTGCTGACAAATATACCCTTTCTCAACTCTCGTCTAAAAAGGGTAGATAAAGGGTAGATGAAGGGTATAATCGGCAGCATCTACCCTTCAGCCTGGACATAGGGTATAAAAAGGGTAGTGATGGTGCGATGTAACAATTCTACCCTTAATATACCCCTCATTTCTGAGAGTGTAGTAGTAGTAGTAGTAGTAGTAGTATCATTATCATTATCTTTATCGTTATCATCATTATTATTGTTGATTTTATTTTTTATTATTATTATTGTTATTATTGTTACGCTACGTATGTGTGCTAGCAGTTTCGTCCGTACACCAGAAGACATAATTATATCTCAAGCTATGCCCTCAGGTACATGCTACTGTTCAAGATGGTCAGTTATGCTCTGTGGTGCGGTGATGAGTCAGATGAAGAAATTATGTTGCTGACTCTGGTATTGTCCAAGATGAGGAGGGAAATGGACACACGAAACAGACTTGAAAAGAAAATTTTTTGGCGAGATATGCCACATCAATCATCAGACTGAGAAGAAACAGTCTACTGAACATGCGCAACCAAAGCCATGCCGGAAAATATCGTTCCCCAGGCAATCTGAAGCTATGTGGCTTCATTACCTGCCGCAGGGGGTGATGAGGAGGACCAAGGCTTTGAGCTGCCGAGGAGGCGACGTCGCGGACGTCCCTCCCAGGGGCGTGGGGCCCCACCCAGCTCCGCACAGGGGCACGTAGCCACCCCTAGTCCTTCTCCGGGCTCACCCAGCCACCCTCCAGCGGGTCGCGGAAAAGTGGTGGGATACTTAGTTAGATGCAGTTAGCCTGGCAACTGTGCGCAGCATACGCCTGCAAACCCGTGTGGTACCGGCGGAAAAGGGTGGGGGGCGAGGACGGAGCAGTAGA